>OZ023234.1:34346229-34415936 GCA_964006365.1 Trididemnum miniatum | reverse complement strand
AAAAATTGATGGCTTATGATTTGAAAGCGTTCTCGACAGAGCTTTGTCCACAGATGGTTCATAAGGACATCAGCCATAAGACAAGATAAACTGCCACCCATAGCCACACCGTCAGTTTGCTCAAAAAGTTCTCCATTGAATGAGAAGGCACCTCCTTGAACTGTCCATTATAACAATTGTCTTGCTCGATCACAATAGTCCATTTTAACAATTGTTTTGCTTCGCTATAAATATAACTTGGTCAATTGTTTGCTCGATCGTGCTTACAAGATTCTGTAGTTCTTATGAAAGCATTTGTTCAGAGGTGGATAATATCAAGGTTATGCTTGGTCGCAATGGCTATCCTGCTTATTTTTTAGATAGTTGCGTCAGGAGATTTTTTAATCGTAAATATGACAAGTTGTCGAGTCACCTTAAAAAACGTAAAAATTGTAGAACAGTTATTGCTCGGTTGCCCTTTTTAGGTGACATGTCAATGCAACTCAAAAAAGAGCTGTCCGCCTTAGTGGAGAAGCATACATGGAACCGAGTTATTCTACGGATTATCGACACCACCTGGAACATCGGACATAACTTTCGTCTGAAAGATCAGCATAAGACCTTGATGAAATATGGGGTTGTATATAAATTAACGTGTTCTTGTGGTTCTAGCTATATAGGACAGACTAGACGTAATCTTATTAACAGACTTAAGGAGCATTCCAGTTCGGATAAATCCGAGGTGTGCCGACATTTAATGGACAATCCTGACCATAAAGTGGACTTTGCCAAACCGAACATTCTTAGTAGCTCTGGTGATTCTGCACGCTTGTTAATTCTTGAGTCCCTTTTTATTCAAAAATATGAGCCATTGCTTAATGTTGACTCCAAATCCGCTCCTCTTTACTTATTTAATTGTTAATTTAACTCCGTCAGTCTTTTTATTAGCTTTTGGTTTATGACGTTATAATTATAATACTTATTTTGACCCGTTGCCTGGGTTATGCTATTACTTGTAGTTAGAATTGTAAATTCTAGTTCTTACAGTTTTGTACTGCCTTGCATACACTGCTGATGATGACAGCTGAATTTATGTTGTCAAATTATATTGTTCTAAAAATTCAACATAATTGAGGGAGACTGTGAGGTGAGCTTGCGCTCTTCGAGTCAGCAGCTACCCTTTTAACATGTCAAATGCGATCGGCTCCAGCCGCGAATCGAACCCGTCACGTAGGATCTGTCACCTGCGCGCGGTATCGCTAGGCCATGTCGCTGACAACCCCCCAATGTTGAAAAATGGCAAAAAATGGTCAATTTTGCAGAATCATTTCCCCAGTGCTCAACATAGATTTGCACCCCTGCTGGCAAGCCAGAAATAAAATAAACTACTACTATTGACGTTAATTCGGCACTTTGCGAAGAAGATCAAATTTATCTAGTAAAAACCAAATCTTCATTATACTTGCCGTTTTAAGTGTGTAACGTGTTTGCGGGACCCATCTACGCGGCCATGCAACACAACTTCTTTCAAATAAATGGTGCATCGGTGGTGATGCAGCGAATAAATGGTGCACCGCTGTGTACGCTTTGACCGACCCAGGATTTGAACCCAAAACTTCCGTTCCAGAGGCGCGAACGTTAACAACTCGGTCATCTGGTGTGGATAAGCTTACTTCGCATGAAACATAACCATCAACCGCACAAAATAGCTGTCGCTATCTTTTTTCAGTAAGGTTAGGCGATTAAAATCTTGTATCCCTGGGATCCTTATCTCAAATATATCAGACCACTTGCCCATATTTTGATTAACAAAATGTAACGTACCAAAAAAAATAGTCCCATGTACATTAGAGACATAAAAACTTTTCTGTTGCAAACTACGTAGAAGATATTGAAAAAGTTTTTCAAAATTTCCAAGCATATGCTGACCGTAATGCCTTTAGTAATGATCTGTTAGAAGTCATAAAAGCAGCCACCAACCCACATGCCCCTTTACGAAAGACTTCTCGGAGAGAGAAGAAATTAAACAGAAAACCTTGGCTCACTACAAGAATATTGAAGTCAGTTTCCACTAAAAACAAATTGTTTCGATTGTGCTACAAACAAAACAAGCCATCACTCATTCAGCAATATAAATTTTATTCGAACAAACTAAACAAAATCAAACGCATTGCCAAGCAGCATTATTACGAGAATGAGATAACAAAACAAAAGCATGAAGCTAATAAAAAATGGAAAGTGATAAATGAAATTTTGTGTAGAAACAGACAAACAATGGCTTCCATATCTTCAGTCACTAATCCTGAAACACAAACAAATTCTATTAGTATCACAGGTATTTGTAATATTTTAAATAAAAATTTCACAGATATTGGTCCACGCATGGATGCAGGTATCGATTCAACTTCTCAAAATTTTTTGCAAAATCTACCAAGTCTACCCAACTTCATTTGCTATACCGATATCACCCCTGATGAAGTGCTCTTGAAACTGCGACTGCTAGATTGCAAAAGTCAGCAGAACCTGAAAATATTCCAATTAAATTTATAAAAATGATTTCAACAATAGTAGAACCTTATTTAAGTGAACTCTGTTACTTGTGTTACAAACTAGGAGTCTTTCCATCAAATTTAGAATATGCAAAAATTGTTCCTTTGCATAAATCCGGGCCCACTTATTTACCAACAAATTATAGACCGATATTCATACTGTCTCCTTTTGCCAAAATATTTGAGCAATTAATTCATGAAAAATTACATACTTTTTTCACTAAAAATAATATTATTTCATCACAACAAAATGGTTTTCGAAAAAATCACTCCACCAGTTTGGCTGTTCTAGACTTACTCAGCGTTCTTCAACAAAATAAAGATAAGGGAAAAATAGGCTGTTGCATCAATTATTCCTTAACGTAACAAAAGCATTTGATACAGTAAATCACAACATTCTGTTACAAAAATTAAACAGGTATGGTATAAGAGGTGCAATGCATAATCTCTTAAAAGATTACTTGACTGATAGAAAACAGTTCACCACCTACAACAATGCAAAATCAGATGATACAAAAATTGTATGTGGCATTCCACAAGGGTCAACCCTAGGGTCACTCCTCTTTTCCGTTTATTTAAACGACTTGCCTGTTGTTACTAACTCACACATAAAGTTATTTGCAGATGACACAGCTATCATACTAGAAGGTACCAACCTTATTCAACTACAAGATAAAGTGTCAAAAGAACTAACAACTACAGACAATTGGATGAAACACAACAGGTTATCCTTAAACTATTCAAAAACAACTTATTTTGTAATCGGTAAAAACAATTTAAATAACAGTAATTTCCATGTACAGATTGATAAACATGTAATACCCACTTCAGAAGTAGTTAAATATCTAGATATCAAATTGAATAACAAACTAAAATGGGATGATCATGCAAACTTAGTTGTGAAAAAATTAAATAGGGCTGCAGGAATTATCTCAAAAATCAGATATTATGTGAGAAGAAAAACACTTATTAATCATTATTACAGCTTTGTGTATCATTATTACAGCTTTGTGTATCCTCGCCTTGTCTATGGAGTTATTATCTGGGGTAACGCTGGGGTGTCTGCACTACGCAAAATAGAAGTAATTGAAAATAGAATTTTAAGACTCATCACTTTTACTCAGCTAAAAGATCATGTGCGTGTCAACACTCTATAAAAATAGTTGGGGATACTAAAAATACAAGATATCTATATAAAGGAAGTTTGCAGGCTTATGCATCTCTTTCATGACAATAAACTACCTACAGCGTACAAAGCATATTCTCGACCAACAAGGTAGCAGCATAATTATGGTACGAGATCGGCGAGTAATTAAAATTTATTCTTACCTAGATGCAATACTACTGGGGCTTAAAATCAATACAAGTAACTGGAGCGAAACACTGGAACAAAATTCCAGAAGTAATTAAAAAGCTGCCCTTAAACAAATGCATAAAACATTTAAATCAACAGGGGGGTTAGCCGTGTTAGTCATAATTAATGGTAAACTGTTAAAAATGATGACACTCTTTGACTAACATTTATTTATTTATAGGCACGAGCTTTCGCCAGTGTAACGCTGGCTTCATCAGGTGGCTGCAAAACATATAAGCACTAACGATAGTAAGCAAAAATCCTAAGCTAAAAAAAGTCTAATGTCTATGAAGCGGGCTAAAAATCAAAATAAAGTACTAACCTCGTAGGTTGGGAAAAGCAGGGAACAGTGAGCCTCGTGGAAGTGTGAGAGGTTAAGAGTCCATCTGTCTATCTTCCTGTCTAACGAGGAAATGATGGCGACCAGAGCAAATCAAAAATGGAAGGGCGGAAATATAACTATTTAGCTCTGCCTGTCTGCCTATCCTGTAATCTTAGTTTCTATACTCCACTCAAGAGAAAATAATTAGAAGCTCATACTATCAACTGCTAGATGATAAGCTAATACACTTGCTGCCGTTAAGAGGAACTAGAAATAGTGATTTAAAATTAAAAACAAAACTGGGGTGATTATAGTAAAATGAACATTGTGATGTCATAGGCGTGAATGTAAATATAGCAAAGTTCAAGATAAGGTGACAGTTACAATACGTAAGTAGTGGGAAGTCTATGAATAAATAAAGAGAGAACGTAATGGATTAGATCTATACAAAAATTTCACTTTTATAGTTTGCCATAAATGCTAGGTCTCTATTTAATCCTAAATTAACACAGTCAAACATAAAAATGAACTTTTGTTCTTGTATTAACCGGTCCTGTTTGCTGTTAGATGTTGAGTACTTCAAAACCATAACTTTGAGGTTATCCAGGTCATGATTGTCCAAATTGAAATGTTCAGCCACTAAATTGAAATGTTCAGCCATAAATGGACACAGGAATGATTACGTGCACAACCGCAACAAACCAGTGGCTGAACATTTCAATTTGGACAATCATGACCTGGATAACCTCAAAGTTATGGTTTTGAAGTACTCAACATCTAACAGCAAACAGGACCGGTTAATACAAGAACAAAAGTTCATTTTTATGTTTGACTGTGTTAATTTAGGATTAAATAGAGACCTAGCATTTATGGCAAACTATAAAAGTGAAATTTTTGTATAGATCTAATCCATTACGTTCTCTCTTTATTTATTCATAGACTTCCCACTACTTACGTATTGTAACTGTCACCTTATCTTGAACTTTGCTATATTTACATTCACGCCTATGACATCACAATGTTCATTTTACTATAATCACCCCAGTTTTGTTTTTAATTTTAAATCACTATTTCTAGTTCCTCTTAACGGCAGCGAGTGTATTAGCTTATCATCTAGCAGTTGATAGTATGAGCTTCTAATTATTTTCTCTTGAGTGGAGTATAGAAACTAAGATTACAGGATAGGCAGACAGGCAGAGCTAAATAGTTATATTTCCGCCCTTCCATTTTTGATTTGCTCTGGTCGCCATCATTTCCTCGTTAGACAGGAAGATAGACAGATGGACTCTTAACCTCTCACACTTCCACGAGGCTCACTGTTCCCTGCTTTTCCCAACCTACGAGGTTAGTACTTTATTTTGATTTTTAGCCCGCTTCATAGACATTAGACTTTTTTTAGCTTAGGATTTTTGCTTACTATCGTTAGTGCTTATATGTTTTGCAGCCACCTGATGAAGCCAGCGTTACACTGGCGAAAGCTCGTGCCTATAAATAAATAAATGTTAGTCAAAGAGTGTCATCATTTTTAACAGTTTACCATAAAACATTTAGTAAGTGTTAGTTAGTTAGTTAAGTGCATATTTATCGTCCTATCACGAGAAAGCAATCAATGCGTTATACGAGCTCGCTTAGGAGTTGCCAGCCATCTGTCTACCACACCAGGATGGGGGAATCCCGCTAAGTGCCTTTCCCAACGGCACAACTAGTAAACTTGCCGGCTTGGTCTCCACACTGTCCCTTTAATGCTGAGCGTCAAGTAGGGAAGCTGTGAATACCAATTTTAAAGTCATTGGTTTGACCCGACTCGGAATCAAACTCGAGTCTACAGCTCAAAAGATAGACGCTCCATACCACTCGGCCATCTGAGCTGTAAATGATCTTCTTAATAATTACTTGGAAATATGAAATTTTTACAACGTGTTTAACAACCTTTTTGCAGATTGTATTTTTTTCCTTTTTCACATTTTGCAGATTGTACTTTTTTCCAGCTATTCTGTAGGGGTATATAAATACTACGGTTTTTAATATACTTTTTACCAAATTTTATCTGAGGCTGGTTTCTTAGTTTTACTTGATATAGATTTATTCATGATACGAATGCTGAGAAACCGCTTCTATTTTATCATCACTTCTTTACTTTGGAGTCCTAAGTTGAGGGTGATTCAGGAAACCAACCAAAGTATTACTATTGAAATTAAGATTGCACTTTTTCCTGCTTTCCTGTAGGAGTACATACTATCTAAATTTAGAATTATCCTCCCCCAAAAGTTAGGTGCTATGTCCTAATATGTACCGTACGTATTATGTGCCTTGTTCTAATATGTATACACGTTAGAGAAGATTCTGAAATAGGAAGTCCTTTTAATGTTAAATGGTCACTGCTTTTTATGCTTACAGCACTGGACAAATTACTAGCCCTTCTTGCTTTCGTAAGAAAACTTGACGAAAAACTTTATAAAAACAATTTAAGACTGGTTTAAAACTAACCTGCGCAGCATTATTAGATAATTGTAATCTCAATGACTTGTATAAACGATATTGTTCAGTAGTACACAAAAAAGTATACAAAATATGAAAAATATTTAGTCTTTTAGTGCAGCTCAGATTATTCATAGTGGTTAGAAATGGGCAAGGCTGGTGACTGGAGTCCTTGTAAAAAAGGACAAGTTAAGGTGCTATTAGAGCATTCTGCATAACAATAGTCGAAATTGCAAAGGCATTAAACGTTTCAACTCATACACGATTGGTAGAATCAAGAAAAAATTAAGAAATAAGAAAGATTTGGAGGCAAAAAGAGCTGAAGAATGAGGAAGAAAACGCAAACCACCCCCAGACTTGGCAAAAAGATAGCAAAGGTGTCTCTTACTAACAGAAGAAGTTTATGCAGAAAAATCTCATCTAGCCTTGCTGCTCAAGGGCTCGTGGTTCATAGAAGATTATGTGAAGTTGGCCTGGGAGCCTAGAGACCCAGAAAAAACCTTGTCTGGCAAAGAAGATAAAAGCCAACCGTTATGCATGGGCTGTGGAGCCCAGTGACTGTAGTGCAAAGGATTGGGAGCAGGTAATGAAGGATTGGAAGTAGGTTCTTTCCCTGCACCCAATCCTTTGCACTACAGTCACTGTGCTCCACAGCTCATGCATGACGGCTGGCTTTCATCTTCTCTGTCAGACAAGGTTTTTTCTGGGTCTCTATTAGGCTTTCAGGCCAACTTCACATAATCTTTTATCAACCGTTCTTCTATGAACCACGAGCCCTTGAGCTGCTAGGCTTGATGAGATTTTATCATTTTTCTGCATGAACTCCTTCTGTTAGTAAGAGACACCTTTGCTTTCTTTCTGTCAAGTCTGGGGGTGGTTTGCGTTTTCTTCCGCATTTTCCATCTCTTTTTGCCTCCAAATCTTCCTTATTTCTTAATTTTTTCTTGATTCGACCAATCGTGTACGGGTTGAAACGTTTAACGTTTTTGCAATTTCGACTATTTTTTTGCAGAATGCTCTAATAGCACCTTAACTTGTCCTTTTTTACGAGAACTCCAGTCACCAGCCTTGCCCATTTCTAACCACTATGAATAATCTGAGCTGCACTAAAAAGACTAAAAATTTTTCATTTTTTGTATACTTTTTTGTGTATTACTGAACAATATCGTTTGTACAAGTCATTAAGATAATTATCTAATAATGTTGCTCAGGTTAGTTTTAAACCAGTCTTAAATTGTTTTTATAAAGTTTTTAGTCAAATTTGTTTAAGAAAGCAAAAAGGGCTAATAAATAGTCCAGTACTGTATTTTCGTTATTGCTTCTTGCTTTGTATTTTTTTTTATGCTTATTTTCGTTATTGCTTCTTGCTTCGTATCTTTTTTTTGTGTGTATGTTTTTGTTTTTTTGATTTTGTTTGTGTGTGTTGTGTTTAAAATGCAGCATTTACATATCTCAATTCAAATCGCTTGGGGCGGTTGACTACAGGAAGCCAAAACTGGCTTTTCACTTCCCCAATCTGTGCTACAATCGATTTCTAGATGCAAATTTATCACTAGACTAAACATTGTATTTTAAAATCAATCGCTTGTGGTGTGGAAAAAAAGCTGTTCTGTTCTGTTCTAAAAGCGATCGAGGGTTGGACTCTACGACCGAGAGTTTTCAAGCAAGCGCGAGCAAGTGGAGTGTTTTATCATTTTGCTTGTTGGTTCCGGCTCATTCTCCTTGCTACCGACGTAGACCTGCCCTTCGGCTCCTACAATTGCAACAAATTAAAAAGTAATCCGTTGCAATTCGATGAAAGAAACACCACATAAGTTATGAAACGAAGCGGTACAAACAGTTCGGAATTAAATTTAAAAAACAAAAGCCTAAACTCAGTCGAAAACTACAAAAACAAAGATTAAGTAAATATTTTCAGACCTAAACGTGCAAATCACCGTAACTCACTGCGGGCCAAGAAAATTACTTCGCTGGTTAAAATTAGCCCGCGGGCCTGCATTTGAACCACCCTGGCTTAGTTGACAACTTCAGCAATCTTCCTGTCAGCAATGTGGTAAGCTTTGCAGTAAAAAAATACAGGGTGGCCCAAAAGTGGGTATACAATTAAAAGTGCGTAAATATGTGAGTAATTCATATATGATAATTTTATAATTTATATATGTAAGCATGCGTAAAAAAGTGAGTAAAAGTGCCTAAATGAGAACTGCAAACCTACTTTTGGACCTAAACCCTACTTTTAATAACTGCATACCTACTTTTGGGCCACCTTGTATATTGACGGAAGAAAAATAAAAAATAAGGGTTAAAACAACAGCAAGGCGGCCCCAACTAAACAAAAATTAACTGGGGATTTGATAACCTCAAATAAAAAGAAAAGCTTCCGCTTTGCGAACATGCAAAATTCATCTGAAAACCGGTTGTAAAATCTATGTTACATGCTCGTTATCGTACAAAGAAAAAAGGTGCGTCATCAATTGCGAAACACTAAATAAATCGTGCATTTGTGAAACAATCAATTAGAGAGGCACAACACTTTGAATAATGAAGAAAATATTAGTTCACGTGCTCGATTCGAAAGACCATCGCGGGAATTTTCTTGAAAACTAATTGAAAAATGAAATTAAAAAAAGGGACGTGCTGTAACAATATTCGCTCATCTCTATTGCCATGATGCCGATAATCCTGAACAGCAAGCTGCAGAAGTTGCTAGCCATGATCAAACAACAGCGGTCGTTAACTCTCTTCGAACGAGATATGAAAGAAATATCAACAAGCCTTTTCGTTTTCGCAATCATCAGGAATGATCAATCTTTTGCTTCTTTCTGTAGGTATTGTGGGGGAGCGGTTTCCAACTCAGAGAACGGAGAGTGTGGGAACGAACGGTTGTCGGTACAAGGGTAACAGTAGCCAAAGCTGGCAAATTCAACTGACAATTTTATCTTTTTTTCTGGCACTGCAAACTTATTCTCAGGCGTAGAAACCAACGCTTGGTCGGGAACCATTTATTTCTCTTGAATAACGAAAAACAACTAGATGGCAGCTGCAAGCACCCGCTTATGGCTTCCCGATCAAGCTTTCTAGGGACCCAAACGTCTAAGGCAACAGTAGAGTGACTTCGCTTTTACAACTAAAAAAAATAACAAAATGTGCAAAATATAGGTGGGCATTATCACGCATGAAGTATTGTAAGTTTAAATTCCTGTAGCCTGTGCTCCATAAACTTACTATTGTGACGACTTCTTACATTTCTGTAATACAGTGATCGAAATCTCAATAAAACTAGGGACCGAAACGTCTAAGGCATGGATTCTTAACCTTTTTTTAACCTTAACATGGATTCTTAACCTTTTTCTTAACCGAAACGTCTAAGGCATGGATTCTTAAGTATTCTTCACCCCTTGCCGATTGAAAAGAGGATAATTTACCCCCAGTGCAACACTTTCACCATTTTAATACTAAAAATTGAAGTTTGTTTTAGTTTATACTTCAGAAAATTTACCCCCTCGGTAGGCAAAAATTTAAACCCAGAGGGTAAAACCCCCAGAGGGTAAATTTACCCCCGGTTAAGAACCCCTGGTCTAAGGGAACAGTAGAGTGACTTCGCTTTTTCAACTTAAAAAAAAAATCGTAGCAAAGTAAAGGTGGGCATTAGCACACACAAAGTAAGTTTATATTCCCGTAACCTGTCTTCCATAAACTTAATAAATATTGTAACGACTTCTTACATTTCTGTAATACAGTGATCGAAATGGTTTAGCAAAGTAGATTCTTATTAAACTCAGTACATACTTATTAATGGCAATTTTGTAGCAACTTAAAACGTAAAGCCACTGATAAACCAACATTGCTCGCATTAAATAAAAGTGCTGTGACTACTTCAACCAAAACTTTCACACTGATCAAGTTACAGCCAAACAGTTTTGATATTGTCCAGTTACCCAATTGTGCAAGGCGTGAATGAAATAAAGCAAACAAGTGCTGATTACAACCAATTTCGCAAAACCATAAGCCTGATGATCTGATAGCGGACTATGCTAGCTATTACTTTAACAAACTCTTCGCCGCAATGCGAACACAGTTTCAATGCGAGGAATCCGCGAAGCTAAGTCAAGAGTCCAATGTACCAACCACTTGGCTAACTCCCATGTGCCCCTTATTGCTGCTTAAAACGTCAGTTTAAACACAAACTCATACGGCTCACTCACGAATGAAAAAGTTTTAAAGGAAAATAGCTCAAAAACATGTAACCCTACTGCCCTCTATCGGATAAAATGATGTGCTTGAATTTTATGAGGTTTCCTGAAATTTAAGGTTTTTTACGTTTGACTCCAAGTCAGGTGCTCTAGGGTAGCCCTTGATTATATTGATATTTTTGTTACCCATATTGAGGTTAATATCCTCCGATAATTTGAAGGTCCTAGCTGTTGCCATTTACCAGTTATGAGCTTGTGAATATTTTCCTGTTTTTTACCATTGACCCCAAACCGCTTGACCACCACCCCCCAAAAGTTGTGAGACACAAGTTTACGTCGGGGTCTATTATCCCTGAAACTTTCAAGCTTCTAGCGTCAACGGTTCAAAAACCTTAGACTGCGCAATATTGGCAACATTTCTCGGTTTTTTGACCTTTAACCTCGAGTCACAAGACATAGAGCGTTCATAGTTGGTACACTGCAAGGACATACCAAGACACACCAACTCTATAAATTTCAGGTTCGCATGTGTCTTCAAACATTAGTTATACGCCAAACAACATGTTTGCTTATTTGACCTTTGACCCCAAGTTACGTCACGCAAAACCAATCATTGTTGGTCCTTTTGTACCCTCGTTGAGATGCATCTGCTCCGTAAACTTGAAGGTCCTACCAGTTGCCATTCACCAGTTATTAGCATTTCATCAGATTTTTTGACATTTTATTTAATTGACGTTTGACCTGTTGACTGCCACCCCCCAAAAGTTGTTAGGCACAAGTTCACATGGAGGTCTATCAATTCTGAACATTTCAAGTCTCTAGCATCAGCGGCTCAAAAGCCTTAGGCTGCACAAAAATCTGTTGAGATTCGTTGATTTGACCTTTGACCCTAAGTGACGTCACAAAAAGATAATTGTTGTGCATAGTTTTGTTCCCCACATTGATATGCATATACTGAGGAAATTTAAACGTCCTATCTAATGTCCTTCAAAAGTTATTAGGTTTTGGTAAATTTGGTTTTTTGACCCTTGATCTTTAACCTGACGACCGCCACCCCCCAAAAGTTGTTAGGCACAAGTTCCCAAGATCTACCATTCCTGAAAATTTCAAGTCTCTAGCATCAGCGGTTCAAAAGCCTTAGGCTGCACAAAATTTGGTGTTGAAAAAAAAATTTTTTTCGAAAACAAAATATTTTTTTTCTAGAAACTGGGGGGCTGTTCGGGAAAGTTAGGGCGACCAAGGTGTAGACCTAGGTGGGACACACATTTGAACTCTAGGTCACTTTTGAATTGGAACAGCAGTTTAGCAGCTACAGCTGCTGGAAGTGTCGAAAAGTGCAGAAATGGTCAAGCAAAAACAATATGGCTTCCCTTTTCGGGAAGCCATAACTAGTGAACGTGCTTTGGGGTCGATTGGGTGAGTTGAACTGACGTACTGGTACGCTGGCACCAGTGATGGGCACGATACTCTAAATTTGCGTTAAGCGATACCGATACGCGATACATCGAAATTGGGCTAAAGCAATACCGATACAGTATCGCCAATACTTGTATCTCGATACATTTTTGTAACGAGTTTTACTTACGAAGTTTAACATCATTATGCAGTAGTGATTTTTTTTTCAGTAACTTTTACTTTTCTGTCAGAAGCTTATTTTTTTTTCGATACAGTATTCCTATTTTGAACAACAAAGCAATATCAAGGGTATTGCAAAATAAACTTTGGTGGGTCGCGAAAAGCAGTGGTTCCTCCAGACATAGAAATGTAAGAAAAATGCTCACATCTAACACGAAAATTTGGACCAAAAAGCACGCTAATTTAAAAAATGTTGGGTACCGAAGCTGATTAAAGACCTTTTTCTTTTTTTTTACTTTTTTATGGAACAATTAAAGACTTTTTTTAAAGATTCGGACAAAAAGGTGGGTCGTCATAAGCTGTGGTTTTAAAAAGTGGGTCAAACTCCGAGAATCTTGGAAACCACTGTTCTATCCGTTTTGTTACTTTTTTTCAACGCAAACAACCTAGCCCTACTACCCCTACCTCACCTTCATCGTTCACCTACTGACCTGCGTTATATTTATGGCTTCCCGAAAAGGGAAGCCACATTGTTTTTACTTGGCCATTTGTGCACTTTTTGACACTTCCAGCAGCTGTAGCTGCTAAACTACTGTTCCAATTCAAAAGTGACCTAGAGTTCAAATGTGTGTCCCACCTAGGTCTACACCTTGGTCGCCCTAACTTTCCCCGACAGCTCCCCAGTTTCTAGAAAAAAAATATTTTGTTTCCGAAAAATTCTTTTTTTTTTTTCTTTTTTTATGGCTTCCCGAAAAATTCTTTTTTTTTATGGCTTCCCGAAAAGGGAAGCCACATTGTTTTTACTTGGCCATTTGTGCACTTTTTGACACTTCCAGCAGCTGTAGCTGCTAAACCACTGTTCCAATTCAAAAGTGACCTAGAGTTCAAATGTGTGTCCCACCTAGGTCTACACCTTGGTCGGCCTAACTTTCCCCGACAGCCCTCCACTTTCTAGATGAAAAATATTTTGTTTTCAAAAATTTTTTTTTTTCTTTTCTTTCTTTTTTTTTTTTCAACACCAAATTTTGTGCAGCCTAAGGCTTTTGAACCGCTAATGCTAAAGACTTGAAATGTTCAGGGATGGTAGATCTTCTTGGGAACTTGTGCCTAACATCTTTTGGGGGGTGGCGGTCGTCAGGTTAAAGGTCAAAAGTCAGAAAACCAAATTTACCAAAACCTAATAACTTTTGAATCATTGCAGGTAGGACCTTCAAATTTTCACAGTATATGCATATCAATGTGGGGAACGGAAATATGCACAATAATGACCTGTTTGTGATGTCACTTAGGGTCAAAAGTCAAATCAACGAATCTTAACAGATTTTTGTGCAGCCTAAGGCTTTTGAACCGCTGATGCTAGAGACTTGAAATTCTCAGGGATGATAGACCTCCATGTGAACTTGTGCCTAACAACTTTTGGGGGGTGGCGATTAACAGGTTAAACGTCAAACGTCAATCAAATAAAATGATCAAAAATTTGATGAAACGCTAATAACTTGTGAATGGCAACTGGTAGGACCTTCAAGTTTACGGAGCAGATGCATCTCAACGAGGGTACAAAAGGACCAACAGTGATTAGTTTTGCGTGACGTCACTTGAGGTCAAAGGTCAAATACGCAAATATGTCATTTGGCGTATAACTATTGATGGAAAACACATAAGAACTTGAAATTCATAGGGTTGGTGTGTCTTGGAATGCTCTTGCAGTGTACCAACTATGAACGCTCTATGTCACGTGACTCAGGGTCAAAGGTCAAAAAACCGAAAAGTGTTGCCAATCTTGCGCAGCCCAAGGTTTTTGAACCGCTGATGCTAGAGACTTGAAATGTTCAGGGATGGTAGATCTTCTTGGGAACTTGTGCTTAACAACTTTTGGGGGGTGGCGGTCGTCAGGTTAAAGGTCAAAAGTCAGAAAATCAAATTTACCAAAACCTAATAACTTTTGAATGATTACAGGTAGGACCTTTACATTTTCACAGTATATGCATATCAATGTGGGGAACAAAACTATGCACAATAATGACCTGTTTGTGACGTCACTTAGGGTCAAAGGTCAATTGAACGAACCTCAGCAGTTTTTTGTGCAGCCTAAGGCTTTTGAACCGCTGATGCTAGAGACTTGAATATCCCAGGGATGATAGACCTCCATGTGAACTGGTTAAAGGTCAAACGTCAATCAATTAAATGGACAAAAAGTTTGATCAAACGCTAATAACTTGTGAATGGCAGCTGGTAGGACCTTCAAATTCACAAAGCAGATGCATCTCAACCAGGGTACAAAAGCACCAGCAATGATTAGTTTTGCGTGACGTCACTTGGTGTCAAAGGTCAAATACGCAAATATGTCGTTTGGCGTATAACTATTGATGGAAAACACATAGGAACTTGAAAT
Organism: Trididemnum miniatum; assembly: GCA_964006365.1. Lineage (NCBI taxonomy): Eukaryota > Metazoa > Chordata > Ascidiacea > Aplousobranchia > Didemnidae > Trididemnum > Trididemnum miniatum. The sequence continues at coordinate 34,401,094 of OZ023234.1, read as the reverse complement.
TAATAGGGTTGGTGTGTCTTGATATGTTCTTGCACTGTACCAACCATGAACGCTCTATGTCACATGACTCAGGATCAAATTCAAAAAACCAATAAATGTTGCCAATCTTGCGCAGTCTAGGGCATTTGAACCGCTGATGATAGAGACTTGAAATGTTCAGGGATGATAGACCTCGACGTAAACTTGTGTCTCACAACTTGCAGGGGGTGGCAATCATGTGGTTTGAGGTCAAAAGTCACCAATAGGAAAATGTTCACAAGCTCATAACTGTTAAATGACAACAGCTAGGACCTTCAAATTATCGGAGGATATTAATCTCAATGTGGGTAACAAAAATGTCAATATAATCAAGGGCTACTCCAGAGTGCCTGACTTGGAGTCAAAAGTAAAAAACGTGAAATTTCAGGAAACCTCATGAAATTCAAGCAAATTTATGTAATCCGTTAGAGGGCAGTAGGGTAACATGTTTTTGAGCTATTTTCCTTTAAAACTTTTCATTCGTGAGTGAGCCGTATGAGTTTGTGTTTAAACTGACGTTTTAACCAGCAATAAGGGGCACATGGGAATTGGCCAAGTGGTTGGTGCATTGGACTCATGACTTAGCTTTGTGGATTCCTCGCATTGAAACTGTGTTCGCATTGCGGCGAAGAGTTTGTTAAAGTAATAGCTAGCATAGTCCGTTATCACATCATCAGGCTTATGGCTTTGCGAAATTGGTTGTAATCAGCACTTGTTTGCTTTATTTCATTCACGCCTTATGCATTTGGGTAACTGAACAAATTTAAAACAATTTGGCTGTACCTTGCTCAGTGTCAAAGTTTTCGTTGAAGCAGTCACAGCATTTTTACTTAATGCGACCACCGTTGCGACGTTGGTTCGGAGCTGTGTGGCCCAAGCGCTGCGCCGCGGAGGTGGGCTCCGCCACTCGTTACACGCTTGGGCGGAACATGGCGAGTATAATGAAGATTTGAGTTTTTGTGCAGCATTATCACTGTACACGTGAAGAAATTTATAGATAATAGTTTTATTGAGATTTCGATGACTGTATTACAGAAATGTAAGAAGTCGTTACAATATTATTAAGTTTATGGAGCACAGGCTGCAGGAAATTAAACTTACTTCATGTGAGATAATGCCCACCTATACTTTGCACGGATTTGTTGTTTTTTTAAGTTGTAAAAGAGAAGTCACTGTGCTGTTCGCTTAGACGCTTGGGTCCCTAGTAAGCTTGATCGGGAAGCCACAAGCGGGTGCTTGCAGCTGCCATCTAGTTATGGCTTCCCGAAAAGGGAAGCCACATTGTTTTTACTTGGCCATTTGTGCACTTTTTGACACTTCCAGCAGCTGTAGCTGCTAAACCACTGTTCCAATTCAAAAGTGACCTAGAGTTCAAATGTGTGTCCCACCTAGGTCTACACCTTGGTCGGCCTAACTTTCCCCGACAGCCCCCCAGTTTCTAGAAAAAAAATATTTTGTTTCCGAAAAATTCTTTTTTTTTTTTTTTCTTTTTTTTTCAACACCAAATTTTGTGCAGCCTAAGGCTTTTGAACCGCTGATGTTAGAGACTTGAAATTCTCAGGGATGATAGACCTCCATGTGAATTTGTGCTTAACATCTTTTGGGGGGTGGCGATTAACAGGTTAAATGTCAAATGTCAATCAAGTAAACTGATAAAAAATTTGAGCAAACGCTAATAACTTGTGAATGGCAACTGGTAGGACCTTCAAGTTTACGGAGCAGATGCATCTCAACGAGGGTACAAAAGGACCAACAGTGATTAGTTTTGCGTGACGTCACTTGAGGTCAAAGGTGAAATACGCAAATATGTCGTTTGGCGTATAACTATTGATGGAAAACACATAGAAACTTGAAATTCATAGGGTTGGTGTGTCTTGATATGTCCTTGCAGTGTATCAACTATGAACGCTCTAAGTCACGTGACTCGGGGTCAAAGTCAAAAAAACCAAAAAGTGTTGCCAATCTTGCGCAGCCCAAGGTTTTTGAACCGCTGATGCTAGAGACTTGAAATGTTCAGGAATGGTAGATCTTATTGGGAACTTGTGCTTAACAACTTTTGGGGGTGGTGGTCGTCAGGTTAAAGGTCAAAAGTCAAAAAACCAAATTTACCAAAACCTAATATCTTTTGAATGATTACAGGTAGGACCTTTACATTTTCACAGTATATGCATATCAATGTGGGGAACAACACTATGCACAACAATGACCTGTTTGTGACGTCACTTAGGGTCAAAGGTCAATTGAACGAACCTCAGCAGTTTTTTGTGCAGCTTAAGGCTTTTGAACCGCTGATGCTAGAGACTTGAAATTCTCAGGGATGATAGACCTCCATGTGAACTTGTGCCTAACAACTTTTGGGGGGTGGCGGTCAACAGGTTAAAGGTCAAACGTCAATCAATTAAGTTGACAAAAAGTTTGATCAAACGCTAATAACTTGTGAATGGCAGCTGGTAGGACCTTCAAGTTTACGGAGCAGATGCATCTCAACGAGGGTACAAAAGGACCAACAGTGATTAGTTTTGCGTGACGTCACTTGAGGTCAAAGGTCAAATACGCAAATATGTCGTTTGGCGTATTACTATTGATGGAAAACACATAGGAACTTGAAATTAATAGGGTTGGTGTGTCTTGGAATGTTCTTGCACTGTACCAACTATCAACGCTCTACGTCACGTGACTCGGGATCAAATTCAAAAAACCGATAAATGTTGCCAATCTTGCGCAGTCTAGGGCATTTGAACCGCTAATGATAGAGACTTGAAATGTTCAGGGATGATAGACCTCGACGTAAACTTGTGTCTCACAACTTGCAGGGGGTGGCAGTCGAATGGTTTGAGGTCAAAAATCAATAATAGGAAAATGTTCACAGGCTCATAACTGTTGAATGACAACAACTAGGACCTTCAAATTATCGGAGGATATTAATCTCAATGTGGGTAACAAAAATATCAATATAATCAAGGGCTACTCCAGAGCGCCTGACTTGGAGTCAAAAGTAAAAAACGTGAAATTTCAGGAAACCTCATGAAATTCAAGCAAATTTATGTAATCCGTTAGAGGGCAGTAGAGTAACATGTTTTTGAGCTATTTTCCTTTAAAACTTTTTCATTCGTGAATGAGCCGTATGAGTTTGTGGTTAAACTGACGTTTTGAGCAGCAATAAGGGGCACATGGGAATTAGCCAAGTGGTTGGTGCATTGGACTCATGACTTAGCTTTGCGGATTCCTCGCATTGAAACTGTGTTCGCATTGCGGCAAAGAGTTTGTTAAAGTAATAGCTAGCATGCACTTGTTTGCTTTATTTCATTCACGCCTTGCACAATTGGGTAACTGGACAAATTCAACACTGTTTGGCTGTACCTTGATCAGTGTGAAAGTTTTGGTTGAAGTAGTCACAGCACTTTTATTTATTGCGAGCAATGTTGGTTTATCAGTCGTTTTGCTTTTTAAGTTGCTAGAAAGTTGCCATTCATAAGTAAGTACTAAGTTGGAACTTCTAAGTTTCATTTTATCAACAAGTGTGACTTCAACTGTTTTATTTGCAATATCTTGGGCGAAGTCTTATGCGAAATATTGCAGCCTTTAGTTTTTGCGCAGATTGTTAAGCACTGTAATCGCTGCTTTAAAAGCGAGTTTTATGCCGCGATTTCTTGCCCTTAGAATTGAACACAAGCTCGATGATTTATTTTCGTTTCGTGTGAATGCAGTTGTCCTTGCAGCTGCACAAATCCTTCAAGAATCATGGCGTTTATGGTTTGAATTTACTGCAAGATTTGCCAGCTTGTTTGAAATGTCAGACAAACAAGATGATTTTGCTGCAGACTTGTATAGCATTGTGCCGGCCGATTAGCTCAGTTGCTAAGCCCATCCTATCGGTGCGGGAGGTGTGAGGTTCGATTGCCGTGTCGGCCAAATCGTCGCAGTGTCGCCAACGGCTCGCCACCGTTGCGACGTTTGTTCGGAGCTGTGTGGCCCAAGCGCTGCGCCGCGGAGGTGGGCTCCGCCACCCGTTACACGCTTGGGCGTAATATGGCAAGTATAATGAAGATTTGCTTGTTTGTGCAGCATTATCACTGTACACGTGAAGAAATTTAAGGATGACAGTTTTATTGAGATTTCGATGACTGTATTACAGAAATGTAAAAAGCCGTTACAATATTATTAGGTTTATGGAGCACAGGCGGCAGGAAATTAAACTTACTTAATGTGAGATAATGTCCACCTATACTTTGCACTGATTGGTTGTTGTATTAAGTTGTAAAAGCGAAGTCACTCTGCTGTTCGCTTAGACGCTTGGGTCCCTAGTAAGCTTGATCGGGAAGCCATAAGCGGGTACTTGCAGCTGCCATCTAGTTTTTTTTTTTTTTCTTTTTTTTTCAACACCAAATTTTGTGCAGCCTAAGGCTTTTGAACCGCTGATGCTAGTGACTTGAAGGTTTCAGGGATGGTAGATCTCAATGTGAATTTGTGCCTAACATCTTTTGGGGCGTGGCGGTCGTCAGGTTAAAGGTCAAGGGTCAAAAAACCAAATTTACCAAAACCTAATAACTTTTGAATGATTACAGGTAGGATCTTCAAATTTTCACAGTATATGCATATCAATGTGGGAAACGGAAATAAGCACAATAATGACCTGTTTGTGACATCACTTAGGGTCAAAGGTGAATTGAACGAATCTTAACAGATTTTTGTGCAGCCTAAGGCTTTTGAACCGCTGATGCTAGAGACTTGAAATTCCCAGAGATGATGGACCTCTACGTGCCGTTGTGCCTAACAACTTTTGGGGGGTGGCGATCAACAGGTTAAACGTCAAACGTCAATCAAATAAAATGATCAAAAATTTGAGCAAACGCTAATAACTTGTGAATGGCAACTGGTAGGACCTTCAAGTTTACGGAGCAGATGCATCTCAACGAGGGTACAAAAGGACCAACAGTGATTAGTTTTGCATGATGTCACTTGGGGTCAAAGGTCAAATAAGCAAATATGTCATTTGGCGTATAACTATTGATGGAAAACACATAGCAACTTAAAAATAAAAGGGTTGGTGTGTCTTGGTATGTCCTTGCAGTGTACCAACTATGAACGTTCTATGTCACGTGACTCGGCGTCAAAGGTCAAAAAACCGAAAACTTGCGCAGTCTAAGGTTTTTGAATCGCTGGTGCTAGAGACTTGAAGTGTTCAGGAATGGTAGATCTTTTCGGGAACTTGTGCCTAACAACTCTTGGGAAGTTGCGATCGTCAGGTTAAAGGTCAAAGGTCAAAACACCTAATTTTTCAAAACTTAATAATTTTTGAATGATTACAGGTAGGATCTTTACATTTTCACAGTATATGCATATTAATGTGGGGAACAAAACTATGCACAACAATGATCTGTTTGTGACGTCACTTAGGGTCAAAGGTCAATTGAACGAACCTCAGCAGTTTTTTGTGCAGCTTAAGGCTTTTGAACTGCTGATGCTAGAGACTTGAATATCCCAGGGATGATAAACCTCCATGTGAACTTGTGCCTAACAACTTTTGGGGGGTGGCGGTCAACAGGTTAAAGGTCAAACGTCAATCAATTAAATGGACAAAAAGTTTGATCAAACGCTAATAACTTGTGAATGGCAGCTGGTAGGACCTTCAAGTTTACGGAGCAGATGCATCTCAACCAGGGTACAAAAGCACCAGCAATGATTGGTTTTGCGTGACGTCACTTGGTGTCAAAGGTCAAATATGTTGTTTGGCGTATAACTATTGATGGAAAACACATAGGAACTTGAAATTAATAGGGTTGGTGTGTCTTGATATGTTCTTGCAATGTAACAACTATCAACGCTCTATGTCACGTGACTCGGGATCAAATTCAAAAAACCGATAAATGTTGCCAATCTTGCGCAGTCTAGGGCATTTGAACCGCTGATGCTAGAGGCTTGAAATGTTCAGGGATGATAGACCTCGACGTAAACTTGTGTCTCACAACTTGCAGGGGGTGGCAATCATGTGGTTTGAGGTCAAAAATCAATAATAGGAAAATGTTCACAAGCTCATAACTGGTAAATGGCAACAGCTAGGACCTTCAAATTATCGGAGGATATTAATCTCAATGTGGGTAACAAAAATATCAATATAATCAAGGGCTACTCCAGAGCGCCTGACTTGGAGTCAAAAGTAAAAAACGTGAAATTTCAGGAAACCTCATGAAATTCAAGCAAATTTATGTAATCCGTTAGAGGGCAGTAGGGTTACATGTTTTTGAGCTATTTTCCTTTAAAACTTTTCATTCGTGAGTGAGCCGTATGAGTTTGTGGTTAAACTGACGTTTTGAGCAGCAATAAGGGGCACATGGGAATTAGCCAAGTGGTTGGTGCATTGGACTCATGACTTAGCTTTGTGGATTCCTCGCATTGAAACTGTGTTCGCATTGCGGCGAAGAGTTTGTTAAAGTAATTGCTAGCATAGTCCGTTATCACATCATCAGGCTTGTGGTTTCGCGAAATTGGTTGTAATTAGCACTTGTTTGCTTTGTTTCATTCACGCCTTATACAATTGGATAACTGAACAAATTTAAAACAATTTGGCTGTACTTTGATCAGTGTCAAAGTTTTGGTTGAAGCAGTCACAGCATTTTTACTTAATGCGACCACCGTTGCGACGTTGGTTCGGAGCTGTGTGGCCCAAGCGCTGCGCCGCGGAGGTGGGCTCCGCCATTCGTTACACGCTTGGGTGTAACACGGCGAGTATAATGAAGATTTGAGTTTTTGTGCAGCATTATCACTGTACACGTGAAGAAATTTAAGGATGACAGTTTTATTGAGATTTCGATGACTGTATTACAGAAATGTAAGAAGTCGTTACAATATTATTAAGTTTATGGAGCACAGGCGGCAGGAAATTAAACTTACTTAATGTGAGATAATGTCCACCTATACTTTGCACGGATTTGTTGTTTTTTAAGTTGTAAAAGCGAAGTCACTGTGCTGTTCCCTTAGACGTTTGGGTCCCTAGTAAGCTTGATCGGGAAGCCATAAGCGGGTACTTGCAGCTGCCATCTAGTTTTTTTTTTTTTTCTTTTTTTTCAACACCAAATTTTGTGCAGCCTAAGGTTTTTGAACCGCTGATGCTAGAGACTTGAAGGTTTCAGGGATGGTAGATCTCAATGTGAATTTGTGCCTAACATCTTTTGGGGGGTGGCGGTCGTCAGGTTAAAGGTCAAAAAACCAAATTTACCAAAACCTAATAACTTTTGAATGATTACAGGTAGGACCTTCAAATTTTCACAGTATATGCATATCAATGTGGGGAACGGAAATATGCACAATAATGACCTGTTTGTGATGTCAGTTAGGGTCAAAGATGCAATGAACGAATCTTAACAGTTTTTTGTGCAGCCTAAGGCTTTTGAACCGCTGATGTTAGAGACTTGAAATTCTCAGGGTTGATAGACCTCCATGTGAACTTGTGCCTAACAACTTTTGGGGGGTAGCGATCAACAGGTTAAACGTCAAACGTCAGTCAAATAAAATGATCAAAAATTTAATCAAACGCTAATAACTTGTGAATGGCAGCTGGTAGGACCTTCAAGTTTATGTGGCACATGCATCTCAACGAGGGTACAAAAGGACCAACAGTGATTAGTTTTGCATGACGTCATTTGGGGTCAAAGGTCAAATAAGCAAATATGTTGTTTCGCGTATAACTGTTGATTGAAAACACATAAGAACTTGAAATTCATAGGGTTTGTGTGTCTTGGTATGTCCTTGCAGTGTACCAACTATAAACGTTCTATGTGACGTGACTCGGGGTCAAAGTAAAAAAAAAACGAAAAGTGTTGCCAATCTTGCGCAGCTTAAGGTTTTTGAACCGCTGATGCGAGAGGCTTGAAATGTTCAGGAATGGTAGATATCAATGTGAACTTGTGCCTAACAACTTTTGGGGGGTGGCGGTCGTCATGTTGAAGTTCAAACGTCAAAAAACCAAATTTACCAAAACCTAATAACTTTTGAATGACATTAGGTAGGACCTTCAATATGTTACAGTATATGCATATCAATGTGGGGAACAAAAATTAGCGCAACAATGACCTGTTAGTGATGTCACTTAGGGTCAAAGGTCAATCGAACGAATCTTAACAGTTTTTTGTGCAGCCTAAGGATTTTGAATCGCTGATGCTAGAGATTTGAAATTTTAAGCGATGGTAAACCTCCATGTGAATTTGTGCCTAACAACTTTTGGGGGGTGGCGGTCAACAGATTAAACGTCAAACGTCAATCAAATAAAATGATAAAAAATTTGATCAAACGCTAATAACTTGTGAATGGCAACTGGTAGGACCTTCAAATTCATGGAGCAGATGCATCTCAACGAGGGTACAAAAGCACCAGCAATGATTAGTTTTGCGTGACGTCACTTGGGGTCAAAAATTAAATAAGCAAATATGTCATTTGGCATACAACTAATGCTTGAAAACACATAGGAACTTGAAATTAATAGAGTTGGTGTGTCTTGGTATGTCCTTGCAATGTACCAACTATAAACGTTCTATGTCACGTGACTCGGGATCAAATTCAAAAAACCGATAAATGTTGCCAATCTTGCGCAGCTTAAGGTTTTTGAACCGCTGATGCTAGAGGCTTGAAATGTTCAGGGATAATAGACCTCGACGTAAACTTGTGTCTCACAACTTGCAGGGGGTGGCAGTCATGTGGTTTCGGGTCAAAGGTCAATAATAGGAAAATGTTCACAAGCTCATAACTGGTAAATGGCAACAGCTAGGACCTTCAAATTATCGGAGGATATTAATCTCAATGTGGGTAACAAAAATATCAGTATAATCAAGGGCTACTCCTGAGCACTTGACTTGGAGTCAAACGTAAAAAACCTTAAATTTCAGGAAACCTCATAAAATTCAAGCAAATTTATGTAATCCGTTAGAGGGCAGTAGGGTAGCATGTTTTTGAGCTATTTTCCTTTAAAACTTTTTCATTCGTGAGTGAGCCGTATGAGTTTGTGTTTAAACTGACGTTTCAAGCAGCAATAAGGGGCACATGGGAATTAGCCAAGTGGTTGGTGCATTGGACTCATGACTTAGCTTTGCGGATTCCTCGCATTGAAACTGTGTTCGCATTGCGGCGAAGAGTTTGTTAAAGTAATAGCTAGCATAGTCCGCTATCAGATCATCAGGCTTATGGCTTTGCGAAATTGGTTGTAATCAGCACTTGTTTGCTTTGTTTCATTCACGCCTTATGCAATTGGGTAACTGGACAAATTCAACACTGTTTGGCTGTACCTTGATCAGTGTGAAAGTTTTGGTTGAAGTAGTCACAGCACTTTTATTTAATGCGAGCAATGTTGGTTTATCAGTCGTTTTACTTTTTAAGTTGCTAGAAAGTTGCCATTCATAAGTATGTATTGAATTGTAACTTCTAAGTTTCAACTTATCAACAAGTGGTCCCTTATTGACTTCAATTGATTTATCTGCAATACCTTGAGCGAAGTCTTATGCGAAATATTGCAGCCTTTAGTTTTTGCGCAGATTGTTAAGCAGTGTAGTCGCTGCTTTAAAAGTGAGTTTTATGCCGCGATTTCTTGCCCTTAGAATCGAACACAAGCTCGATGATTTATTTTCGTTTCGTGTGAATGCAGTTGTCCTTGCAGCTGCACAAATCCTTCAAGAATCATGGCGTTTATGGTTCGAATTTACTGCAAGATTTGCCAGCTTGTTTGAAATGTCAGACAAACAAGATGATTTTGCTGCAGACTTGTGTAGCATTGTGCCGCCCGATTAGCTCAGTTGCTAAGCCCATCCTATCGGTGCGGGAGGTGTGAGGTTCGAATGCCGGGTCGGCCAAATCGTCACAGTGTCGCCAACGGCTCGCCACCGTTGCGACGTTTGTTCGGAGCTGTGTGGCCCAAGCGCTGCGCCGCGGAGGTGGGCTCCGCCACTCGTTACACGCTAGGGCGTATCACGACGAGTATAATGAAGATTTGCTTGTTTGTGCAGCATTATCACTGTACACGTGAAGAAATTTAAGGATGACAGTTTTATTGAGATTTCGATGACTGTATTACAGAAATGTAAGAAGTCGTTACAATATTATTAAGTTTATGGAGCACAGGCGGCAGGAAAATAAACTTACTTCATGTGTTATAATGCCCACCTATACTTCGCACGGATTTGTTGTTTATTTAGGTTGTAAAAGCGAAGTCACTGTGCTGTTCGCTTAGACGCTTGGGTCCCTAGTAAGCTTGATCGGGAAGCCATAAGCGGGTGCTTGCAGCTGCCATCTACAGGGTGGTTTAAAAGTAACTAGGCAATAAAAATAGCGTGTGATTTTCCTACCGCCAAATTCCAGATAAAAACAATGGTATTAGTCGAAACAATACTTATGGAGATTACATATTTTTCAGATTTTAATAATAGCTTGCGTTGTTTATGATATGTTTCATAGCATTTTTGATAATGACCTCTCACTTGACCATTCAGGAGCGAGCCAAAATTGCAGCACGTTATGAGGTGTGGAATTCCGTAGTTGAGGTGCAGAGATGGTGGCGTACGTTGAGGGGTAGTCGTGCAACATTACGTCCGGAGACAATAAGAAATTGTCATGCAAAATTGATGACCACAGGATCTGTAAACGACAAACGAAGGAGCGGGCGTCCATCCACAAGTCGATCGCCAGCTAAGGTGGCAAAAGTGCAGGAAATGTTTGATCAGAGCCCGCAAAAATCAACTCGTCAAGCAGCTCGTGAAAGTGGACTGTCAAGGCATTCAATACTTAGAGTGTTACACAAAGAACTGAATTATCGTCCATGGAAACCCCATTATGTGCAGGAACTTACGCCTGAAGACTGTGACCGAAGAATGGAATACGGAGAATTAATGTTGGGTTGGTATGAAGATTGGCCTGAATTGTTCGAAAATATCCTTTGGAGTGACGAGGCAGTGTTCCATGTCGGTGGTTTCGTAAATCGCCACAACTGCCATTACTGGGGAACAAATGAAACAGATCCTAAACAAACTGTTGAGAGAATGCAAACTCGTCCAAAAGTGACTGTGTGGTGCGGAATGACGGCAAGCAGAATTATTGGTCCATATGTTCTGCGTGATACCATGAATGCGGAGCGCTACCTTCACATGCTTGATAGTTTTGTGTGGCCCACAGTGTCTAGTTGGGATAACATCGATGACTTAATATTTATGCAAGATGGTGCACCACCCCACTTTGCTCTCACTGTGCGAGCGTGTTAGACCAACACTTTTCAGGTCGATGGCTGGGTCGACGCGGACCTCATGAATGGCCTCCGAGAAGTCCAGATCTTACACCGTGTGATTTTTACCTGTGAGGTTACACAAAAGAGGAAGTGTACAAGACAAAACCTCGCACATTGGAAGATTTGGAGATAAGAATCCAACAAGTTTTGAATGCTATCCCCAATGACATTCTTTTAAAAATTGTTCGTTCTATCCCTGGTCGTTTAATGAAGCTAGTTGAAGCAAATGGTGCATACGTTGAAATATGAATATTTGATCTTTGTTACAAATTTTAAGTAATTCAACTGAGCAATTATACTTTCTCCTGTAATATTCAATATGCTCCTTTGTATTTCATTAAGCTTAAAGTCAAAATTTGGAAATTATTACAAATTTTTAATGCCTAGTTAATTTTCAACCACCCTGTAGTTTTTTTTTTTTTTTTCAACACCAAATTTTGTGTAGCCTAAGGCTTTTGAACGGCTGATGCTAAAGACTTGAAATTTTCAGGAATGGTAGATCCTATTGGGAACTTGTGCCTAACAACTTTTGGGGGGTGGCGGTCGTCATGTTGAAGTTCAAACGTCAAAAAACCAAATTTACCAAAACCTAATAACTTTTGAATGACATTAGGTAGGACCTTCAATTTTTCACAATTTATGCATATCAATGTGGGGAACAACACTATGCAAATCAATGACCTCTTTGTGACGTCACTTAGGGTCAAAGGTCAATCGAACGAATCTTAACAGTTTTTTGTGCAGCCTAAGGATTTTGAATCGCTGATGCTAGAGATTTGAAATTTTAAGCGATGGTAAACCTCCATGTGAATTTGTGCCTAACAACTTTTGGGGGGTGGCGGTCAACAGATTAAACGTCAAACGTCAATCAAATAAAATGATAAAAAATTTGATCAAACGCTAATAACTTGTGAATGGCAACTGGTAGGACCTTCAAATTCATGGAGCAGATGCATCTCAACGAGGGTACAAAAGCACCAGCAATGATTAGTTTTGCGTGACGTCACTTGGGGTCAAAAATTAAATAAGCAAATATGTCATTTGGCATACAACTAATGCTTGAAAACACATAGGAACTTGAAATTAATAGAGTTGGTGTGTCTTGGTATGTCCTTGCAATGTACCAACTATAAACGTTCTATGTCACGTGACTCGGGATCAAATTCAAAAAACCGATAAATGTTGCCAATCTTGCGCAGCTTAAGGTTTTTGAACCGCTGATGCTAGAGGCTTGAAATGTTCAGGGATGATAGACCTCGACGTAAACTTGTGTCTCACAACTTGCAGGGGGTGGCAGTCATGTGGTTTCGGGTCAAAGGTCAATAATAGGAAAATGTTCACAAGCTCATAACTGGTAAATGGCAACAGCTAGGACCTTCAAATTATCGGAGGGTATTAATCTCAATGTGGGTAACAAAAATATCAGTATAATCAAGGGCTACTCCTGAGCACTTGACTTGGAGTCAAACGTAAAAAACCTTAAATTTCAGGAAACCTCATAAAATTCAAGCAAATTTATGTAATCCGTTAGAGGGCAGTAGGGTAGCATGTTTTTGAGCTATTTTCCTTTAAAACTTTTTCATTCGTGAGTGAGCCGTATGAGTTTGTGTTTAAACTGACGTTTCAAGCAGCAATAAGGGGCACATGGGAATTAGCCAAGTGGTTGGTGCATTGGACTCATGACTTAGCTTTGCGGATTCCTCGCATTGAAACTGTGTTCGCATTGCGGCGAAGAGTTTGTTAAAGTAATAGCTAGCATAGTCCGCTATCAGATCATCAGGCTTATGGCTTTGCGAAATTGGTTGTAATCAGCACTTGTTTGCTTTGTTTCATTCACGCCTTATGCAATTGGGTAACTGGACAAATTCAACACTGTTTGGCTGTACCTTGATCAGTGTCAAAGTTTTGGTTGAAGTAGTCACAGCACTTTTATTTAATGCGAGCAATGTTGGTTTATCAGTCGTTTTACTTTTTAAGTTGCTAGAAAGTTGCCATTCATAAGTATGTATTGAATTGTAACTTCTAAGTTTCAACTTATCAACAAGTGGTCCCTTATTGACTTCAATTGATTTATCTGCAATACCTTGAGCGAAGTCTTATGCGAAATATTGCAGCCTTTAGTTTTTGCGCAGATTGTTAAGCAGTGTAGTCGCTGCTTTAAAAGTGAGTTTTATGCCGCGATTTCTTGCCCTTAGAATCGAACACAAGCTCGATGATTTATTTTCGTTTCGTGTGAATGCAGTTGTCCTTGCAGCTGCACAAATCCTTCAAGAATCATGGCGTTTTTTGTTCGAATTTACTGCAAGATTTGCCAGCTTGTTTGAAATGTCAGACAAACAAGATGATTTTGCTGCAGACTTGTGTAGCATTGTATCGGCCGATTAGCTCAGTTGCTAAGCCCATCCTATTGGTGCGGGAGGTGTGAGGTTCGAATGCCGGTCGGCCAAATCGTCGCAGTGTCGCCAACGGCTCGCCACCGTTGCGACGTTTGTTCGGAGCTGTGTGGCCCAAGCGCTGCGTCGCGAAGGTGGGCTCCGCCACCCGTTACACGCTTGGGCGTAATATGGCGAGTATAATGAAGATTTGAGTTTTTGTGCAGCATTAACACCGTACACGAGAAGAAATTAAAGGATGACAGTTTTATTGAGATTTCAATGACTGTATTACAGAAATGTAAGAAGTCGTTACAATATTATTAAGTTTAAAATAAACTTACTTCATGTGTGATAATGCCCACCTATACTTTGCACGGATTTGTTGTTTTTTTAAGTTGCAAAAGCGAAGTCACTGTGCTGTTCGCTTAAACGTTTGGGTCCCTAGTAAGCTTGATCGGGAAGCCATAAGCGGGTGCTTGCAGCTGCCATCTAGTTTTTTGTGTTTTTCTATTTTGGCCGCAAATATTGACTTATAAAAGAAGCTTTAGCATTCACCCACAAAACTGTTGCACTCTCATAAGTTTTACTCCTTTTATCTGCCCGAACCTCCATCTAACTTTCAATTCTAAAAGCAGCTTTTTTTACCTAAAATCAAACAAGTTCAATACCAGTACCGCGTGCTAAAATTAAGTTCTTTGATTTTGAAATTGCAACATACGGTTTTATGGCGATCAATTTTTAAAGAACAGTACCTGAACTTTTATTACGTCACTGTAAAGTTGTCGAAACTATTCATGCGGCAGAGCAAGGACTATGAAGCAAGAACAACGCGCGCAAAAGTTTAAAACTGGGAAGATTAAGAAATACTTTGACGACTGCTAATGCTGTATCGGCGATACTTGTATCGACGATACGTAAAATATGAGTTAAGCGATACCGATACACGATACTTTCAAAAGTAGCTCAAGCGATGCCGATATCGATACAAAAGTATCGCGCGATACGTGTCGCCGATACATGTATCTCGATACCGTCCATCTCTGGCTGGCATTATCAGTGAGACTTAAACCACCATATCTCTACAACCATTTAAACCATTAACTATGTGACGCACAGCACAAGTGTTTCGTTTTTTACTGTGTATTGGTGTAGGCGTAATCTAGAGTAAAAAGTGTGTCATTGTTCTCGAATTTATTATTTTATTATCATCTGGGGGTCGGCTGATGTAGACTAACGACCAGGGGTGCCTTAGTGGGGGGTTTGAGGAGGCCCAATTATTCAACTCATAGCCAACGTTTGGTGCTAATTAATATTCGGTATTTTGAATTTTCACATTCGAATCTGTCAAACAAAAATTAGCAACCGAGACTACCTGGAACACTGTTCAAGGTAATATTCTACTGTTTATTGACGCAATAATACCACACCGTAAAAGCTGACTGTGACGCCATAGTAGTGCATTCTTTCGTTTCGAGATTCAACTCTCCTTGTCTTCTGACGGTCACATATCACTTATTCAGCTGATTAATTTGCGTTTGAAGTATTTTGCGTCGTGCTCGTGCGCTCTGTAAGTTGTACTTGCTGTCGTACATTTTGACTTGTGCAGGTGGGCCTGCGTTTTTCTGGTAGATTACACTACATTGTCATTTGTAATTTCAATTTTCGTTTTTCTCTTACGCAACTTAGTTGTAGACACTAGACAGGTGTGATACATTTTATAATTTAAAAAATTCAAAATTAAGAAAATAAAAAAATTAGTCATTAGTCCGTGCCATTTCGTTTTCAACCTTCAAAATAACCCCATATCTCCTCTGTCTTATACTATAAATTCCATTGTTTTGTTTTTTAATTTTTGCTTCAATCGATGCTACGACTCATGAGTACAATTAGTTTCTTGATCTGCAGTTAAAATTTAGAAAACAGTTTGCAAGCGTTGTTAAGGATTTTAGTCTAAGAATAAGGCTGGGCAGACTACTGTCAGCGGGCCGCATGCGACCCGTGAGACCATTTTATGGGGCCCGCGGGCACTTAAGGAAATATAAACTCCTACCGTGAAGTAAGACCTTTACACCTTTTTTTGCTCTTGACTGATTCCCAATAGAAAACAGGATATTTGAGGACGTGCAGACCTTTTTATTGCTCTTCCAATCAGTGCGGCCCTCGGCTTCAAAATTTTTTCAAATATGGACCTTCGTGCGAAAAATTTGCCCACCCCTGGCCTGGCACACACCTATTACGTCATTCCATTAAATGCGTCAAAACTAGTCATGGTTACAACCTCCTTTCATAATTATGTTTAAGCCCAGCTTCTGCTTTTAAGCCTGGTCTACACTGAGGCCGTGCCAGGCTGAGAAAAGTCAAGTCAAGCCAAGCGGCGTGTCTACACTGGAACTATAAAATGGTCAGACGCGGCGTGCTTTTTAAGTTGTTGCAATCAAACGTCATCATAACGGTATGGAGTTGGTGAAGTGGTTGGTGCCTTGGGCTGCGTTGAAGAACAAACATGCACTGATACAGTTGTCTCCTAGTTTGCTAACTAGTGGGCGAGTACCCTACGACTGTATTCATTGGAACCCAAGATCCTAACCAAACAAGTCAAGTCAATTTTATTTGTTTACACTGAAATAGTCAATTACACAACAACTTTTAACATAAAAATGATAAAACAGTACTAAAGTTAGTCTGATTAGTAATCAAACAGTGGCAAACTGTACAGCGAAAAACCATTTCCTGATCATCCGAGTCAAGTTGCCCATATCCAACAGGCGTAGAATTCGCGAATTTGTACACTAGAAATTTTGGGAGCTGGAGAAGGTTGTTGTTGGGTAGGGGTAGGAGATTCTGAAGTTGTTTGGGTTTGTTGCAGGCATCTACACTAGCCTTCCTGTGAGAACAATCAGGGAATCCAACAATCAATAGAACGAGTCTACCTAAGGCAACAGTCCCTTTCAATGAGGTATCTCCTAACTTCTAAGCGAGCTCGTATAGCGCATTGATCGCTTTCTCGTGATAGGAGGATAAATAAGCCAATAATAATAATAATAATCTTTATCTACTACACACAAATGTATCTGAAATCTTATTCAAATATAATTGATTAGTACACAACAATGGCGCAGCAGATTACACATGAATACACTTAATAATATTAGTAATGATGCTGTTATTATGACATAATGCCTAGACATAATTTTTATTTATATACGTAAAGTAAGGTTTCTTGTCACATCTATCATTCTACATCAGCAGTGCCTCTCAATCACTTTCCATGATTACTCATGACTAATGTTATTACACTTGGACTATTGCATCACTATGGTCCAGACAGCCCAGATCCAGCGCATACATAGACAACCAACAGGTGTGCACGAATAAGATGTACAAAATGCAGTCATGCACAAACAAGATTGTGGGCATGCTACTTATGCATAAACAAGATGTAGACAACCAACAAGTCTGCTCAAACAAGATTGTAGGCATGTTTCCCATGCACAATCAAGTACAAATAACATACATAAATGCAAGTTATTGGTCTGAAGGGCGAGACACAATGCCACAATAATCAGTCATTTTTCATGAGGATTAGGACCTCATTAAGGAAAAACTAAGAGTGTGTGTACTTAGCTATGCACAAGCACTATGGCGCGGTAGGAGCCAAGCATTATTATGTGCCTGGTTGTGCAATCATTGACTCATAGTTGATATCAAGTCTCAACAAGGTCGGTTGTCTAACTACTTTAGGTTCAGTATTAATAACACAAGGTAAACAAAGCAAACAATTCACAAACAGCACAGGCACTTGCTCATAAACCAAAGTAACAACAAGTCACAACCTAAGTTACACTGCCTTCAGCAACAATTTCTTAATAGTTCAATAGTCCAACTTAATGGCTTCGGGCCACATCATTAGAGGTTACCTGTGTTTGAGAATTTTTATTGACACATTTAAGATAATATCATGGAAACAGTGTTAACAACTTCCACCTTTATTTACACTTCGTGAAAAGTTTGATATTGTTAGAGGATCTCATAAGCATTTTACAGTTTGCTTCTTTCTACAACGCAATATTTTTAATGATACTGAATATTTTTTTAATGAAGCCACCGCCTGCAGTTCTTTTTCATAGTACCAATAGCTGGTAGTCCATAATCAATTACCAGTATAGGCTAATACCTGCACTGCACAATGTCTATAGTCTAGTTGTAATACCAAATTTTACAGTTTAACGAACTGTGATTGGTCCAACACAGGTAGCTTTTGCATACCGGTATGGTACCAAAACCATTCTTTCAGCAGCTATAATTCAGAAACATTATCTCTAGACTACTCATTGTTAATAAACCTAGGTCCAGTGCGCGAATGGGGTACCTAGGTTGCCGACTTGTCATTCTGGCCTTATTCTTACTAACAACCGAGCCTACTGACATTTGAAAAATCAGTACTTTACAGAAAAAAAAACTTTCCACAAGCTTCAGCTCCATCCTTCACTACAAACCAACCTGCCAACTGTCAACACTGCTGAATAGGCATAGTCTAACAGCTGGTATCAATCTTTTTAGCAGCTGAAGACTTGAGATGTAATTCATTTTAGCCAAACAAATCAGAATTGAATAACCCTTTGGTCTCTGCAAAAGTTATTTTCAAAAAAGACTACATGTACACTAGTCACGTAATTGAATACCGCTAGGTTGCCATTCTGGCCTGCGTACAGCTTGGATTCTTATACAGCTGACCGAAATTTCAAAATACAATCCTTTGCTATTTGTTTCTGCCTGTTTATCTAAAAAAAATACACAAAGACAAAGTGTTTCACGACCCAGTAGTCTAAGACTATTAGCCTATACCTGTACCTGGAGAATGGAAAATTCCTGGTCGCAGCAAGTCGCAGTCGCAGCAGGCTGAGAAGAATTAAACAAAGCGTAAATTTTTTTTCGGATGTGCGCGGTTGAACGGGGCACATGTCATGCGCCGCGCAAAGCTCCATTTCAATAAAACAAACTAACTTTTGAGCATCGCTCAGCCTCAGTGTAGACCGGGCTTTAGACGTGGACTACTGAAATATTTTTGCATTGTCTGACACTATAATAGTGACTGCGCTCACTGCAGGTACCGGTATGTCCTTTTTCGATAAGAAAATGTGCTGAAACGAGTGTTTTTCACGTGAAAACCGTAAAAATTCATTGGCGGGTGGAGGCTGCGCCCTGCACACCCCACTTGCCTCCAGCGGCTGGGGATTCGCCCCCAAACCCCCAGCAATGTCTTCCCCTTCGTTAAATCATGGGGCCACACTGATTGCGCATAATGTTCATAATTAAGGAGCCGTTTGAGGTATCAAAATAAACTTCGATTTACTATTATCCAAATATTGGGGAAGCCTATCACGACATATTATTTTGGTATCTTTTTCTAACTTCCTTTTTTCGTGATGTTACTCAATGTTAAATACGGCTTTTACAGAGGTTGTGAATCTTAAGTTGTTACTCGAGCCCCTTTAAAAATTTTTGCTGCACGCAGGGATAAAAATATCGATTAAAAAACGATAATCGATATTCTTTACTTTTTTGTCATCGAATGCAAAAATTCCCTCACCTTTTTTTTTCATAATCGATTGGGGCTTTTCCCTATTGTTTTGCGTGGTAAATCGATAGGTTAATCGATACTTTTTTTCTGAATAAGTTAGTTCTTTCAAAAGTTTTTATTTTTTGTTATTTTTAGTACCTGGTCTGTTTTTTGTGGTGTTTGCAGATAAATATTTTACTTTACATCTGCATAAAAACACAGTTAGCGTGCGGAAAATTCCGTATGCACTGTCATTTTTTATTTCATTTCAAAATATATCACGAGAAAACGTTTGCTTAACGTTTGGTCGCTTGGTATTGCAGGCCAAGGCCAGGCAGTCCAACGCAGTTGTGAGGCTAATAAAGTGGTTTTTGAATTTTTGTTTACCACCTTTTTTCATTTAAAAGATTACATCTGATAGCCTACCGCTAGGAACACTATTGTGTTTCGAACATCGTGGAAAAGGTTTACAGTCAACAACATCTAAAGTAGGCCAAGATCAAAGATAGAAAGTATTTAAGAGAAAAAGTGGTATTTAATCTTTTTTATAGTGAAAAGGGAAAAGTAAGTAAGCCTTCTGATATGCCTGTTTTAAACTGCCCATCATAATATGCTAAGCTTTCGATACCGACATTCTCCTCTTTGCCTACCCTGAAGCCCCCCCCCCCCCCCGCCATTAGCATCAAAATATGTTGACGGTGTTGCAGTCAACTGAGTCAGAAAAAAGTATCGATTTGACGTTATCGATTGATTGATATTCTCTACTGTTTATTTTTGTTATCAAATGAAGGAATTCGCTACTTTTTTTTGAGTTATCGAATTATTCTTTACTTTTTCATTATCAATTTCCAACCCTGGCTGCACGACGCCTCTTGTTGTAAAGTAGGCCTACCGGTAAACTCAAGTATTTGTGATTAGGCCTACTGACCTATTTTGGCAAGGATAGTCACAACTCGAAGACCTAGCTGTCACTTTTTCACTATCTCCAACACTAGGCCTACATTCTTCTGAGTTTTGAATGTTTAGTGATTGTTTGCTTGTTACTACATACACTAATGTCTTGGAATTGGAAATAAGCTTGTAGCCTAACTAACATTGTGAAACATGCTATAGGACAGGTGACTGAAACCAGAGCAATCAAGCTTCACACGATTCAAATGCTATGGATTGTTGGCGTTTAACTGAATTTTTAACTCTGAACAGGGCCCCCTAGTTCAAATTTTACCAAGACACCTCTGCTAACGACCATCACTCATCACAGTAATCGAAGCATTATTTTCGTGTTTGTGTTATCGCATTACGTTATTTTAAGACCAGGCAATTTTTTGTTCTAATTACCACTTTTTATTCCGGATACGACAATCAACTTTGGGATCCTTTGTCGTTCACTGCACATCCTAATTTAATTGCCGTGATTATGTTTATTTTGCACTATATTTTTGTTAATGAATTCATTCTGATTTTTGAACAGTAGAAGCAGTGGCGTACTCAGGATTTTTCAATGACGTCACATCGTGATGACGTAAGGATGCTACAATTACAGTTGCTCAAAGGTATTAAGGTGCATCGGATTGTAATGTTTCTAGTCTAAATAATTGCGCGATTGCAGTTACCCATGGTTAAGCTATACATGCCATATCGAAGGAAACAATTAAGATATTTCATTCACAATTTTGCTTGATGCTTTGCGCTTCATTTAAGAAGAAAAAAGGTTTCACAGAAACTCAAGCTGTCACGCCGAGGTTAAAAATTTACTGAAAAAATTTTAGTTGACCTCATTTTTGAGCCATAGAAAGGTTAACTGACTAAAGTAGGTTAGGTTTCGCGACGTCACAAACAAGATGTAGCCAGGGAGGTGAAACAGGCAATTCAAAATAATCTTTTTTCAAGAACCAACATTGATATAAACAACGCAGATAAACCTTGATATAAATAATTAATTTGCACTCATTATGAAGGGAGCGGTTTCTCCCATAACTGTCCTGAAAAGTGAAGATAGTGGAGCATGAGAAAAAATACCCTCCTCGTCGAAACATTTTTAAACTAAAATAAATTACGGTCGAGAGAATGCGATCAAGGTCAAAAGCAGCGTCGATATTATATAAGCATTTTTCACCCAAATCTCAGCGTCGATATCATCAGATACTCTCAAACAAATAATCGGGGTGTCTGGGAAACGGAGCGCTCCAGCTCCTGAGACAGTTACGGTGCGCAAAAACAATTTTGCCTCCCGCCTCCGTTCCGCCCCGGGGCCTTTTCATATCTTTCGTTGGTCTGGTCTTCCTTGGCAGTATTTTTATTTTATTCTTGACACTTAGGGTAGTGTCAATTTAGATTTATATTTTTTGATAATTTTTCAACAAACCGGCCGGTTGCAGCGCAGGGTTAAGATGTCGCTATCGATGCGGAAGATCTGAGGTTAAATTCCCAGGTCGGTTAAATCGGACACAGTGTCGCCAAAGGCTTGTACCCGCTGCGACGTTTCTTTGGAGCTGCGTTGCTCCGAAGGCGCTGGGCCGTGGGTGTTGGAAAAACCACGCCCCAACACTAAGCGTCCAGGGGAGCCCTTAAGACCTTCACCTCTCAATATTCACAAATAAGATATACTTGGAACTGAAGTATATTCAGGCTGATTCTTCATAAAATAAATCATAAAATATACTGAGAGGCAAAAACTCACCGAGGTTCACTCAAATAAATCAAAATAACTCAGCAGAAATAACGTCTGTTATCCAAGCTCAACAATTCGATTCTGCTACAATTCGGTAAAACACACTGGAAGTAATTAATCGCAAACACAAAAACGGGTGGATCTAGGGGAAATTTGCCAAACGGTGAAAGAGTGCGATTGCTTAATGATTTCGGTGCAAGCTAATAAAGACGCCAAGACGTTGCGTAATTCAGGAAGCCGAATGATTACTGCCAAGTCAAAATAGCGAAATCCAAATTCTTGTGAAGGGTGGAAGCGCTAACAAAATAAACCCAGGTTTGGTTCCCAATGACGTATCAAATTTATAATTTCCTGACTGTGCGGAACATAGCGGCCCCTTGAAACACAACAAAAAGTGAGGTTTCAACACAAAAACACAAGTCCAGCACAGCAATCTTCAACAAAGGATAAATAATTCAGTTACTAATATATAAGTGCACAAGTAAAAC
Source organism: Trididemnum miniatum (assembly GCA_964006365.1). Classification (NCBI taxonomy): domain Eukaryota; kingdom Metazoa; phylum Chordata; class Ascidiacea; order Aplousobranchia; family Didemnidae; genus Trididemnum; species Trididemnum miniatum. The sequence goes on along the minus strand of OZ023234.1, from coordinate 34,378,722 downwards.
CTCGGTAAGGCGGTACGCCAATCAAGAACATAAACAACACGGTTTTATTAAATGAACGACAATAACAATAAAAACACCAATCACTTTCACAGAAAATTAGCATAATAGGACTACGCATAACAAATTCAATTCACAGTTCAAACAGGGGCAATCTTGGAAAGGTCTCTAAGAATATATTCAACTTCCCCGGACCCAGAATGTTTCAACACTGCCACGGTAGCCCGGCGGACAATTTCTTTTCCCTTCCTTATCTGCGGGTGTACTGCATAGATTCGCCCCAATCTACAGTATAAGCACCACGTTTTGAGAAATCTGATGCGTCTCCCACCAAAACTAACTGACCGGGAGCAAGATTTTCCCTGGTCACCCTCCATTTGCCACGCCCCTGTAAAGTAGGAAGATACCCCTTTACCCAGCTAAGCCAAAATTTGTGAGCCAAAGTGGCGTTATAAGTGAAGTCTCGGCGAAGGTCTCCCCGGTCGTGAAACGTGCTCAGAGGAGTATTGGGGGCAAGTCCCTGACCCAGAAATGAAGATGGAGTGATAGGCATTAAATCATTAGGCCTACTACTCAAGGTGGTAAGAGGCCTATCATTCACGATGCGCACTGCGTCAGAGGTAAAAGTTTGAAGTTCTATCAGAGAAGGTTTACGTCGCGCCTCTCCTGCGGCAGACTCCAAGGCCCTTTTAAACAATTCTACCATGATTTCCCAACTACCTCCCTGGCTGCTAGCATAAGGGGGAATAAAAACCCAATTATTTTGCACCAGACGGGATACGTTTCGACTATTAAATAAAGTCTCTTCAGTGGTGCTTAAAACTTCAAATCCATGAAGTAAATCCATCAACATACAATGCATTCTACCTAGCACCTTTAAAGGTTGCTTCTATATCAAACTCAAGTTTTTGGCCCCAAACAACGATACCCAATGAAAGAAAATATAACCACTAATCCACAACTAAGTTCCCGGTAGCCTAACTAGCCCACATCACTATAAGCCCCTATGGCAACCCACTAATTTGCAGCTGCAGACGCGTTTCGACCTTATTATGGTCTCATCAGTGCAGCATAGCAACCTCCCACCTTCCTAAAAAAAAAAAAAATTCTAACCTTCAAAAGAACTACACACTCCTAATCTAAGCCTCTCCTCGTTCTGCTCAAGGTAGAACATTTGAAATAAAACCTTCAAGAAAATAATACAGGCTGGATTATGATGTCACAGATTCACTGTAAACAATCGATAAGAATAGAAAAGTCCGGTTGGTTTAAACATTATTTTCCCGGTAATCTTTGACTTACATATCCTTCTTTGTATCATCTTGCTGGATCCTGTAACTGTACATGCAGTTCGACAAACGTACCGGGATATTGATGTTTAAACCACCGATAAGCGCTGACGTTCACTGTGTTTTCTGGGCTGCATGCGCAGACACAGTGCCTGCCTTGTCCCCCGCTTTTTCACGGGCGAACGGGTTGGGCAGAGAGGTTTTTTGTAGGTTTTGGTAACTGGTATAGTTACAAACCTTAAACAAAATATTCCTTCTCAGATTACCGGGAAAATAATGTTTAAACCAACCGGACTTTTCTATTCTTATCGATTGTTTACAGTGAATCTGTGACATCATAATCCAGCCTGTATTATTTTCTTGAAGGTTTTATTTCAAATGTTCTACCTTGAGCAGAACGAGGAGAGGCTTAGATTAGGAGTGTGTAGTTCTTTTGAAGGTTAGAATTTTTTTTTTTTTTTTTTTTAGGAAGGTGGGAGGTTGCTATGCTGCACTGATGAGACCATAATAAGGTCGAAACGCGTCTGCAGCTGCAAATTAGTGGGTTGCCATAGGGGCTTATAGTGATGTGGACTAGTTAGGCTACCGGGAACTTAGTTGTGGATTAGTGGTTATATTTTCTTTCATTGGGTATCGTTGTTTGGGGCCAAAAACTTGAGTTTGATATAGAAGCAACCTTTAAAGGTGCTAGGTAGAATGCATTGTATGTTGATGGATTTACTTCATGGATTTGAAGTTTTAAGCACCACTGAAGAGACTTTATTTAAAAACCCAATTAATGCCCCTTTTACGCAGAGAATTATGGAATTCAGTAGATCCAATTAAAGAAGGAAGTCGGTCGGCAGCGGCCCTAAAGGTACTTCCGTTGTCAGAAAAAACTGTATCGATGGCCCCCCTCAGGTTGACAAAACGAGAAAAGGTCAGCAAAAAACTGTTTAAGTCAAGACTGGTAACTATCTCGACGTGTATGCACCGAGTACACAGGCAAGTAAACAGCAAACCCCAGGCCTTGCAGTTGCTGCGGTTCTGTTTAAACGAAAGAGGGCCCAAATAATCGATCCCACAAAATGTAAAAGGTTTATTTGTGGCAGTGACCCGACACGCTGGAAGGTCAGCCATTGGTTGTCGAATCGGAGTAGCTTTCCTGCGAGCGCATTCACTACAATCAGCAAGAAAACGTTTGATGTTCGCCACTCCATGAATAATCCAAAAGCGTTGCCGGATTTTCATTAGCGTGTAAGAAGGGCCAGCATGGCCAGCCAATTCATGTTCATGCAAAATAATCAGTCTAGTTAACGCGTGCTTACCGGGCAAAATAAGTGGGTGTTTACAATCAACAGGTAACTCGGCGTTTTCAAGTCGCCCGTCTACCCGAAGTAACAAATCGTCGTCAACGCAAGGTCTCAAATCACGCAAAGCTCGCAATTCCGCCACTCGCCTCATTTCCTCTGCATTTGACGCACTTTGATTAATCTTTTTTAAAATATTGCCGAAGGCATCTGGCGAATCACGTTTTAGCATCCCCACAGCGGCCCCGAAGCGACTAGATTGAACATACTTAACAATGTCGACAAGCGCATTCTCGAGCATGCCAGCATTTATCACGGGTCTCTTATAAGCCACCTTTTTAATTTTAGCAAACAAGGTCTGCTTAACAATGAGCCAATAACACCAACGTTTCTTCAATGTGTACAAATCAGGTGAGACTTCAATAAGACGATCGAGAGTAAAGGCATTATCATTACCACAATCGCCCAAAATATTTCCATCGACATAAATCCTCTTTACCGACACTGCAGCAGAAGGGCAGCGAGTTTCCAAACCATTATTCGACAAAAATGCAGGACCACTCAACCAAACCGAATGATTAGACGATTTTTTAAAATTATCTTCCCGGGTTCCAATATCAGCCGGGTTAGCTAACGTATTCACGTAACTCCAAGATTCGGCTGAGGCCACAAAATGAATTTTATCTACGCGTCGCTTAACGAAACGCGGCAAATGAAGGTCAGGATTAACAATCCAACGCAGAACCACCTGGGAGTCGGTCCAGAAGTGAAGACTGCAGTTAAGATGCCGCAGCGACTCAGACACCGACTGCATCAACTCCGAGCACATCACCGCAGCCTCCAGCTCCTTTCTCGAAATCACCCAGCCACTCTGATTAGCCAAAACAACTCTGGATTTTCCCTGAATGAATGCAACGCAAGATTGCTCACGATTCACCACTCGGCGTAAATACACAACACAACTCAAAGCGGAGTTGGACGCATCAGAAAATCCGTAAAGTTGATACTCAACACTGCTCGTTCCTACCTCCAATGAAGTCTCAGGGAATAAACAGCGAGGCACAGAGTACTCCAAAAACGGCTCAACCGACGCAGCCCAAGCTCTCCACTCACTCAAAACGTCATCAGGCAGGACATCGTCCCAGTCAAGGCCCAAAGCCGTAACCCTCTGTAAGATCAACTTTCCCTTTACAAAACAAGGAGCCAGAAAACCCAAAGGGTCGTACTGACAGGCCAAAGCACTCAACATTTCACGCCTGGTAGAGATCCGTTCAAGTTTCCGTCTAGAACACACACGCAATTTATCGCCCTCGACATCCCATACCAGACCCAACGCTTTCGAGTCGGGCATAAGCTGAGAAGTCCAGTCGATCTCTCTAACATTTCTCCCAAGATCTTCAGAAGGGACATTCAACAGGACGGACTTAGAAACACCGTTTGCAACCCATTTGCGAAGTTTAAACCCTCTACTCTTGAACAGTGCCATGGACTGCTTAGCGACCAACTCCAAATCATCAAATGAGTCAAAGGACAACAACAAATCGTCCATATAACGCTTAGTCTCAATGGCATTCAACGTCATCAAATTCGCATTAGTAGGGTTTTCACTCAACAACCGCTCTATCGCAAATAACGCAACATACGGACTCGAGTTAATTCCCCACACATGTCTGGTAAATCGAAAAATCTGAGTCTCGCCAGCGTGAATATCATTATTCTTAAACCAAATCAAGCGAAACAAATCTTGTTGCTCTCTAGGTAAAGCAACTTGGAAAAAACATTTGCTTATGTCGGCCATACACGCAAACCTACCCAATGGAAAACGAGTAATAACTCCAATCAATCCATTTAACAAATTAACTCCGGGCAGGACAGCGTCATTAAGTGACATGCCTCGATAAGTTGCTGCGCCATCAAATACAACGCGAGGTTTATCTTGTTTTGACATAAAAAACGGCAAATACCAGCAATTTCCGGTAGCGACAGATTCCTCGACAGGAACCAACCAACCCTCATTTATAAGTTCATTAAATGTGTCTATCAGAACTTTCTGCAACCTAGTGTCTTTGAGAGCCTTCTTCCGCAAGGTAGCAGTGCGATTAGCAGCGCTGTGAAAATTATCAGGCAAATTACTAGCGACATCAGGCTTCAGCGGCACAGGAACTTCGTAGCGCCCCTCAACAAGCTTAACCTTCGACTCTACCAAATTTCGAGCGGTTTCTTCGTTCCTAGAAGGCTGAATAATTTCGTCCTCAAGCCCCTGATTCCTCAAACACTCTTTCAAATCTGAAACTTCAGTCCGGAGACGTTCACACTCGCAAACAGACAAAGACGACTCGTTAGCAACATATGCCTTATGGGCAAGACAGTATTTCCAATTCCCTTCAGTTTTCCCACCACTCGCAATAGGACCCAGTCTGGTCAACACATAATTAGGGTCCTCGGGACACGCACCTTCACGTTCCTCTAACACGACCAACAACTCCTTATTCGACTGCCCAATCAAAACATCAATTTTATTTCGCTGGGGGATCGTTGGAATATCAAAATGTTTTAGATGTCTGACTTCCACGGCATGGGGAAGGCTTTCTCCCTCCGCCGCAAAATCCGGGACCACCAACGCGTCACATATAGAATATACCTCATCATTAGAAAGAGATTGCAACTCAAAATTAGTAAGACCGCAGCTTTTAGTGGCCTGGTCGGCAAGCGTGCGGATAGTTACGGATTCATTTTTCACTCCTAATCCAAGTTCATTTTTCACTCGTTCAGAAACCAACGTGGCCTGCGAGCCGGTGTCATGCTGTGCATATACAAGGGCCGACTTTCCTGTCCGAGGATTAATGACCCTAACAGCGCTAGTCCGAAGTAAAACCCCACTGAAACCAGGTGCCACCTTTCTAACAGAAATCTGCCTGGAACCATCTGAGGCGTCATCCCTGTAGCGTCGTTTTTGAGTTCTGTATTTTCACGTCACAGGAATCGAACCAGGCCCTATGATTTATTCGTTTCAACTTTAAGTTACAGTGTTTTTGTCTCGTGATTCACAGCTAATTTGACTCGTAATTGCTCACAGCTGAATTATCTCAATTTGTAAGTTTTTTAGTGTTGCAACTTGCCAGCCATCGACCTTTTGGGCGTGTCAGATAAAATGAGTCGTCGTTGAAGACAGACGTTTGACTCGAATAGAATTTGAGAAGAGTTGACCGAAATTTATGAGCCCGAATAGCATTTAAGAAAGTCAACTGAATTCTTTACTTATTATATTAGGACCCTATTGATTGTCCGTTCTCCAATTAGTTCTGGACCATTGTCCGTAACGTAGACCGTTGTCTACAGAGCCTTTGCTCATCTTTGTTTCCGGGACCCTTTCCCTCATAAATAGTCTGTTGACTGTCACCTCGAAGCTACCGAGTTGGTGCTACAAATAATTTTACTGGGGCTCAGTTTTGGAACACGGGTTCGACCATTAGCTTCTTTCGAGGTCAGTTTGACAGTTCGAGAGAAAGCCATAGATCGTCTGTCCGCTGCCAAAAGAAAAATCGTTGGTAAGTTGCATTGTTTATTCTGTTATGTTTGATTTAATTTGTAGTTTCATGTGTAATGTAAAGATTCGAACGCGTAAGTAAATTCTTTGTATTTTGTAATTCGTTCGTAACGTATGCGTCTTAGATCGCTAAAATTGTTAAGCCCTTTGTTTATGTGTGCGTTTAAATTTTTAGAAACCGTTGGCGAATAATATAACAATCCTAAGTTCACAACTTGGTCATCGACGCGTAAATATCTGTAAAGACGGTAGAAAGGCAGGCGGATTACTACGTCGTTACAATCCCCTTCTGTAATACCGGTCCAACATCACTATCGATACTCGCGACAGCGGCCCCCACGTTATCAGATTTTAACGGTACAAAAACATCGTGCAGGGCGCTAGCATGCTTATGAACACTACTCGGGCCACAAACATTACACTTCGAATCAAGCGAACACTTTCGAGCCACGTGTCCTACAGAAAAACAATTCAAACATCTACCGGCGTTTATCACAGCTTGTTTTTTGTCCTCTTTAGACAGGCCATTAAACACAGAGCAATTATTCAAAAAATGCCGGGACACAGAATCATTACATACAAAGCAAAGGGGCAGCGTTCGATTCCCACGCGAGTTACGACTACGTAGTGTCTTTCCCTTCAACAGATAGCCCTGACGCAACAGCAACCTTTTTCTCACTACGACCCTTAGCTGTAACGGCAACTTGGCGAACTCGCGCACTGCCACGCCCATCTCCAATTCCACGTGACTTATCCTTCCCGTCAGATCTAAAGAACGTTCGAGCGTAATCCGAAGACACGACGCTTAATTCATGTTGAATGAACTCGCGCAGGAACTCAAAACTAGGACGGTTAAGATCGAGGTTCAAGCGCGACAAATAGTCGAGGTAACGCCTTTTAAGGGTCCCAGGAAGCCGATTTGCCACATCCAATAAAAGTTGCCCAGAGAGCCTTTCGTACTCGTCATGAGCGTAAGCAAAAACTTCAAGCATATTCAACTCTTCGTTAAGCACTTTAAGAGACTCAACGTTGAAGCTAACAACCGGTCCCTTACGAATGTCAACAATTATAGGTTCAGTAGTAAGCCCACCTGGCACACCATAACGCTGCTTTAAACGACTGAGTGACATCTCAATACGTTGGGACGTGGACAAACTTTTCATAGGCGCAATGAAAATATTAATCATTTCACGAGGCTGGCCAACACATGAAGCTCTCAAAGCCTCCAGCCTTTGATCGTCACTAGGTGCCTCATTCATGATGGTACGCATTTGATTTTCATAAAAAACGTAAGCGATATTGCTGCCATTATAACCGATCTGACTCGCCAGGTTGAGATATTTATTTCGCCCTTGACGGTCGAGATACGTTTTAAATACAGACACATCATTTACACCGCAGTCCTTACTTTCCGAATTCACATTAGTAAAGGCCCCACAAGGCCGTATGTTATCACCAGGTTGGTACGTCGAAACCGGTCCCATAGTATTTAGAGCTTTAGAAGGCAAAAAGGGGTTAACATTGAGGTTTAACGTAACTCCAGTTTCAATTTTACGTGCAGCATGCTCTCTCGATCCCAACGCATTTAGGTCCCTCATGGCCTCCGACGACCCAGGTCCGTTTTTACTCTGAACCGAAACAGGTTCCGAAGGTCTCACAAGTGAACCCGACTGCGCTGAGGTACCTTTTGGAGGAAAGCATTCAATCTCTTTACGTTCTTCACCCCTGCGAAAAATGGTAACAGAGGACTCACGGCCCGATAAACTAATGAGCTCCTCTTCAGCCTCAAGGTTGGCCTGCTCTATCCTGAAGCGTGCCTCGACTTCAGCCTTTGCCTGCGCGGCCTCAGCCTTAGCCGGCTCCAGATCCCTCCTAGCCTGCATTTCCAGACGTTTACGTTTAACTTCAATCTTACAAGAGGCCGATGATATTTTACTGGAGGCGGTGCTGTAAAGTTTAGCGTGAGAAATACTATCAGAGGGTTCTAACAAATCAGCACCACCATCCCCTGTACCATCAAATTTTTTACGCGTCAGTTGCGTCATACGACTGCGACATTTACCAAAACATTCAGCGACGCCCTCTAACAGATCGGCAACCAATTCATGATCTTTTATAGTTTCAACGTCGCCGTTAAAGTTTTTAAAGCGAGCTTTGATTTCATAAAATTTAGAAATTAATCCTTCAACTTCAAAATCCTTCGCGCATCGTGAAAGAGAACAAAACTTTTTCATTTCCACCATTAACAACCGCCTCCGGGTCAACAACTTGCGACCGTTTGCTTCAATGACTTCACCGGGACCAGCATTAATAGAGCTAAGGGGCCCGCGCCCACCCGATCCCAGGGTATTTTCAGATACATCCCCCCCAGGTTCTACTCCTTGAGAAGGAAGGTCGACACGATCCCCTTCCAAACTAACCCCAGGTTCCAAACTGGAAGCCATAAGTAAATAAAATCAAAAAAATTTACCTCAAGTTAATCACAGAATAAATCAAACATAAAACAGTAAAAACCTTTAACTAGAATAAGCCACAGTTCGTTGAACTTCTCTAGACGGAAATGGAAAGTTGGAAACTGGAAACTTCTCGTGTAGATTGATTCTCGGAGAAGGAAGCAAATTCCCTTGTCTTCGGATATTTAAATATAATAGCTTCTGATTATTCAAGTATATTAATTATTCAACTATATTCAACTATAGCTGTCTCCGGATATTCAAATTTGAAAATAATCTTCAATAAGCTTCTTTAGAAAATACTAGGTGAGTTTTCTTATGTTGGAAAAACCACGCCCCAACACTAAGCGTCCAGGGGAGCCCTTAAGACCTTCACCTCTCAATATTCACAAATAAAATATACTTGGAACTGAAGTATATTCAGGCTGATTCTTCATAAAATAAATCATAAAATATACTGAGAGGCAAAAACTCACCGAGGTTCACTCAAATAAATCAAAATAACTCAGCAGAAATAACGTCTGTTATCCAAGCTCAACAATTTGATTCTGCTACAATTCGGTAAAACACACTGGAAGTATCTTCAGTGGTGCTTAAAACTTCAAATCCATGAAGTAAATCCATCAACATACAATGCATTCTACCTAGCACCTTTAAAGGTTACTTCTATATCAAACTCAAGTTTTTGGCCCCAAACAACGATACCCAATGAAAGAACCTATAACCACTAACCCCCCACAACTAAGTTCCCGGTAGCCTAACTAGCCCACATCACTAGAAGCCCCTATGGCAATCCACTCATTTGCAGCTGCAGACGCGTTTCGACCTTATTATGGTCTCATCAGTGCAGCATAGCAACCTCCCACCTTCCTGAAAAAAAAAAAAAAAATTCTAACCTTCAAAAGAACTACATGAGACCTAACCTTTAAAAGAACTGATGAGACCATAATAAGGTCGAAACGCGTCTGCAGCTGCAAATGAGTGGATTGCCATAGGGGCTTATAGTGATGTGGGATAGTTAGGCTACCGGGAACTTAGTTGTGGGGGGTTAGTGGTTATAGGTTCTTTCATTGGGTATCGTTGTTTGGGGCCAAAAACTTGAGTTTGATATAGAAGTAACCTTTAAAGGTGCTAGGTAGAATGCATTGTATGTTGATGGATTTACTTCATGGATTTGAAGTTTTAAGCACTACTGAAGAGACTTTATTTAATAGTCGAAACGTATCCCGTCTGGTGCAAAATAACACTGGAAGTAATTAATCGAAAACACAAAAACGGGTGGATCTAGGGGAAATTTGCCAAACGGTGAAAGAGTGCGATTGCTTAATGATTTCGGTGCAAGCTAATAAAGACGCCAAGACGTTGCGTAATTCAGGAAGCCGAATGATTACTGCCAAGTCAAAATAGCGAAATCCAAATTCTTGTGAAGGGTGGAAGCGCTAACAAAATAAACCCAGGTTTGGTTCCCAATGACGTATCAAATTTATAATTTCCTGACTGTGCGGGAACAGTGGGGTCGGGCCTCGCCACTCGCTACCACGCTGCGGCACTACAGCGAGTTTAATGAAACCAGTATAGTGAAGATTTGATTCAACTAAAAAAAATTTTTGCATGCAACCATAGTTCAGGGGCGTATCCAGGGGGAGTGGGAGGCGAGCTCCCCATAGACCAATGCACAAAACGTTCGTGGCGTAAAGGTGATATATGTATAAAGGACAATCTGAGGGCGTGATGACCTCTTTTTTTTGCTCTTCACTTGACTTTGGGCCGGAAAATTGGACATCTGCGGACGTATTGATCTTTTTTTAGCTCTTTACTTGACTTTGGGCGGAAAACGGACGGCTTGATTTAAATGGTTTTACGGCATACAATGTGTTGTTATTATTTATTAATTGTGCTGACTTACGCAATTTAGAAACTGGACCATAACTTGCGAACACGTCGATATATTTTTTCAAAAAGTGTGTCAGGCGTTAGCGCTGACCCAGAGGAACAACTTGGTGCTAAAAACTCAATTTCGCCAAAAAATGACTAACGCAGTTTTTGCACGAACGTGACGATAAGCAAGTTGGATAGCACAGAAAAACATGGCAGCAATTTCGGCAATCTCTGTATGAAAAAAAGGCGGATCGTTCCAAAATGAGAGGTTTTTATTTCTTTTCAAATCGTCAATGGAGGGAGGGGGGATTGACCTCCGACCCCCCCCCTCTTCCGTGTGTACGCCACTGAATAAAAGAAAGGTCGTTTAATAAAAAACTGGAAACGAACTGTGTTTGTCAAGAGAGTGATTGCGAGATCAGGGCCACGACCGAAAGAAAAATTAGAAAGCATACGCGACAGCGTTCAATTTCAGTTTATGCTATTACTATCTTATTGTTTGAAATTTGCGATGTATACCACTTATTATGTAATAAGCATACATTCTAGTAATGCTGTATATTTAACATTATGGTAGGCCTTAGAAGACTTACGAAATAAACGCTGTAAAAACCAATTCTACTAGTTTTGCGGTTTGACCGCTTATCAGGTAGACTCAGGTTTTTAACCCAGGATCTTGTGAATTTTAGTTTACCTCCCTAACCACTCGGCCATCCGGCTGACAACGTTTGCAATGCAATTTTTAGTTTTACCTACTCAAGCCTGTGGAACTGCAGGCTTTAGCATTGAGCAGTTAACCTGGTCTACCATAATATACTGTACTATACGTTTCATTTCATATACTATTGATGAGTTGCACTGACGTCACGGAATTTTCCCGCCAAAAGCACTATAGACGGCAAAAAGAGTTTTTCTGCTACTCTTTCATAGTGCACGCTGCATGCACTTAATATGAAAAGGTGTGGGGTGAGTGGAGGAAGGGATGGGAGAGTGTGGCGGGTGAGTATGGAGAAGTGTGTTGGGGTGTGGGGATGTGTTGGGTTGTGGGGGGAGGTGTAGGGAAGTGTTGGAGATGTGTGAGGAAGTGTGTTGAGGTGTGGGAGGAGGTGTAAAAAAATGTGTGGGGGGAGATTTGGGGGGTGTGGGAAATGTTGGGGGAGGTGTGGAAAAGTGTATTGGAGTGTGGGGAAGGTAAAGGGGAGATATGGGGAGAAGTGTGGCAAAGTGTTTTGAGGTGTGGGGGTAGGTGAGAGAAGGTGTAGGGAAGTGTTGGGGAGGTGTGGAAAAGTGTGGTGGGGTGTGGGGATGGTAAAGGGAGATGTGGGGAGAAGTGTAGGGGGTGTGGAAGGGTGTGGGAAGTGTAGGGAAATGTTGAGAGAGGTGTGGGGAAGTGTGTTGGGGTGTGGGGGGAGGTGTGAAAAACTGTTGGGGGAGGTGTGGGGAAATGTTGGGGGAGGTGTGGGAAAGTCTGTTGGGATGTGGGGAAGGTAAGCCTAGGTGGGAGAGGTGTGGGTGTGAGGAAAAGTGTGTTCAAGTGTGGAAATAGGTGAGGGAGGTGTGAAAAAGTGTGTTGAGGTGTGGATAAGGTAAGGGGAGATGTGGGGAAAACTGTAGGGGGTGTGGGAAAGTGTGTTGGGATGTGGAGGTAGGTGTAGGGAAGTGTTGGGGGAGGTGTGAGGAAAAGTGTTGGGATGTGGGGGGAGGTGTGGAGAAGTATTGGGGGAGGTGTGGGAAAATGTGTTGGGGTGTGAGGAAGGTAAGGGGAGATGTGGGGATAGGTGTGGGTAAGTATGTTGGGTTGTGGGGAAAGCTATAAGGGGAGGTTTGGGGAAGTGTTGAAGGAGATGTGTGGAGTGTGGAGAAGTGTTGGAAAGTGTGTTGGGGTGTGGGGAAGGTAAGAGAAGATGTGGGGAAGTGTGTTGGGGTGTGGAGGGCGTGGAAAAGTGTGTTGGGTTATCTGGGAAATGTGGAGTGTGTGGGAAAGCGTTGGGAGAGGTGTGGGGAAGTGTGTTGGGGTATGGGAAAGGTAAGGTGAGATGTGGGGAGAGGTGTGTTGGGGTAGGTGTGGGGAAGTGTGGTAGGGTATGGGAAAGGTAAGGTGAGATGTGGGGAGAGGTGCGGGAAAGTGTTGGGGTAGGTGTGGGGAAGTGTTGGGAGAGGTGTGGGGAAGTGTGTTGGGGTATGGGAAAGATAAGGTGAGATGTGGGGAAGTGTGTTGGGGTGTGGGAGCTGTGTAGAAATGTAGGGGGAAGTGTGGGGGCTACGGAGAAGTGTTGTGACAGGTGTGTTGGGTTTTTTCATGCCTCCCCCTACACTTCCCCACTTCCCACACCTACCCCAACACTTTCCCACACCTTCCCCAACACTTCCCCAGACCTTCCCCCGCACCCTAACCCAGCAAACATCGATTGTTGGCCGTATGTTGGCAAGAAGGTAGTTGCAGCATTGGCACGATGTAGATTACTAACGTTGTGCAGATACTAGGTGCACCATTTTGCCGCATCGGCCCAATAGTTGGCAACTACAGCTGACCAACATTGAAACTAACAAATGGCCAACATCTGGTTTTATGTTAGAACCACTTCTGGCCAACTTTTAACACTGCCGCTGGCCAACCTGGGAAACGTACTTCTAACCATCATCGAATTTTATGTTAAAACCACTACTGGCCAACGTTTTAGACTGCCACTGGCCAACTTAGGAAACCTACTTCTAACCATCATCAAATTTTATGTTAGAACCACTGCTGGCCAACATTTTAGACTGCCGCTGGCCAACTTACTTCCAACCATTATCGAGTTTTATGTTAGAACCACTGCTGGCCAACGTTTTAGGCTGCCGCTGGCCAACCTGGGAAACCTACTTCTAACCATTAACGAGTTTTACGAGTAAATGGTAAGTGTGGTTGTTCAGCAGTAGTAACTACCTCTGGTTAATACCGCACCGGCACTATATTCCTAGCATTCACTAGTTTTGCGTTGAAACTGCTGGTAAACAACGCAAAACCACAGTGCTATCTATACGACCAACGTCGTCTAACTTTTGTTAATGGCAATATAAGAAAAATAGGTAAAAATCGGTATACTGTCGAATAGATTAATTGAACTTAAGGAGGAAAAATAAAGCCGCTGTAAATCTCAAAACTGGACGTTTCGACAACATAAATTCAGCTGTCATCATCAGCAGTGTATGCAAGGCAGTACAAAACTGTAAGATATATGCCTTGCATACACTGCTGATGATGACAGCTGAATTTATGTTGTCGAAACGTCCAGTTTTGAGATTTACAGCGGCTTTATTTTTCCTCCTTAAGCTATTTTCGTCCCATATTTATTGTATTCCGAAGTTAATTGAACTGTAAAACCATTCGTAAAGTTGCTTTCGAAAGTTTAATAAAAAGAAAAATCGACTCAAAGGAAAGAACAGACGCAAAACCACAGTAACGAAATACAGAACACAACAACACTCCAAAAAGCTAACTAAATTTTGATTTTCAACACTGGAACAGCTTGGTTCTTCTTCAACAGAAACACATAAATAATATTTTATTGTAGCAGAAATCAATAAGCTGCCAGAGTAAAACCTTTTAAAAAAATCATTTGTAATGTCACTCATTTTGCTCCGCCCCTGCTCAAAACTGAAGTCAAATTCCAGCTCATGTAATTAAGCAAAGCCTGTTTTTTAATAATAAATGCGATGCCACGACACAGAGTTGCTGAAGTGCCAGATGTCTTTATCACCGATCTTAATGCATCTTAGTAAGCAGAATGTAATATTGTGGTTGGTACAGGCTTTCAACAGCGTATGCTGCGACGAAACGTTTAAGGGGCGCCGTGTGTAAAGCTACGCAATATAAAATTTTGCATCATTTTTTTGGTTAAGTTACATGCAATATCATATATTGTTGCAATTTATCTATATTGCTGCACTTTGTGTAAATTGTTGCAATTTATCTATATTGCAAAAAAACACTTAAATCGCCTTTAATTGCCATGGTGATACGCTAACTAAAACAGTCAGTGTTGCCCTTTCCCTTTTTCCATGAACTCATGTAGTGTACTGGCCTGAGGCGCTGTTGTACTGACTGTGCAGTGTGCGCTTATTGGTTTGGCTGAAACATTTTGAAATACAGTGGCTTGGAGTTTGATTGATAAAATGCTGTTATGATTGGTAGATACAATTGCGGACATATGCAAAAATATAAACGTATAGATATGGTATCCTTTGGAATACCAGCAGCTAGACTAGACTAGACTACCGGTATGGGGGTAACAACTAGTATCAGCTCCCAGGTCCAGTTGGGTTAGGTTAGGATTAGGTTCAGTTAGGGTTAAATTTAGTTAGGGTTCGTTCAGTTACAAAATATCGGTATCTGAAAAATCTTGTTTTAAAGTACAGTACCAGTAACCCGACATTAGGCCTAGTCAAGCTACCTCAACCTATGTTTTTGTGACATACTACTATCTCGTTGCTAATGCAGAATGGCTTATGCTGTATGGCTGAAACATGTCAGATTACAGTAACTTCTGTGATCTGTCCACAGAAAACAGGTAGGCTACATCCTGACATCAGCAGATCAGCATACCGATACACCAGTAGCCAGTGACATACGGTAAACTGTAAAATTAAAAATGTCAAACTAGTCTACTGATACCGATATTTTGTAACTGAACGAACCCTAACTAAATTTAACCCTAACTGAACCTAATCCTAACCTAACCCAACTGGACCTGGGAGCTGATACTAGTTGTTACCCCCATACCGGTAGTCTAGTCTAGTCTAGCTGCTGGTATTCCAAAGGATACCATATCTATACGTTTATATTTTTGCGTATGTCCGCAATTGTATCTACCAATCATAACAGCATTTTATCAATCAAACTCCAAGCCACTGTATTTCAAAATGTTTCAGCCAAACCAATAAGCGCACACTGCACAGTCAGTACAACAGCGCCTCAGGCCAGTACACTACATGAGTTCATGGAAAAAGGGAAAGGGCAACACTGACTGTTTTAGTTAGCGTATCACCATGGCAATTAAAAGGCGATTTAAGTGTTTTTTTGCAATATAGATAAATTGCAACAATTTACACAAATTGCAGCAATATAGATAAATTGCAACAATATATGATATTGCATGTAACTTAACCAAAAAAATGATGCAAAATTTTATATTGCGTAGCTTTACACACGGCGCCCCATAAACGTTTTCAGCTGCTTAAACTTGTGCTTTACATGCCTGCTAGTGCGATAAAACGTAAATACAACCGCAAACGGCACCAGAAGTGACTCAAAACGTTCGCCCAAGTACTAATTGCGTTTCTGAGCTATATTGTTGGAAACACATTTAAATTACTTGAATAGGTTTTTAGTGGTACAAAATCTTAAAACAGCATGGGCGATAGACGGGTTCATCTCGTTAAAAGTTAAGTCTTGAAAAAGACTGGTTAACTATTTAAAGTAAAAGTCTTGAAAAAGACTGTTTCTCCTCTTTTAAGACTGAGTAGTCTATTTATTTTGTGTTTGTTTATTTTCTTGAAGATCTTTTCGGGCAACTCTCTTCAGAAGGAAACCGTTCGCAACTGAGGAAAGAACGAGAAGCAACTTCTCTGAGAAGCAACAAACTTGCGCCACTGCGACAGTGCGTACGTCGGCAGAACTTCTGAAAGATTGGAGGACAGAATCAACCAACACATCCCTAACTTCATCCGCAACCAAACCAGACAGACTGCTCACACAGCGCAGCTGCAAAACTTCAGTAAGCAACCCTTATTCGGATTTGGCAATTGGTCTTCATCTACTACAATACAAAAATTGTGCTGATAATTACAATAACAATATGTTTACGATTTTGGCTTCAGGTAGATCCTCTTTCCATCTGGCCGCACTAGAACCAACCTTCATTAAAACCTTGGACCCAGTGCTTTGCCGTCAAAAAGAGTTCGTTTACACATTGAAAATCGCTCACTTTTCAGCCGATCACGTGATCCAATTCCGCTATCGCTGTTGACCAATCACATCCGCCCGATGTTGATCAATCAGCAGTGACCAGTCTCGATGCATGCTCTTTCTATAAATTCGCGTGCAATGCGTTCTTTCCTCAGTTACCAACGGTTTCCTTCTGAAGAGAGTTGGCCGAAAAGATCTTCAAGGAAATAAACAGTTTTTTTCAAGACTACTCAGTCTTAAAGGAGGAAAAACAGTCTTTTTCAAGACTTTTACTTTGAATAGTTAACCAGTCTTTTTTAAGACTTAACTTTTAAAGAGATGAACGCGTCTATCGCCCATGCTGTTTTAACATTTAAATTATATACGAATATTCCAGGCGTTGAATGTCATTTATAGTTTTTATACAGTGCCAAGCAGATATAAAGTTATGCCTGAATTACAGAGGGAAGCCAGTCTGGGTTCAATTTATACTTCATTTTTCTTGATGGAATGGACTGAACTTGTCAAGCAATACTCCAACTGCCTATGTTCGCCTACATTATTTGTCTAGTAATTTTAAAACGCGTATCGGAGCTGTTAGCTTTAAGCCTGATTCACACTGGCGTCGTTATCGCGTCATATGACGCTGCTGACGCGATAACGAAGCGTACAAACGACGGCCAATTCACACTGACCGATTTCGCGCGATAACGACGCGTTAGAAACGACAGCCCGACAGATAAACTTGCTTTGAACGACGTCTCGACGAAATAGAACCGAGTTCTACTTTATCGTTGCCGTTCGGCGCGTCGGGAGCGCTTTGGCTTGGTTTTGTCCAATAATTTTCGGATATATTTGTAATTTTGGCTTCAAAACTTGATTTGTTTTGTATTTCAAAAGGGTTTTACAAATTTTTTCTTAGAAATTGCTGAAATATTATTCCTACAATAACTGAAAAAAATGAATAACCTAGCATTAATTTGCATGCATTAAAATGTGAATTGTAGTCGGTAGCCTAATTTTTATTTAATTTCAAATTATTAATAAAGCCAGAAAATTGTGTGGTAATTAAACTTTCGAAAGTTTCCATCGACCATGCCGAATTTTCGTTTACTTTTTTATCAGTAGACTAGCGAACTCTTAAATTAAAGCATCTGCAAAGGCTATATGTGTTGGCTAATGAAGCTTTAAAATCGACGGTAATCAGAGTAAGCCAAGCAGAGTAAATTTTGCAAACTGTCCATTTTGGACCCTCTTGGAACTGGCAAAAACTAGCCCAGCCGCAAATTAAACTAGACTAGATAAGAAGAGATGAAAGTTACAAAATTATTTTACGAATATATTACAAGCAATTTCGTTTTGTTCGTAGCTGTGGACTAAAAAAAAAAAAATTTTTGTAGTTTTAAATGGTGCAATAGAACTTACTAGACAATATCGGGGTTTTCTGCCGGTACCAGTGCCGATCTGTAACTGCTAATCTGCTGCCAGTGCGACTGCCGCTATGCGTATCCCTTGGAAACGATCGTATCGCGCGCGGTGTGCATTGCTCACTGATACAGCGTCGTGCCATCGTATCGGACTGACATTTCAAACGCTAAGCGCTTGGAAATTTCCTATCGTTGTCGTGTCGTTTGCCAGTGTGAATCCGGCTTAAGGGTTAGCAACTCTTACTTAATTCACGACGGCGCTTTCTTCCACCTTGCCCATCTTTCCAATTTCGAAATCAGTTTCCAAGAGTTGCGTCTATAAGCTGCATTGTGGCATGGTTGTCGCATTTCAGAGCAGCATCTATAATACACATAATATAAGATGCAATAGCTTATGATATTAACGACAAAAAATACTAAATGTAACAATAGAGGGGCAATGGTAATTCCAACGCGGAACCACTCTTCTGAATATAAAAAATTAATTTTTTTTACAGTACATGGGAATATCATTATACAGAACCTTTGAATTAACGCAGTCACTCATCATTATATCGGTATTCTCAACCATGGTAAATTTATGCATGGTTAAGATGCGGTTCTTTAATTTGCTGTTTGTAAGAACTCACCTACTGACAGTTGTGAAGCATTATGAACCGACCAGATGGGCAATTGCTTGTCTGCCTGCGGAGCGGTAAATTTAGAATTCGACTAAGAGTCGGATCAAACGAAAGACTTGAAAACCGGTTTTCACAGCTTCCCTGCTTGACGTTCAGCAATAATGGGATAGTGTGTAGATCAAGCCGGTAAGTTAACACTTTGCAGTTGGGAACGGCGCTCAACGACATTCCCCAATCTTAAAGGGGTATAAGAATAAACTAAAAGTACAGTGCTGCCAGTGACTCGCCATGCGGCTTCTCTACATTCGTAGATGTGTTGCCTAATGCCTACGTACTAAGTGGCCGAATGGGGCATCACCGACTCGTGACACGCCTCAGTGCGTAACACCAGCATTAAAAAATGAATGAATGATCCATTATAGTTGCGAAAAAACAAAGCATCAAACCACAATTTTTACTAAATATTTGTGAAAACAAGCGTCAAAATATTCAGGTGGTCTTTTCTTTTTTAAGAGAGCTAACAAGCTTAATGACCCCACAAAATGCTGAATTGATATGAAACCGGCTAAACTCTTACTTAGCACATATTATACTGCATACAAAATAACCAAATATACCGTACGCTGTCTAAATCTAGTAAGGGCTCCAGACAAAAAGCTGTGAAAGATGAATTTGGAAACGTAGCTGTAACTTTCAGTTCAATCGCTTATTGAAAATTAATTCTAGTTGCTGATACTCTATTTCTAACTTCACGCGTGATGATACGATAAGTTACAGTTCGTTAACTTTAATCAATGAGTGTGAACAATGCTCATTGCAATTTTTAAAAATCTTACCAACAACAACTCTTTTTAAGTTTTCCAGAGAATCAAATGCATATTTTCTGGTCTTGGTAGAGTTTTCATCTTTCCTTTTCCAGTCCGCGATATAGTATTCATCATCTCGTGAGCAATTAAAGCTGGCAGATGCGACTGATGCAATCCGTCACATTTTTTCCACCAATTTGGCTAAAACTTGTCACCTATGTAAAATAAAGTTTTCTTTGCCACGATCTCTTAAGAAACTGGAAAATCTTTAAGAAATTTAGAATAGATCGAATTGTTTGGTTTATCGTCGTGGGCGTGGACAGGAACAGGATTAGGATTACTATCGCGATGCAAGTTGATTTGAGCGAAATTATGGCTGTTAATTTGCTTCTTGTTATTTTTTATTTGCAGCAATCAAGAAAAATTAATCCTAACCATCATCAAAACATAGTAGTCAATATCTAATAAACCGCGTAGCTGATTCAGCAGTATACCCAATGCGCAGAGTAAACGGCCGAAAAAATATCTACGTGGCTACACAATATATTATTTAAATTCAAAAAGGCGCGTCTTTTTCAGCTATGTACAGTACCTTTCTTCGACCTTGATGCAACGGTAAAAAAGAGGATTTAATTTCTGCCAGTAAAGTAACAATCTTATGAAAAATACAATTGGTGACCACTGACTACCTGAAATTAGATATCACATCAAAGCACAAAAATTGGCCTAGTTCAAGAATCTTAGATATAGCATTAGTTTCCAACGCCTCAGTAAGTAGTAGTACCATTAGCTTAATAACACAGATTGAAAAATTGCAACTCACCATTTAATTCTTCATCATTATTTAATTCTTCATCATTTCAGGCAAACTTTCAAATATATACGCGACTATTTTCTAAGAAATATGGAGGTACCTGCTACCTGTACTAAAGAACTGACAGTGAGTAACCTTCGCAGTTCCCACGCTTTAAAAAAACAATTTCCCGACTTTTTCCATATCAAAACTTGAATACAACTTAAGCCTCGTTTGTACACCTAATGTCGCCTAAAATTTAAAAAAACAAAAACTTTTCAACATCACATGATGAAAATTGCTAGATCCCAACATGTTTTTTTCATTGTGACCATAAAAACATCCGCAACATGAAAAATGCAAGATACACCAAAATCAAACTTATTAAAGAAAGGCAGCGTCTCTTTTGCCACTAAGGGCGAAATAGTTCTTAGGTCTATTTTGGAGGTAGCAGCTAAAATCAGCATTTACTTCCCCTACTTCCGGCAAATAGATCTAGAAGTTATTTTGCCGGCGCTCTCAATACGTAAAAGGATAGGCCTAGCACTATATGCGGCAAAATAGACACTTCCTTTAAGAGATCAAAATTAATCAACCGTAAAACCTGTATTTGACCGCCACGGCGCTCTATTTTTCAACCCTCCTCCTATGGTATAAAAAGGCATACGTACTGTATATCCAATTTAAACGAATTACTTTCTACATGGTTTTGCGTAAATTGTCTGCAGATCATTTTTCTTTACTTTTTCAATACTAGAGCAAAAAATCTCTTTTTCCTTATGATTTCCCGGTCGGGAAATACCATTACAAAATTCCATACTATTTCCCGACTGCGTAGAAACCCTGAACCTTCGCAAAGCTGCTGACCTCGCGCAAAAACTAGTGGGCTAAATCCTTTTAAACGCGTTAATGCACTACAAAGTTGATTGTTGTTCCAAAGTTAATCATGCCTCGTCACCGAAAAAGGATTGTAATTACCTTATTGCTCCAAACAAAAAAAGGAAAAAAAACTAATAATCATGTATCGCACGATGCTTTACACTGATTTTTACTATTCTTTTTCTTTTACGAGTGCTGATTTCTTCCATTTCTTTTGTTTGACTCATAGGTTTTGTTACGCTATCGAAAAAGCCGTCATCTCGTGGCACCCATTAAACAATTGAAAATTTGTGCTTTTAAATGTTAAAATATTTTATGTCGATTACAGTTTCGAATGTCTTCATTCACCAATTGGTGCCGATTAAAAAAAAAACACAATATTTGTTCGAACGGATAAATACAAAAATAGTGTAGTTGTGCAGTTATAATTGTAGAAAATAGCCAATCTAGCTTAAGTATGGTAGATCTAGCCTAGTGACCTCTACACCTTGTTGTTGGTAGGGTATGCTGCTGAACTAAGCACCTAACAGCCTGTGGATTACGGTCTATGTTAGACAATGTCTTTCACTACACAGTTATATGTTTTCCCCAGCAGCCTACTCAGTATAGATTAAGGACTGGGCTAGTTAGCCTGTTAAATGCTGCTTTTGTGGGCTTCTCCAGTACCAGTACAGCAGCGGAGCAGTTCAGTAGTCAAGCTAAAGCCAATTGAATTTTCGAGTTCTGTATATAGATAAAATTGGGTACATATGGAAAAAGTTCATTATCAAACATTATCCAAACCCTCAACTAATAGGAAATAGTGCTTCTATTGCTTTTAGATATCGGCATGAATGACAGCACTGGTACTGAGTAAAATTAGGCTTGTGGCTTGGTGGGCATAGACCTGTAGACTAGACTACCAGCTATATACTGTACACTGGTACAGCTGTATGTAATAAATTTCACTTGGTTACACAAATGTACAAGTACCGGTAATACTCGTACATCTAATATATCTAAACGTGACCGTTACACCAAACAGAGAGCTCAATGGCACACGCCAGAGCATAAACAGAAAATCGGTCACCAAATGAAATTAAAAAAACCCAACGGGCTGTTTCGCCGTGAGGCTCTTCAGGGGGCACGCTAAAAACTGCGTAGCTGATTTTTTTAGCGTCCCCCCTGAAGAGCCTCACGGCGAAACAGCCTGTTAGGGATTTTTAATTTCATTTGGTGACCGATTTTCCGATATATCTAATCGAGCTCTCTCATTACCGGTATGTATGTAAACTGTATTTCAGTGTTTAAGAAAATTATGGAGTGTTTAATATGGTGCATTATGTTGATGTGAATCAAACTGCTTTAACTAAACTTAAAAACTTTTCTACTATTAATCAGTGTGCAAAACAGTGGTTACCTGCAAACAGTAAAACTAAAAAAAGCATTGCTGAAAAACGTCATAAATTGTGAGATTTGTCAGTTTCTGGTGTAGATGATAAATTTGGGTTCCATCGGAAATGTTATCTTCGTTTCGCAAACAAAACAAATATTGAACGAATAAAATAAAATGAAAACTAGAAAATAGTGATGTGTCTAATGTACTCGATTTGCATATCGATGTTGAAATTTCACGTGTAACTTTGCGATCATCTTCAAAATTCAACAGAAAAGTTTTAAATTGGTAGTACAAATTTGCATTATTATATTTGTGGCAAACAAAATCGCAATTTGAAAAAGCCCCAGCAAAGATGATTTGGAAGGAAAAAAGATGTTTTGCAGCTGGCACTTTTCTACTAAATATGCAGGTTTGTAAGCTAGCATACGATAGGCCTACAATGTATATTACATCATAATACGGTAATATCAGCATACATCTCTTTGTTGTTGAATGTCTGAACAGTGTGATTAGGTCTGACATTCCTTTTGGCATTGTATAATATAATGTCTACAATATTCAGATTTTTAAAATAATTCTTTTCTTAAGTCAATAATAATAATAACCAGTGCAGCAGTTACCAAAAGCATTTACAGACCAAGCCTGCTGCGACCTGGCAAAGCATAATACGTTATCGATAATTCCATTTGTAAAAAGTCTATGATAGTAATTGTTGGTACCGGAACAGCAATTAAGGAAAGCACTTACAGACCAAGCCTGCTGCGATCTCGCACAGCATAATACAGTACTGGTAATTCTATTTATAAAACAATTTTGTTTGGTGATTTTTTTTAAATTTTTTGATTGGAAAATGCTGCCTGACAAGTGGTGACTACAAAACTATAGCAGTAAAATGGCCTATTTATTACATAGTATCGGCTTACATCTTCTACTTTTATGCTCATTTTTTTGAATGGATAAACGACAGTGAATGTTCCGGTCTTGTTCAGGGAATGCCTTGTTTCTTCTAAGATACTTGCATATATCTCAGTAGTTACTGGGGTGGCCTAGTTGATTTTTTACATAAGGTAAATAAATGGTGTAGAAATGCAATAAAACACATTTTACCAAAAATAGAGTCATTAAGTTTTGCAATGTCTGGTGATAAATATGCATAATGTGTATTTAATAAACTAGATGTGGACCCGTAAAATACATCAAGGAGTTATTATACAGAAACGGCTTGTACTTCTTATCACTTATGATTAACCTACTCTGTTTAAATTTCAGGCAAACTGCGAGAAGCTGATGATGAGGACATTCTTCGCCAGATTCGTGAGCAAGAGTGTAATGCAATTGAGGATAGGTATCATCAGCAATGTTATTTGGAGTACTCAAGAAAACATTACACCCCAGCCAGTTGTAGCAGGTTTGTTTAGCCTATATGAATATATTTTATGTTTTTATTGTACATATGTTTACATCGTTAACTTTTTTTGATATTCGTTCGGTTAGCTTTGTTGTAAGGACATTGCTATCGATGCAAAAGGTTTGAGGTTCATGCCTTGAGCCGGAAAAATCAGCCACAGTGTCACCAGCGTTTCGCCACTGCTGCTATATTTTTCGGACTTTGAAGCTATGTTGCCCTGACACTAAGCTGCAGCGATGGGCCCCGCCACTCGTTATTTGTAGTGGCATTATACCTCAAGTATAATGAAGATTTGACTTTTTTGATTCCGCAACAGTTTTATGATGATTTGTGATTGGCTTAATTTCAAGTCTGATTGAACTATTAACAACACAAGCAGTTTCAGATAAAGACTGGCATAATAAGGCTTGCAATTAGTTTTATGATGATTTGTGATTGGCTTAATTTCAAGTCTAATTGAACTATTAACAACACAAGCAGTTTCAGATAAAGACTGGCATAACTTTTAAGATAAATCCAGCAATTATTTTTTCTTGATGTGTATATATCAACGATTATTAATATCTTGTTTTACAAAATGACATTAAATTTATTTCATGCCAACAATGAATATTGTTAAGAGTCTAATTTTATATACACTGTTTTTGCCTTGCAGCACTGCTATCAAAGATGTATACAACTGCGCATTTAAGAAATTCTGCGATTTGGTTGTGGAGCCAGTTGTTATTGAGCAGAAAATACCACAAATCCTAAAAAATTTGCTGGTCAAACAAAGAGCAGCTGGCTAGCTTTTCGTTTCACGAATAGATTCAGGCCGAAGTATCGTTTGAGTTTTTTGTCACTCACCGAGATTTGTGCTGCAGTATTTGCAATGGACATGTGGGGAAAGTTCCTTTGCTAAAGTGCGACCACGTCAAAGCTGACACTCATTTGTTTTTCCATTCTAAACACGCAGCTCAAACATATTCGGCAATCCTCCTGTCAATCAGTGATTCAGATGTATATGTCATTGACCTGTGTCATGCCGCAAAGATTTCTGCTGCCTTGTGCTCAGAATTTGGTAAGTGCTATGACTTGCTTGCCTATAATAAAGATAGCCGTATGACTTTTAAGATAAATCCAGCACGTCAGAGCTATAAGCTAACTTATGTTTTGTTTACAGGCCTAAAGGAGAAAGAGATCATCAACCTCACCTCGATCAGCGAAAGCATTGACAACACCACCATTACCGAAGGTCTACTTGGCTTTCACATATTTACCGGTGTAGCTGTAGATACCATCAGTGCTTTTGTTCGAAAAGGGAAAAAAAAGCCTTTCCTACTTTTCTTGGACAAAATTCATTTTCAACAAGCATTTCAGTGTCTTGATTTGGGATTTTGGTTACCCGATGCTTTATTTGATACGTTGGAACAATTTGTATGTTTCGTATATGGACAGCCCGATGACGGAGTGAATCAAGCAAGGTGTCGATTGTTTTGCATGAAAGCTCTCAGCGAGTTCCGCCTCCCGCCATGCCGTAATGCCCTTTTGCTTCATTGCAAACGAGCAAATTACCAAGCTGCTATTTGGCGCAAAGCCTGGCTAGGTAAAATTGATGTACCTTTACCACATGGGCACGGATGGGTCTTGGAAAACAATGCATTGAGTCCACGATTGACAACCCAGGAAGAAGCACCACCAAAGTTGATGCAGAATTATTCTTGCAAGTGCAAGAAAAACCAATGTGCCAATATAATCAATGCTCCTGTTTTGCTAACAGAAATGAATTCAATGAGAGAAATGAACTCAATGAGCTAACAGAAATGAATTCAATGAGCTAACAGAAATGAATTCAATGCTCCTGTTTTGCTAGCAGAACAGAAATGAATTCAATAATCAATGCTCCTGTTTTGCTAACAGAAATGAATTTGATCAATGAATTCAATGAGATCTTTAACAAAAAAATTGATGAAGCTATAGTTGCAATCCAAACCAAAAATGAAACTGCACTGAAAACAATTAAAGTTCAAATGCAACAACAAACTGCTGAAATTGAAGGTCTGCAAGATTCTCTATCCTTTTTATCAGATAAATATGAAGAGGTTAAAAAAGAAACCGAAAAACTGAAAGGAGAAGACAAGAATATGGAAAAAGAAAAACCACAAATGAGTAATTCTATCAACTACGTGAAAGACCAAAATCAAAATCTTTACGAACAATTGAGGCACTGGAGCAGTATGGCAGAAAATAAAATATTGAGTTTCATGGAATTCCAAATGAGATATTAAAGCCTGGTAAAAGTGAAAACATAAATGAGAAAATAAAGTTGCTTCTTCTCAAAGTTGGCTACCAGCTAAATACAAATGACATTTCCACTTCTCACAGGCTGAAAACCAAACACCCAAATCAGTCTCAACCAATAATCATGAGGTTCACTCATCGCAATGTAAGAGATAAAATCTTTGCTTTAAGAAGTCTCTTTCATCCCAGGAAATTTGACTACAAACAATCAGGAATTCCTGGATTGACTAGGCTGTACATCAATGAAAACTTGACCTCTCAGCGCAAAAATCTATTTTTTTGAGACGAAAAAGGTAGCTAAAGAATGTAATCCTCTCTATGCTTTTGTGTGGACTTCAAATTGTGAAATTTTAGTAAAACAAAACAATAAAGCAAACTCCAAGATTATAAAGATACATTCAAAAAAGGATTTGTCCATAAAACTGAAGGTACAGAAATCAGGAGAATGAGTAGTGGCAAATTCAAGACAATGAGTGATAACTTTTTTATTTAATGCAATATCTGTGTCAACTGTTTCCGTGGGGGCATCTGACCAATACTCTTGCTTTGAAAGCAAGAATGAATTAACTTGCCTAAGTTCTAACAAAAATCATCTAAACATTTTAATGCCTGGTACCTCAGTCTGCACAACTGAGTACTGTAATATCTACCAGTTAAAACAAAATATTGATTGCCATAATCTGTCTGCACTACATGTTAATGGTAAGAAGCTTAAACAAAAACATGTCTAAATTAGAAGATATGTTAACTGATCTGACAGCAAGCATAGATCTCATTGCAATTTCAGAAACTTGGATTACAGATTCTAAAACTGATAATGTGAATTTACCAGGTTATAATTTTTTCTTTGCAAATTCCCCAAAAAGGGAAGCAAAATAGCAAACATACAGCTGGAGGCGTGGGAATTTTTGTAAAAAAATCCTTATGTGCAACACAAACCGAATTGAGTATTTTATGTAAAGATTGCGAAGACCTTTGGTTGGAACTTGAATTAGCAAATCATACAAAGTTAATTTTTGGCGTGATTTATAGACATCCACGGAATAACATCAGTGAATATCAGTCTAATTTATGTGCATTGCTAAATGATTTTAATACCTACAAGAAATCTTATTACATATGTGGTGATATAAATCTTGACTTGCTGAAACATGATACAGTCCCAAAAATAAGAAACTATGCTGAGAGTTTAAACTATCTTGGCTGTGTACCTGTACTATGCTATCCTACACGAGTGACGAGTTCTACTGCCACGCTTATAGACCATGTCTACACAAATGACCTAAAAAATAATGTAAAATGCTTCATACTAAAGCATGATTCATCTGATCATTGGCCGATTCTTTTTACTGTTGCAAAAAATGCACTAAAATCTCCCCCTAGTAAATCATTCACTAGAGATACAAGAAATTTTATTCTTGAAAATTTTTTACTTGACCTCCAACAAGCCTTCGATGTGCATAAGTTCAACCCACGAAATAATCTCTTACACGACAGTGTTAATCAAAAGTTTACTGCTTTTATTGACATCTTTCAAAATACTTTAAATCAGTGGTTCTCAAACTTGTCGGAAGTATCGAACCCAACAGATGTCATGCAAGCATACATCGAACCCTTAATTATAATCAGGAGCGGATCCAGAAAATTTTGGAGGGGGGTGCAGTTTTGAATTAGGCTGAATGTTAAATGAGTGCAAAGACGTTAGACGTCTAAACCGGAAAAAAGCATAAGCTCTTTGAAAATGTTTCACGTCAGGGGCGTATTCAGAATATTCTTAAGGCGGTGGAGGGTGGCATAAAATTTTTACATTTTTTAAGCGTATTTTTTTCCGGAAAGTTAATTTGAAGCAAATTGAGGAACAAAAATATGGCTCTAGGGGGGTCCGGGGGTATGCTTCCCCGGAAAGTTTTCAAAAATTTAGACACTGTAATGGCCATTTTAGAGCTTTTTGAACAATTTTTATGGCAAATTCTGTTTAATTTTTTTGCCTCTAACTCTAAGTCCTTCACCAAATATGATACATTTTGTTCGCACATTTTCGATTTATGCGTGCTTAAGGCGTAAAGATGATTGTTATCAAATAGATTTGAAATTATGGAAAAATTGTATTCATCAAAAACAGCGTTGAAAGAGTACGGTGGGGGGATGCATCATTCCACGCAGAGATAGTCATTTACTACAACTGCATGCCTTTTTGCAAAAACTTATTCTGATCTTAGCCGAACCCCTGCTACAGCCTCACCGAACCCCTGGGGTTCGGTCGAACCCAGTTTAAGAACCACTGCTTTAAATATACATGCGCCATACAGATCAGTAACACGGAAAGAAGCTAAATTAGCAAAGAAGCCATGGCATTGCTGAAATCCATTAAAACGAAAAGTAAACTTTATTTAATCAAACAACGCCATCCATTTAATGAGCCCATTGCAAAAAGATATAAAAGCTACAAAAATAAGCTTGCACATCTGAAAGAACTTGCAAAGAAAATGTATTATAATAACATATTTGAAAACAATAAAAATGACAATAAAAAATCATGGAGAGTCGTAAATGAAATACTTTCAAACAAACACCAAATAAATAGCAATAACGTTCCTCCAAAAATAACTGATGAGCATAATCGCAACCATGAAGATCCCATTGCCATAAGTAATGTCTTTAACACCTATTTTGCTAAAGTTGGGTCAACTTTGGCCTCCAAAATTCCAGCACCAACCATAAATAAAATGCAGAACATGCACTTGTTTGTGCACTCTTTCTTTCTGCAACCTATCATAGAAACAGAGGTAGCTCACCTATTACGTAACTTAGATCCATGGAAATCTACTGAACTACATCATATTCCAATAAAATATTTGAAAATGGCCACCACAGTGGTTGCATCAATTCTAACAGATATATACAGAGCCGTACCAGCCGCCCCCCAAACCCCCCAATTGGGGGGGGCCCACACTGCCAAAAGGGGCCCCAAATTGTCTTGAAGGACCCGAAGTTGCATCAATTCAAAAACAAAGGTTTGCTTGGCGAATCACGTTGAATGGGATTTTTTGCGCTCAGATTCTATATATTTCAGTGTTAAAATTTTTCGCTATCGTTTACTTTCAAATAGCGTCATAAACTGCATAATGATGTCATAAACAATACACTGTGTGTAAGAGTGCGCGTAGGACTTGAAAAAGGAGGCCGGTGCAGAGTTGGATGCAATCATTTTTCAAAGCTTAAATTCAAATTCATTCCTCTTGAAAAAATTAAATTCAAATTCATTAGCACCTTGTGAGCAGATTTAAAATTTTATCTATTTATTTTTTATTTATTCGCAATTTTATTCTCCTATCATGAAAAAGCGACGGGGCGCTATACGAGCTCGCTTAGGAGTTGCCGACCAACGGTCTACCACACCTAGATGGGGTAATCCCGTTTAGTGCCTTTCCCAACAGCACAACAAGCGAACTTGCCGCTTGTTTCGCGCTATCCATTATGCTGAACGTCAACCAAAAAAGCTGTGAATACCAATTTTCAAGTCATTGGTTTGACCGGACCCGGAATTGAATCCCGGAGTCCACCAATCTAGAAGCAGATGCTCTATCCACTCGGCCATCCGATCGGTAAATTAAATTCAATCCTACCCTATTTCTGTGTCAGCAACCATAATCTGACATCGAATACAAAAGTCCATTGAAAAAGGATTTGCTAGTTTGAAAACGTGTGCTTTTGAAATAGCGCAGGAATTGGACATTGGTCCGGTTTTCCTCAATCAAAAAGTAAAAAAAAAGAGAATGAAAATAGAAAAAGAGAATGTTTAGTTACGATGCAAATCTATATCGTACAGCTTCTGAGGAAGAGATTCAAAGCAAACTTTTTAAAACAACTGGTGGACCAGGCTATTATGTCGATACTAGAAAGTTTTAAGCTGACATGTGATGTCGCTTCTGTCTTTGCATTGCTGTTTACACCCAGCAGCTTCGTGCATGAACAGCCATTGTCAGCAATATGACCTGGCAATACCGCACGCAGGTTCAGATTCTTCGCGACGGATTCGATTCACGGCTGGAGTCTATTGCATTTGATATTTATATCAGATGGTTGCTGATTAGAACGACACAAGCTCGTTTGGCAGTCTCCCTTCAACACCGTTGAACTTTTAATTCAATAGTAATACCTGTAAGTGCTCGCTTGCCTTGCTTCTCGAGTTTACAAAATGCGTTGTTACTGTTACCAGTGCTGAACAAAGCTTCAGAAAACTGAAATTTATTAAAACGTTTATTACATCTAATATGGCAAACAGCAGACTATCTTTTTTCTTTCCATTTGTTGGCAATTTTATCCACCTATCACAGAAAGCAATGGGGCGCTACACGAGCTCCCTTAGGAGCTGCCGGCCATCTGTCTACCTACCGCACTTAGATGGGGGAATCTCGTTAAGTGTTTTTCCCAACGGCACAAGCAAACTTGACGGCTTTCTTAACACGATCCCTTTAATGCTGAATGTCTAGTTGGAAAGCTGTGAATACCAATTTTTAAGTCATTGGTTTGACTTGACTAGTGATCAAACCCTCAGTCTATTCACTCCTTCAGGCTCAGAAGCACACGCTCTATCCACTCGGCCATCCGATTGGTTCTTCGCTGGCCATGTTGTCAATCGAAAGTTAATGCGCCCGATCTCCAGATTATGATGCTGTCAAAAGAACATCTGTGTACGAAAAAGTGCGCTCTAGCTAGACCGGAGGTTTTCAACCTATTGGCCATGGCCCAACAGTGGGCCACAGAGCTTGACTAGAGAGCGACATCAGCATTCCCTAATCATGCCATCACGTTGACTTTGTACCTTTTAGCAAAAGTTATTGGGCCACCATCATATTTTATCATTTTAGTGGGCCATGAGCAGAAAAAGGTAGAAAAACCCTGAGCTAAACGATTTTAATTGAAAATGAATTGGGTGTAACAAACTTGTCTTAAAATTACACCTTTTGTTTTTACACAGTGATAACGCGTTATATGTTTTAATTTTACCACAGTATTCGCATTGTGGTGAGAAACTGAGTTGTTACCCCTGGAAAAACCTAAAACAATTCATATCGAAAGCTAAGTATTGGGGACTTGAAAGGGTTTTGGGGGGGGCCCAAAGTTGAGCTGCTACGGCACTGGATATGTATAATTGCTGTATTCAAGAAGGTATATATCCCGATGTATTAAAAATTGCCCAGATTATCCCTGTGTACAAAAAAGGAAACAAAAGTTCATGCACCAACTACCGTCCTATTTCTTTGCTATCTCCTATCAATAAAATTTTTGAAAAACTCATTTATAGCCAATTAGAAAATTACCTAACAAAAAAGAAGTTATTAACAGATAATCAGTACGGTTTTCGGACTGGATATTCCACATCATTGGCAGTGTCAAACATTTGTGATGTAATAATACATAATCTTGAAAACAATGAAATAACATGCGCCATTTTTCTTGATCTTGCAAAGGCGTTTGACACTGTTAACCACGCAGTGCTACTTCAAAAACTTCATACATATGGCATTCGAGGAATTGCACTTGATCTGTTTGAAAGTTATCTTAAAAACAGATAACATTACACGGCGGTACATGGGGTTTCTTCGGTGATGGAAAATGTAACCTGTGGTGTCCCACAAGGTTGAACACTAGGGCCATTATTATTTATTCTGTATATGAATGATCTGCCTTTAAATACAAATTTCAAAGTACATTTATCTGCTGATGATACAAACCTTATAATGAATGGATCTGATGCGAAACAGTTAGAAATGGATGTTAATAATGAGTTAGCAAATGTAGATAACTGGATGCGCAAAAACAAAATATCAATTAACTTTTCTAAAACTGAATATATGCTGATCAGTAGAAAAAAAGAAAAGTATCAATTCAAAATTTTCATAAATGATAATGAAATCTCCAAAAACGATCACATAAAATATCTCGGTGTCTTACTCGATAATAAACTAACTTGGCACTACCACATTGAAAAGGTTCGAACCAAAGCAATCAAAGGTATAGGGGCAATTGCAAGATTGACAAATTTAGTGAGTACTTCAATGCTTCATAATATTTATTACACTATGATATTCTCGCACCTGATTTACTGCAATTTGGCATGGGGAAGTGCAGCAAAAACTGTAGTAACACCTCTGCATATTCTTCAGAAAAAGCAGCTAGACTAACCACAAAGCAGAATTACAAGGCTCATGCAATGAAGTAGTTTAGCCGGCCAGTCGAGACCGTTGCCCGTGTGGCGCCACTAGGAGACACTACCCAGCTAACATAGACATTGGGACTAGTATGCATGTACACCAGATTTCTCTGGTCGACTGTACAAAACACAAAAGTACTACCCATACATCTACACCAGTGCCGTAGCAGCTCAACTTTGGGCCCCCCAAAAACCCTTTCAAGTCCCCAAGACTTAGCTTTCGATATGAATTGTTTTAGGTTTTTCCAGGGGTAACAACTCAGTTTCTCACCACAATGCGAATACTGTGGTAAAATTAAAACATAT
>OZ023234.1:34309772-34346029 GCA_964006365.1 Trididemnum miniatum | reverse complement strand
AAAACTTCATACATATGGCATTCGAGGAATTGCACTTGATCTGTTTGAAAGTTATCTTAAAAACAGATAACATTACACGGCGGTACATGGGGTTTCTTCGGTGATGGAAAATGTAACCTGTGGTGTCCCACAAGGTTGAACACTAGGGCCATTATTATTTATTCTGTATATGAATGATCTGCCTTTAAATACAAATTTCAAAGTACATTTATCTGCTGATGATACAAACCTTATAATGAATGGATCTGATGCGAAACAGTTAGAAATGGATGTTAATAATGAGTTAGCAAATGTAGATAACTGGATGCGCAAAAACAAAATATCAATTAACTTTTCTAAAACTGAATATATGCTGATCAGTAGAAAAAAAGAAAAGTATCAATTCAAAATTTTCATAAATGATAATGAAATCTCCAAAAACGATCACATAAAATATCTCGGTGTCTTACTCGATAATAAACTAACTTGGCACTACCACATTGAAAAGGTTCGAACCAAAGCAATCAAAGGTATAGGGGCAATTGCAAGATTGACAAATTTAGTGAGTACTTCAATGCTTCATAATATTTATTACACTATGATATTCTCGCACCTGATTTACTGCAATTTGGCATGGGGAAGTGCAGCAAAAACTGTAGTAACACCTCTGCATATTCTTCAGAAAAAAGCAGCTAGACTAACCACAAAGCAGAATTACAAGGCTCATGCAATGAAGTAGTTTAGCCGGCCAGTCGAGACCGTTGCCCGTGTGGCGCCACTAGGAGACACTACCCAGCTAACATAGACATTGGGACTAGTATGCATGTACACCAGATTTCTCTGGTCGACTGTACAAAACACAAAAGTACTACCCATACATCTACACCAGTGCCGTAGCAGCTCAACTTTGGGCCCCCCCAAAAACCCTTTCAAGTCCCCAAGACTTAGCTTTCGATATGAATTGTTTTAGGTTTTTCCAGGGGTAACAACTCAGTTTCTCACCACAATGCGAATACTGTGGTAAAATTAAAACATATAACGCGTTATCACTGTGTAAAAACAAAAGGTGTAATTTTAAGACAAGTTTGTTACACCCAATTCATTTTCAATTAAAATCGTTTAACTCAGGGTTTTTCTACCTTTTTCTGCTCATGGCCCACTAAAATGATAAAATATGATGGTGGCCCAATAACTTTTGCTAAAAGGTACAAAGTCAACGTGATGGCATGATTAGGGAATGCTGATGTCGCTCTCTAGTCAAGCTCTGTGGCCCACTGTTGGGCCATGGCCAATAGGTTGAAAACCTCCGGTCTAGCTAGAGCGCACTTTTTCGTACACAGATGTTCTTTTGACAGCATCATAATCTGGAGATCGGGCGCATTAACTTTCGATTGACAACATGGCCAGCGAAGAACCAATCGGATGGCCGAGTGGATAGAGCGTGTGCTTCTGAGCCTGAAGGAGTGAATAGACTGAGGGTTTGATCACTAGTCAAGTCAAACCAATGACTTAAAAATTGGTATTCACAGCTTTCCAACTAGACATTCAGCATTAAAGGGATCGTGTTAAGAAAGCCGTCAAGTTTGCTTGTGCCGTTGGGAAAAACACTTAACGAGATTCCCCCATCTAAGTGCGGTAGGTAGACAGATGGCCGGCAGCTCCTAAGGGAGCTCGTGTAGCGCCCCATTGCTTTCTGTGATAGGTGGATAAAATTGCCAACAAATGGAAAGAAAAAAGATAGTCTGCTGTTTGCCATATTAGATGTAATAAACGTTTTAATAAATTTCAGTTTTCTGAAGCTTTGTTCAGCACTGGTAACAGTAACAACGCATTTTGTAAACTCGAGAAGCAAGGCAAGCGAGCACTTACAGGTATTACTATTGAATTAAAAGTTCAAC
The DNA here is from genome assembly GCA_964006365.1 of Trididemnum miniatum. NCBI lineage: Eukaryota > Metazoa > Chordata > Ascidiacea > Aplousobranchia > Didemnidae > Trididemnum > Trididemnum miniatum. The sequence continues at coordinate 34,344,152 of OZ023234.1, read as the reverse complement.
GGTGTTGAAGGGAGACTGCCAAACGAGCTTGTGTCGTTCTAATCAGCAACCATCTGATATAAATATCAAATGCAATAGACTCCAGCCGTGAATCGAATCCGTCGCGAAGAATCTGAACCTGCGTGCGGTATTGCCAGGTCATATTGCTGACAATGGCTGTTCATGCACGAAGCTGCTGGGTGTAAACAGCAATGCAAAGACAGAAGCGACATCACATGTCAGCTTAAAACTTTCTAGTATCGACATAATAGCCTGGTCCACCAGTTGTTTTAAAAAGTTTGCTTTGAATCTCTTCCTCAGAAGCTGTACGATATAGATTTGCATCGTAACTAAACATTCTCTTTTTCTATTTTCATTCTCTTTTTTTTTACTTTTTGATTGAGGAAAACCGGACCAATGTCCAATTCCTGCGCTATTTCAAAAGCACACGTTTTCAAACTAGCAAATCCTTTTTCAATGGACTTTTGTATTCGATGTCAGATTATGGTTGCTGACACAGAAATAGGGTAGGATTGAATTTAATTTACCGATCGGATGGCCGAGTGGATAGAGCATCTGCTTCTAGATTGGTGGACTCCGGGATTCAATTCCGGGTCCGGTCAAACCAATGACTTGAAAATTGGTATTCACAGCTTTTTTGGTTGACGTTCAGCATAATGGATAGCGCGAAACAAGCGACAAGTTCGCTTGTTGTGCTGTTGGGAAAGGCACTAAACGGGATTACCCCATCTAGGTGTGGTAGACCGTTGGTCGGCAACTCCTAAGCGAGCTCGTATAGCGCCCCGTCGCTTTTTCATGATAGGAGAATAAAATTGCGAATAAATAAAAAATAAATAGATAAAATTTTAAATCTGCTCACAAGGTGCTAATGAATTTGAATTTAATTTTTTCAAGAGGAATGAATTTGAATTTAAGCTTTGAAAAATGATTGCATCCAACTCTGCACCGGCCTCCTTTTTCAAGTCCTACGCGCACTCTTACACACAGTGTATTGTTTATGACATCATTATGCAGTTTATGACGCTATTTGAAAGTAAACGATAGCGAAAAATTTTAACACTGAAATATATAGAATCTGAGCGCAAAAAATCCCATTCAACGTGATTCGCCAAGCAAACCTTTGTTTTTGAATTGATGCAACTTCGGGTCCTTCAAGACAATTTGGGGCCCCTTTTGGCAGTGTGGGCCCCCCCAATTGGGGGATTTGGGGGGTGGCTGCTACGGCTATGGGTCTTCTCATTTAGAAATTTTACGCTCATATTATGATTAATTGATTGTATAGGAAGCTTATCTCAATCTCATATCGATTTTATAGGAAGCTCAAGAATCTCATGGCACGGGTCTTTTCATTTGGAAATTTTGCGCTCATATTATGATTAATTGATTTTAATGGTGTAAATCTAACGATTTTAATTGCTTTCTTAAGATGTCTTTTGAGTTTCCTACATCGTTTATAAATTTAAAAGGATAAAAAAATTACAAATGTGATTCGAACTGCTAAATGTGTGATTATATTTTTATTTTGCAGCGTATAACCATACGTTTCATTATTTTACTTAGTAAATGACCGTCAACCTTGCATTTGCAACCATACATTGTAGTGTAATTATTGTTGTTTTGCCATGTAAGCCTAGGCCTACTAATGGATTAACAGAAGCTGATTTTTGAAACCAAGCATACTACTACCTTTATTTAATTTACTGCTAAAGATTGCCTTACGCCCAGCAGCTTATAATCTGTGTATGGTACGGACACCGTACCATCTTTTTGGAGGACATGTCCTCCTTTTTAACGAAAAATAGTTAATACCCCAAAAAGATTCAAAAGTACCCAAATGTCCTTTTTTTACATTTAAGAAAAGGAGCAATAAAGTCACAGATCAACTTTTATTGAAGAAGCATCCATCATGCTTTTCATTCTGTTTGGTTTCAAACGTTGCAGTTATTCGAAAGTTTCTACTTTACACTATTTTTTGTTAAACAGTTTGTGGATTGTGGTAAACTTTGCTAAGATTGCAAAAAAAAAAACTTGATGCCAAAGAGACAGAGAAAAGTTAATTTTCTTTTTACGTGCCAACTTCGGTTACAACATTTCTTGTTTTCCCTTTTTGTTTATATGGAGATGCAGAACCACTAACAGCTGTTAATAATTTTTATTAAAAACGTGTCCTCTTTTTTGGTGATGAAATAATGGTACCCTTGGTTATGGAACCGCCTGAGAAAAAAATTTATTACCACTACTGCTCACATATGTGTTTGAATATTGCTGTACATTTATTTCAATTTTACTATCAGGTTTTAAATCTTGGGTTGCACAAATATTGCTGTAAAAAAATTACCCGGCACTGTGGCAAGTAACATTAAACAAAACATTCAACGCATGCCAAAACCAACTACTTTGACCATAGCAATTCTAATCTAAAACTGTATAAAATTCAAAATGTCACTGTCACTGAAAACCGTAAGCTTGAGAACGGAGAAGATTTTGCCAAAGATATAGCTAAGGTCATTGAAGAAGCTTATTTATTTGGCTGTTATTTTGGCATATAAGGTTTATTCTTCTCTTTGATTTTTTTGCATGCACCTAGTGACACAGGACAAGGTTTCCAATTTGCTTATTTTCATGATCGTATCTAGGCTAATAGGCATAGAAATGGAAGATAAAAATGAAGAAACCAATCAATCAACTGTACCAGTACTCTGGTTGCCCATAAAAATATTAAAGCTGACTAGGTTAGGTCCTATAGTCCTATGCTATAGCTGTATAGCTATAACAGTAGGCTATAAGTTATAGCCTACTGTTATAACAGGCAGATATATGTATCATGCTTAAATTACTCTCCATCCAGTATCATGCTTAAATTACTCTCTCTTCACATCTTTTATGACGACAGTATCACATCATAATTGAGTACAGTAGTTTCTATCACAATTTACATTACTATATACTGGTATTATACGGTGATGCTCTTTGACTACAATGTACCGGTACTATGTTTATTTTTTGTACCGGTACACAAACGCGTGGTTTGATTTGTTTAGGTGTTTTATTTTATTTTTTATATTTTGTTTTTATCTTAAACTGTAAACTGCTTTGCTGTTCTTGGTGGGGTGGCAGCTAACTCGATGACCATTGTGTCTTTCCGCTATCTCCTTGCCAAGCGACTGTATTGCGTTGCTTGGCAAAAATAAAAATTAAACTGAACTGAACTATATCACAAGCACAAGGGCTGCTAGTGAGTTATTAGTAGGAGTTAGGGCCTAACCTTAACTCCGTAACCTAACCCCCCCAACCCAAACCCTAACCCCGGCTTAATTCAAACAAGCTCCGTATATTTTTGGCACTGGGTAGTGTTTATTTTGCCAATAACGCCAAAACACCGATTGGCCAAAAATTTTAGGTTTGTAGGTTAACCGGTGTGTATACATCATATGCATGACTGTTGATAGGCTTGCATCCGTTTTCACACCAGGTTTAGTATCTTACTACTAACGGCACTATCAGTATCCAATCAGTATATACCCAATCAGTATGTTACTGCTAACGGCAAAACAGACACTTCCTATATTTTTTTATTTTGGCCTAGCTTCTATTCTTATACCGGTACCAGTTCTACACTTTTCTGCTTTTCTCTTTAGCCTTTAGCTCATAAGCACAACGTCTACTGCCTAGCAAGATTTTAATTTCATCCTCTCACTTTCAAAGCCAAGCAGAATTAACCTAGCAGACTAGCCTAGCAAACCCAGTGGCAATTGCCCAACGTCATCAATTTTCATGCTTCAACCAGGCAATGAAGCATGATAACATGACGATATGACTACATGATAACATGACGTGACTACATGATAACATGACGTCACTCAAAGTGTTCACTTTTGAAAGTGAACACCTTGAGTGACGTAGACGTGTCCATTAGGATGCTGCTGATCGCTTTTTTCTTTTTTCAGTTTTTTGAATTGTTTATTATAGTCAAGGTGTTTACCTGGGTTGGGTGAACACCCTGGTTGACGTCAGCCTAAAAAAATCAATTTTTATGGTAATCTCAAAAAATTGCAACTATTAAATTATTTTAAAGGGGAAAGCAGTAAAATTTACTTTTTGAACGAAAAAGTTTATTGCAAAAATTACAAAAAATAAAAAAGAATATAAAATGTTAGAAAAAAGTATTTTTTTGGAAATGTCAGGGTGTTCACTGAACATCTTGAACACCCTGAGAATACGCCACTGATGATTATATATTAACCATTAGCTTAAACCGCTACCAGACCAGAAAATAAGTAATCGCATCGAGTAATTGCTTCCAACTTCTTGTGTTAGTAATACAAACGGTTTAAAATAGTTTGGAGACATCTCTAGTCAATAATTTGCCTCCTTTTCGAATACTGACGTCGTAAGTTGATGACGTCATAACTCACAAGTACGATTTTGCAAAAAATATATTTTTGCAAGACAGTGTGTATATACAGTTCCTTGTAACTTCATTTATAGTAAGTTTAAAAAGCTGAATTTTGGCTTGAAAAATCTAAGTATACATATTAACACATCTGCAAAACTTTGACTAGTTTTATTAAGTAGTTTTTTTTTCTTCTATTGACGTAGGCTACAACAATTGGTTATGTACCGCTAACTTAACCCGCAATCATACAAGATAGTAAATAATTGTTTCGAGTAATTGCTTCAACTTCTTGTGTTAGCAATGCAAACACTTTAAAGTAGTTTGGGACATTTTCAGTCAATATTTTGCTTTGTTGCCAAATACTGACGTCATAAGTTGATGACGTCACATCACCCACAAGTAAAAACTTTCTTTGAACAGAGTGTATATAAATTTTTTTTAACCACAATTTTCATTGAAAAATAACGTGAAACTTGACGTGGATAAATTACGTATACGGTACATACTGGCACACCTGCAAATTTTGCCCAGTTTTGTCAAATACTTTCTAGGTTACGCGACGATTATCCTACTCTCTAACAGCTGATAACTTTACAATACTTCACGTATTTCAACTACTGCATCAAGTTAACGCTAAGGAATTTAATTGGTATGAATTAAGCACTTCAAAGTATTTTTTTAATGTAACCAGAAACAACATACCGGTACCTTATGTATCAGTTTTGTGCAATTAAATAATGGCATCCTAATTCTCGAAAGAAATATGTTTTACGAACAAGAACTTTATTGGATCAGCAAATTAATTTTATCAGTTATTGTTCGTTACGGCCAATCTACTTTAAAAAGATGTAAACATAAATTTTTACGCCATAATACATCTTCATTGACTAATTTCGTATCTAGCTAAAACACCTAGGCTACATTGATAATCAGGTCTTATTACTTGAAAAACAAAGAGAAATTTGGTTTGAATAAGCTATATTAAATTTCGTTACATTAAAATAAAACCTTTAGTTACGACAAACACATTTCAACATTTTTCAACTAGCTACAGATTGGTTGTCATCACTATCATCACCCCCACTGACATCATTCAATAGTTCTACTTCAATTACGGTCTCAGAATCATTTTCACAAACAGCGCAAGAGCAGAGTTCGGTGCATGATACGCCGTTTCCAACGCAAGAGCACTGATTGTTAGAACATTTGGATTTTTTACAATTGCAATACTATTTTTACAGCAATTCTGACGGGGCTTGCTCCCGGGTCATCCAACGGACCAAAACTTTATTGTTTGCCGCAATTATCCAACCATTACCGTTTGGACTCGGAGCATTAATATTAGTTTAAAGTGCTTTCCGCCACATACCCGCCTAATAATCACCTCGTTTGATATGATGTACCAGGGCATTGCGGCAGAGAGGCAAACTCACCTCACTCAAAGCTTTTGTACAAAAAAGGTTGTACCGTGCTTCGTTGATGTCATTGCCAGAATGCCAGTAAAGCTTGCACACAAAATGTCCCACATTTGCCCAAGACGTTGAAACCTCTTTGGAGCTGTAGCCTACATATTGCTTGAACAGTACAAATGCTTTCTTTTTTCTTTTTCCTACGAAAGCACTAGTTGAATCAACCCCGGTAAAAATATGCAGCCCCAAAAACTCTCCGGTAGTGCGACTTTCCATCTCTTGCCCTAGCAACGAAATGTTACTGATGCGCTTCTGGATTCCTAAAAATGAAATATAAATGGTTTAAGTTGGAGCATCTGTCAATTGTCAATACAATTAGTAAAAGTAGGAAAAATTACTATCCAGCGACCCATGCGCCCTGTATTTAAAACATTAGACTTCATCAAGTAAGTAACAACAGCAGGTAATAAAAAAAATAAACTTTTATGAATGCCTAATAACTTCGCTTTGTAGCCTACTTACCATACTCCAAATAAATGGTTGCTGGTAGCTTTTGGGCCAGAAAAAGACCAATTACAAAAACATCTGAGTTGGCACTGGACAGAAAAATATTTGAATACTTTTCGGCAGCGTGCATAGAATTAAAAAACAACCGAGTGTCAGCTTCGGCGTGATGCCAGTGAAGCTCCGGAACTTGCACTGTTTTTCCACTACAATAAAGTAACATCACAAGAAGCTCCAAGCGTAGCGAATAAATTAAAAAAAATTTACCCCTTTCAGTAGTTCTCGATAGAAGCAAACGGAAAGCTCTTCTTTATTGGGATAGTAACGAAAAAATTCCTTCCATTGTTTTGGTAACTGCTGCTCTGAGCTAGTAATTCTGCGAAGAGGTGATGAGACTTTTTGGATGTAATGGCCTAAACGATGGGCATGTTCAAGAGTGTTGATGGAAGATAAGTGTTAAATACTATATCAACTCTGAAAGCATTAAAGCGAAGACCCATTTTTGTAACTTGAGTTAAAATGCAAGCAGCAAATTCCAGAAATGTCTTAGGAAGTCTAGACCGAAGAAAACTGTGAATCAAGCACATTGCATCAATAACAACATCGCAATTCGGCATCGCGCCGATAGCTTTTTCTTCTACGGGCCAATTGCTCTGGACCAAATCAACTATGACAGATTCGGGCGTTTTAGCTAGAAAACCATCACAACTTGCCAGGGGATATGACACTGGTCCAAGGGTATAAGTATGAATTTCTTGAAGCTTGACTCTATCTTGTTTTACCAGTATGATGAGTCGAGTAAACAGCTTTCTATTCAATAAATACTTTCCTTTCTTATCCTTTTTAGGCTTTACAGCAGTTTTAAATGTGTGCAAGTTCATTTTTTTCGAGGTAGGATCAGAGATAAACCGGGCAGTAAAATGATGCTCTGCTTCTTTTCCGCATTCATAAGCTTTCATGAAATCTTTTCGACAAAGAGGGGATGCAACAACTCCCTGAGTAGATGCTGGTTAATTCAGATCTTTCATAATCAAAAGGTTTAATCATAGCTTCAACAACATCAGTAACGCTATCGACCCTAGCTGCGTCTCGAGCACGTCGTGAAGGATCAAGAATTTTTTCTACACCGATTTGCTGCATCTTGATCAGCGTAGTTTCGACACAACTGGGTCATAGCTAATCGCTGCGACTGAGAAAGAATCGATTTAGCAACAGCATTAGGTCGCGTTGTAATTCCAACTATTCCTCCAGCTGATTTATTGTCTCTGTTAACAGTCTGCTCAATCACTTGATCCGCAGCTGTTGCGAAAAATCCCTACCAATCTTGTTGCTGAATAGCAAATTCACCAGCACGTAAATGCTCATGAGCAAATGGGTGTGTTTTTTCAAATTCACGCATTTTATGCAATTTACACGATCATAAATAGACAGGAACGTAGCGAGAATAATTCACACGATCGTAGGCAAGCAGCCAAGGAGTTATCTTCTCCAAATCATTTAAATGACCTTCCCAATCTAATCTACGGGTACAGCTGATGAAGTAGACACCATATAGCTGCAACAGGGCACAAGTAGGGAAAGCAGAGGCTTGCATAGCACAGAACATGTCGTAATTGCGTACAAAATATGGAAAGACATCTTCCTGAAGTGGATGGAAAAGCAGAGATCATCGCCTCTGCCAAGTCACTGATTTCTTTTTTTTTTCACAAATGTTGAATAAACTTGATGACCGCAACGCTTGTTGGGACAAACTTTCAATTCTTTCAGGAAAATCATCTTCTGGAAATTTTCTTTTAGAATTCGAACATACGCGCCTTTCAATATTTCTTTCATGGGTAAATCGAAAATAGCATTGTTGATAAAAACCATGCCTATGGGCGCTCGGTGACAGATCAGTTAATGAATTTATATCCCTTATTTGCAAAATTTTTAGCAGCAATAGCTTTTTTAGTACAACCCAAACTAAGCCATTTAAAAGCACATTACTTTAGAGTGTTGAAACTTGTTGCAGTAAACTTTTTTGAATCACTTTCATAGACGTCATCATGGTGAACAATTATGTATTCCATTGATTCTCTAAATTATTACTCACCGATAAATGAAAATGATAAGCGCCAAGCTGAATGAGATCTATTAGCACCAATAGTATTGGTAGAGTATTTTTGTATTTACCTTGTTGCATATTTATCCTCCTATCACGAGAAAGCGATCAATTCGCTATACGAACACGCTGAGGAGTTGCCAGCCATCTGTCAACAACACCAAGATGGGGGGATCCCGCAAAGTGCCATTCCCAACGGCACAACAAGTAAACTTGCCGGCTTGTTCTCCAAATTGTCCTTTTAATGCTGAGCGTCAAGCAGGGAAGCTGTGAATACCAATTTTATAATCATTGGTTTGATCCGACTTGCAATCACACCCAAGTCTACTGCTCCCGAGACGGACGCTCTAATCACTCGGCCATCTGAGCAGAATAGAAAACTAGTCTGTCCGTAGGAATTGCACCCAGATATTGGATTACCACAAAAAGCACGTACCTGTAGCCTGACTTTTTATCATCATTTCCTCACAAACCTATCCAGCAACAAAGTACACAGATACGTAGGTTATATGACTTTTCTGCATAGATGGGCAAGTTAATGCAAAGCGTTAGCTTCGTTAACCACTACTTCGTTAACACAGTTATGTACCTCCGTTAACGTTAATTCGTTAAATTCAGCTCCAATTAACGGAAGTTAATTAAATTCGTTAAATCGTTAATTTTGACTTAAAACGGTATTTCTTTAAAAAAAAGCTGAAAAAATTTTAATATCAATGTTTGCGTAAGCATTCAAGCAATTTTTCTGTCCACAGACAGTAGGTTTTGTTGTTTTTATCTCGCTTTTTCACCTCATTGGTCGCATTGTGCTAGTTTATCCATGTAAAACTTAACCAACAATAAGAGAAATAACGGTTCAAAAAAATTTAACGGAAGTTACCATGCATAAACGGAAGTTAATTCAGTCCGTTAATTTGAAAAAGAAATTTAACGAATTAACTAGTTAATGAAAATGTTAGCTTCGTTATTAACGATTTACGAAATTGTGCCCATCTCTGCTTTTCTGCAAGTAAGCGTATTACTCATTTCGATCAGCTAGGCTAACTAACTTTTAAAAAGGTAAAATAATACCGCTTCAACTTTTTAATTTTACCTATCTCTACACTTCAGCAGTTAAACTTACCTAAGTTTGTGCCACTAGCACTTGTAGACTGCCAGTTCCACTATTTCGTTGTACGAGAAGCTAAATACGCGAAAAATCATTTTCAACAGAACCGCTACAGCGACTTCAGTATAATTCGCTGACAAAAACTCAAAACCTAGGAGGGCATTGATCCCCTGCCCTGCGAGGGACTGTTTCCATGCGATCGTAAAATTTTTGTACTTACACTTTCTTTACGCATCACGTGACTCTCAAAAACGCTGTAGCAGTATTGTTGAAAATGATTTTTCGTGTACTTAGCTTCTCGTTTTCGTTGTTTTGCCTTGATTAGCTGTTTGGCGTAACTGTGACGAAACAGCTGATAAGAACATGTTTCTGAATTTCAACTGGCATAAATAAATTTTTTATGAGTTAAATGCTGTCACTTCATTTAAAAATTAAACAAAAATAATTAAATTCAGCTTACAATTTAACTTAAAAATCAATATATTAGATATTTTTTTCTACTTCAGTCTAAAATGTTATCGAACACTGAGCAAGAAACATTTTGAAACTATACACGGCCACACCTAATGACGAAAAAGCAGTGATGCGCTTAAGCGCAACAATATTCACCCGCTTAAATTTTTCAATATTCGAATGGTTATATCTTAAAAACGGCACCTGCATGCTCGGGAAGACATTCCAGTTTTAATCTACTACCATAATGATATTTACAGACGATTTTTTACATAGTTCTTCGTTAGGTATCACGAGACGACAAGAAAGAGCACTGTGTAACAAGGCCTATTAATAAATGCTGCCAAATTAATCAAATTATGAAATATAGTTAATATTATGGTAAGCCATCTATTGATGAGTTGCAGCTGACGTCATCATTTTCTCGCCAAAAACACTGGACGGCAAAAAGAGCTTTATTTTTTCATAGTGTACATGCGCTTAATATGAAAAGGTGTGGGGGAAGGGATGGGAGAATGTAGGGTATGAGAGTGGAGAAGTGTGGGGGAGGTGTGGGAAACTGTGTGTGGGAGGTGGGGTGTGTGGAAAAATGTGGGGGAGGTGTGGCGTGTGGGAAAGTGTATTGGGTTGTGGGGGAAGTATCCTAAAAAGAGGTGTGAGGGAAGTGTGTTGGAGTGCGACCGAAGGTGAGGAGAGGTGGGGGGTGTGAAAAAATGTGGGGTAGGTATGGAAAGTGTGTTGGGGTGAGGGAAGAAGGTGCGGAAAAGTAAGGGGAGTGGGAAAATATGGCGTAGGTGTGGGAAAGTGTTTAGGGTGCGGGGGAAAGTGAGAAGAGGTGCGGAAAAGTTTGTTGGAGTGTGGAGAAGGTAAAGGGAAAGGTGTGGGGGTTGTAGGGAAGTGTGATGGAGTGTAGGGAAGTGTGGGGGGAGGTGTGGGGTGTTGGGATGTGGGGGAGGTGTTGGGAAGTGGGGGGAGGTGTGAAAAAAGTGTTGGGGAAGGTGTGTTCCCCGCAAACATTGGCCAACTGTCCGAAGTTGGCAAGACATTGGAAATGCTGGCTCGAGATCGGCAACTTCTGCGGGTTTCCGCCAACATTGCCAACACACAAGTTTGCTTGTTTAGCACTTATCAGATCATATTATTGTTTATTCATGTATTTTTGTTATATTCAGCATGTTTACCTGAAACTGTTTTTAAAAAATGAAGGAATTGCTTGAAGTTGGTTGGAGAGCTTTTCCAACCTATGTACGATGTTTGGCCAACGTTTTTGCCAACACTGTAATATCAACGTGAAACAGTATTTTTTACCAACTAACCGAATCAAATCATGGTGTTTGCTTTTCCACAGCATGTAAAATATCTTTTGTCAGCGATTTTGCTGCGTTAGGTCTGTTAAAGCGAAAGCAGCGTCGTTTTAGTCTAAGCAAAGACTGTGACTGGAAACTTCCCGGATGCCAGGAAAAAGTCGTTCACTCGGTCACGCTCTGGTGCATATGAAGAAAAGCACTGATTTTGTGCGCGGTATAATGGAAAAAGATAGGAGATTGGTAGTCTGCCGCCATAGTTTCTGTTCTTAAATCTGTAAAAACAGGATTTAAGCCAGTTGAAGGTGGTGGGGATGTAAGTATTATCCTGCACTTCTAAATTTTAATGCTGACAGACATATTGCGATATGTTTTATGTTGAATTAAAAGAGTTTTGAATGGCCTTTAAAGGCTTAAATTGCTAGCCTAGCATTCCAAGGATTATATAGTTTTGAAGCCTTCCCGGTGGATCAACGTCTTGTGTGGTTTCTATGGTTACCAAGAGTGATAACGTTTTCAACCATAATAATTTAACCTTTTAAGACTATGTGGTTGATAATGAAATCAGTTATGAGCTAGTTTTTGTGCTAGTTTGTTAGTCCTGGCTTGCTGGTGCAGTAACGTTTTTCAGGGACTCTAGACTATGCCCGCATCTGTGCAATAAAGTTGTTTCTATTTATAAGAACTGCCAAGTACTGGTAGGTTATCCACTTATTCCAAAGGACTAAAAAACTCAGCCTCCAGGTGTAAAAATATGTGATTGCGTTAGGTTGACAAAAATACCAGTAAGCTGACAAAAGGGACCGGTATAATGATAAATCAAGCTGATAATACAGTAAAGGAGAGTTGTGTACTTGGTCTGTTTTTTTTTAATTGTTACTTAGATTGAACAGCTCAGATGGCCGAGTGGAACAGCTCAGATGGCCGAGTGGTATGGAGCGTCTGTCTCTTGAGCTGTAGACGCGGGTTTGATTCCGAGTCCGGTCAAACCAATGACTTTAAAATTGGTATTCACAGCTTCCCTGCTTGACGCTTAGCATTAATGGGATAGTGTGGAGAACAAGCCGGCAAGTTTACTTATTGTGCCGTTGGGAATGGCACTTAACGAGATTCCCCCATTTTGGTATGGTAGACAGATGGCTGACAACTCCTCAGCGAGCTCGTACAGCGCACTGATGGCATTCTCGTGATAGGAGGATAAATATGCAACTAACTAACTATAAAAAAACTCCAACGGTCCGTTTCACGCTTACGCAATCATCAGGGAGCTTTATTCAAATAGAACCCAGGACCTTGTGAATTGGAATCGACCCACGACCAGTTCTTATTCAAATAGAACCCAGGACCAGTTCCATTAGAATAAGGCTTCCTGATGATCGCGTAAGCGTGAAACGGACGTTGGAGTTTTGTTAATAAATGCTGCCAAATTGATCGAATTAGTTTTTGCTCTAGTCTTGTAAGACTATAGAGCACTCTTTTTGGTTATGCAAGTAAATTCAGCATTTTTTCTAATAACTATATTTCATATATACGAATTCACCACAGTTTAAAAACAACTATTGAAAACCCGACCGTCTGTTTCACCCAAGGAGAATCATCAGGGGTATCTGAAAATCACGTAAAAATTTAAAATATTATGAACTAAAACACTGCATCTCTCAGGCCTAGATAAACGGTGACTGGCACTATTTGCTGGCATAACGATTAACGAGATGGCATACGTCACGCGGTAGTAGTAGCGCTGAAAAGACAATGGTGTGAAAACCATTCCACCGCAGAAGTCGCGAGAAAAAAGCAAACAAATGCCCGGGGTTGAAACCGGAAAAAACATACAAAGGCGGAAAAAGGTAAAATAAAGTTGGTAAGCTTAAACATAAAACCAAAACACTACGAAAAGCAGTAAAATATTAAAAAGATCGATGAAGGTATTAAGTTATCATTTAACGTTATTCAGTTTGAATTTACTTTCATGCCGGCATTTACTAATTAGGCTAATTCAGTTCTTTTTTTCAATGTCGTATTGGGCAGTGGCGTACGGTGAGCATTTTTTAGAGGTGTGCTCCTGTACAATATTTGCTGCCGCATGCAGCCATTTATTAAACAAATGTGTGGAAGTGCTCGAAAGTTTAATGCAAATACGCGAACCAACATCAAGCGCCTTTTCAAGTAGCCTAATTTGCTACTTAATATATTCAATTTTGGTGTCGGCTTTTTAGCTTTTGCTATTTCCAATTTTTCGTCGTAATTTCTGCTACAAAACAGCTTTTCAATCATACTGTCAACACTTACTTCCATTCCACTAATTTAACCTACAACTTGAATTTGACAAACAACTTTAAAATGTATATATTGACCGCCACACTTTCAAAAATCACAAGCAATTACTCGCAACCGCATCCTAATACGATGTACAATACAATGGAAAAGGTCTGGCTTGCTTGTGTTGAACGATACCTGTTGAACCTGCCCTAAGAGAGAGCCATTGCATCATTCTTCTGCAATGCAAAAAGCAATTTGCTGTGGCGTGATTGAGCATGTATTGTGACGTTGCGTCTGGGTTCAACTTTCAAATAGGACATTTTTTGCATATATATCGTGTGGAAAGAGAAAAAGTCACTCTCGCTACATAATTTGATTCAAAATACAATGAAGAAGATCTGGCTCGCTTGTGTTCAACGATATCTGTTGAACCTACCATACAAAAGAATGTTTACGTCATCGGTCAGCGTTGAAAAAAAGCAATTTGTCGTTCATCAAAGCAAAAAGAACTCAGATTGCGCTGATATTACAAAGATTAAAGACGAAAAAATCCAAATATTTTAGTTAAATGTAATTAACGTGTCGCCTGAGATATCGCAGGGTGTGCGCTGAACACCTTGAACCTCTGAAGAATACGCCCCTGGTATTGGGGTCGGCCGTGAGGATCATGTACTTTTCGGCAAGACAAAGGTTACAGTTAGCCTGTTTCCATGTCCAAAAATCGTGGGCTTTTGGCCCGCGGGCTTTGCTCGAGTCAGGCTTTATGTGAGCTAATTTCAGCAAAATCGTGGGCTTCGCTGGCCGCATATAAATAGGTGGCCTAAGAACGTGGGCTTTTACAAAACGGTGGACTTTGAGAAAGTTGTTGCGTGAGGTCTACTGCTTAGACTGTGGATATTTAAGAAGTTGGCGTATGATTATTAAATAAGTGTAGGTTTGGGGCAATTTCGCTTCATAAAAGTTAAAATTAGAGTAAGCTGTTGATAAATTCAACTTGCCTTAGGCAGTCAGCTGGTTAGGCTGGTCACTGAATTCACCTCTTAGCCAGTTAACCTTGTTTTGCTATCCTGAAGTACTGGTAAGAGTGAAGTCAATTCACTGTTCAAGTTCTGAAGTCTGTTTGCCTAGTCTAGTTGCAAAAATAACTGGTACTGGTAGGTGGTACCGGTTCGTTCTTACTTACTGATTTCTAAAGTGGTCGCTGGGTCAGACTTGGCTTTTTTGCATAATCGCAGCATTGAGTGACATAGGTAATGCTACGCAAGCAGCTTTCGCACCGGTACTGCATGCTACCAGCGTAGGTCTACCATACTTTATTTACTCAATTGCAATTAAACTTTGAAAAGTATTGTTAGTGTTGCAGTTGCTTTTGATGACCTTAAACAGTTGAATATTTAAAGGCAGCACTGGCTATTTGTATAGGCCCATACAAATAAGCACTTGGTTTATTCTACTATCAGATTATCCCTTCACGCTGACCTCGATCCAGAGAGCTTGACGAAGTGATAAAGTAAACAAAGTCGTTATTTGTACGGGTCTGTGACAATACCCACTTTGATATTTAAAAGCTTGCTTGTAGGTAATTTAGCCCACTGATACTCTTGATATCTAGTACCCTTACCCATGTCTAATCTTGACTGGTATTAAAATTGGTGGCATTTATTCAATTTTGGCATATCACTTTGTATTCACTACCAGTAGCCTAGTTCTTTAATGGTCATAATTTGTTACGTCCTAACTTGATGTTATTACAAAAATTATGTCTGTTGAAAAGTGTTGATGAGTCTGTTAGTTATAGACTCTTATCCCTTTCACGCTGAAACATGCACACTGCATGTTCGCATTTATTTACTTAAATAATATTCTAATTGTTATTGTTCACTTGTGTTACTGACACAAGCTAGCAATAGACCATATCCTGACAAATAGCATAAATAGCCACAAGTTAAACACCAACTAAAAAATGTATATCATTTTGTAGCTGGGTTAGTGCGTGCGCTGCATTTTCATGACATATTTTTTGCCCAAGGGCTTAGTATTTTAAGCAATATTAAGGGCTTTTGTTTTGAATTTTTGTCAGTGGAAGGCACTATGCAAAGACATTAATATTAAAGAATAAAACTTACTGGTACCTTACTTATGTCAAGAACTGGTATTTTCAACATGATGTCATTGCAGAAATAAATGAAAATAATTTAACGCATATGCAATATTGATGGTATTTATTTAAATAGATTATCTCCTTAATCTTTCAATTTCAGATCATTTGGTGCTATTAGTAAGTTTCAGAAACCAAAAAACTTGCTGATTGCTTATTGAAATTCTTGAAAACATGTTACGGAAGCCAGCAAGTGAAGTTTTTGACTCACTTGTTTTAAAAGTGGATTGAAATGTTGGTCATATATTCTTATCAGGATAAAAATAATTGCGACAAATCTTCGTTAGTATTTTATGAAGCTTTGCTTAATATCTTGTAAATGTGCTACATGCAAACTGCAGAGTGAAATTTGCTGCTGATTTGATCCAATGGAATTATCAGTGAAGTAAGTTTTTGAGCAGGCTGAGAGCTACTTTCACTCTATTATATTTATTTGTGCATGAGAGCTCTATTATATTTGCGCATGAGAGCTACTTTCACTCTTGATAAATGCAATTTTGTTGTGTTTGGCTTTACAACATCTGTATGTACTGTAAGTTGTACTATTTTGCAGTTGTAGTAAATAATAATTGTATATACATACTGTATTACTCTGCAAGAGCTATGATATCATCATCATCTGGAACAGCTATAATGTACCAAACTATATTTTCAGTCGTAAATTGCAGCAGGTACAGAGTGCAGACAGCTGATAGCTACTTGTTTGTGAACATCTAATGGCCAAGTGGACTGTGGGACTCTGGTTTGATTGGTCAAAGCAATGTCATTAAAACTGGTATAGACAGCTTTTCTGCTTGACAGCTCAGATGGCCGAGTGGTATAGAGCGTCTGCCTCTTGAGCTGTAGACGCGGGTTTGATTCCGAGTCGGGTCAAACCAATGACTTTAAAATTGGTATTCACAGCTTCCCTGCTTGACGCTCAGCATTAATGGGATAGTGTGGAGCACAAGCCGGCAAGTTTACTTGTTGTGTCGTTGGGAATGGCACTTAACGGGATTCCCCCATCTTGGTGTGGTAGACAGATGGCCGGCAACTCCTAAGCGAGCTCGTACAGCGCATTGATGGCATTCTCGTGATAGGAGGATAAATATGCGACTAACTAACTAACTAACTTGACGCACAGCATGAAAGGAACAGTGATTTGAACAAGGTAGCAAGTTTACTTATGTTGTTGGGAAAAACACTCATTGGGATTCTCCGCCTCTGAGCAGATAACCAACAACTCCAAAGCAAGCTTGTTATTGCACCTTGATTGCTTTCTCAAGATGGGATGATAAATATGCACTAAGTAACCACTACTAAGCTGTAACATCTTAACAGCCTGTAGCAAAATCTTGATTGTAATTCTCTTCAATTTTCGAAACTGAAATAAGATCTAATCTAAAAGCGAGATATGCTGTTTTTGAAATTGCTTCACTGCTTCAAAGAACCAAACTACCAGCAAAAGTATGTCTGTAGCCTACGATGTAAACTTACATCGTATTATTTTGCATTGTAGTGCCAGTGAGATGGATTTTGTCAACAGCTGTTTGTAAAAGAAACGCATATGCAATGACCAAGATGCTCACGTGAATGGCACATGCGAAGTGCAAATGAACTGGCTTGCTCCCAACTAAAATGAACCCAGAGTAAGAAATTGATGGAAAACTTCATGGTTACCCTATTCTTTTGAAGCGGGATTTCCCAGCTTAAGCTTTGCTGAAAGATCGTTCATTGCAAAAAACTGAAAGTGGAAGCAGTAAAGACCCACATGATGTTACATCGCTGACTCTAAACAAAAACATCTTATGGACAGGGCTATTACATAGCCTGATATGGATTTTTTAAACGCATTGCTATAATAATTTCTTCTTTTCTGATTTGCCTGCTGGCAATTGAAGTTGCATCTAAACACAAGGCTTGCTTTCCACCAGATTACGCAAGCAGCTCGTTTTAAGCATTCAAATTACTAGGTGTTTAAGTATATATTTAAAGGTTGTGAACGAGCTCTTATAAATTTTAAGCTTTTTAAATGGCCAAGTGCATAGATCGCCTGCCTCTGGCGCCCTACACGTAAGTTCAATCACAAGTCGGGCAAAACCAGTGAATTGATAATGATTGCTCCCTACATGATATTAAAAAGATTACTTGTGGCGTTCCCATTTAACATTATTTACCACGTTTTGAGTTGTAACAAAGTTCCATGCATCTTTTGATTGAGCTCGTTAATAGCGCCCCTATCGCTTCGGTACACGACATTTAGGCGCGAGACATTTGGGCGCAGTGCCAAATGGGCACGAAGTACGTTCTAACGTATTTTTAATCAACTTTTCGTTAGTTTTTTTTTTAATTAATAAAAACTATTTTGTGTCTGCAACGATCTTATCCAATACTTAATATTCTGTTTGCAACGATCTCATAGAAGAAATTAAGATGTGTTAATTAACGGTAACGTATATCAAAAAAGATGGAGCAAAGTAAAGGTCAAGTTAACGATAGATAAAGACTCAATTTTACGATCGACTGTCAAGCAACCTAAGAGAGTGATTATCAAAGAAAATGTCCACGCAATAGGACAGCGAAATAAAAAAAAATTAAGAAGATGCTTTACGCAGTTGTGATTTGTAAATACTTTGAAAAGGAATCATGTTTAATAAAATATATTATGAGTCAGCTGTTAAGCTGTTAATTATGATCCATTTCATTCGCATATATTAGATTGGTCAAGTACGTTTTCAAAATCAGGTTATTTTTTTAAGCAAAAACTTACTTTTCTTACGTCTTCATTAAAAATTTGCTGCATATTCATCACGCATTACCATGTCGTTGCAATTCTCTTATTCTCACGTGTTTTCGTCGTCCGAGAACGTTGCAACAAAAATGTTCCAACTTTTAGATCTTTTGTTATTTTAATTTCTTCTTTGAGATCGTTGAAAACAGAAAATTAAGTATAAAATTGGATAAGATCGTTGCAGACAAAAAAGTTATTATTTATTAAAAAAAAAACTTACGAAAAGTTGATTAAAAATGCGTTTGAACGTATTTCGTGCCCAAGTGTCCTCGCGCCCATATGACACCGCGCCCAAATGTCGGGTTTCGCATCGCTTTTTCCCAATGGAAGGATAAAAATTCAAATTAAAATAAAACATATTCTGCTTGGATTTTCATACACCTCCATCTGGAGGTCGTGACCGTAACGTTAGAGTACGCTTGGAGTAGTAATTCCCAGTGCAACTGTTTTGATGAAATCTGCAGATTTGTTTCTTGAGTAATTCATGCAATGTCTTTGGTGTAGAGACTGTTTTGGTTAAAATATTACCGAGAAAATTTTGTTAGCAATGATTCAGTTAATTTTGCTGATTATTATTTTGGCGCAATAATTGTGGACCATACTTGATCTTATACCCAGGGGCGTGCCAAACGTTTCTGCAGCGCGAGTTCTTGAGAACGTTGCCACAAGGCGTCCTCTGAAATACGTCAAAAGGTTTTTTTAAAAAAAGATCTTCAAACCGTACAGCGTGCTGCCCCCTTGCCTCCTCCAGGCACGCCCATGCTTATAGTCGTTGCTAACAATTTACTACGTACATTATTGCTTTTTCCTTGCGTTTGCTCGAGCCGCCCCGATTTATTTTCATCACGTTATTATTACCGGTACTCAAAGGTTGACGCTGCAAAATTAAAGGCATTTCTAGCAGTTATGTACTTGTGGTATATTGTTTAAATTGTTGCGCATCACTTTTCATACCGGTATGCGCAGCACCTCGTCCAGAGCTTAGACTTACCTGAGACAGCCTTCAAGTTAAACATATAATTTTATTGTTTTCTGGACGACGTATAACGTTTATGTCATCGCTCACTTTCAGCTATGAAGTTCATCGTGCTAAAGACTGCATTTTTTGGCTTGTATAGGCCGGCTTGTGACGATCAGCCTTTAAAATTATAGATTGGCAATGGGTAGTTGCAGCTACTTCAGTTCAAAAACGTGTTTGCAATTGTCACGGAAAGGGATGAGTTTTAGGCGAAGAGTTTCTACGAACTGGCCAAAATTTTCACTCTCTTACTATATATTTTTGTTGTAATCGGAAATTCGTTCTCTTAAGGGAGGTAGCTAGCTCTGTCTCTAGTTACTCCCCTGAGTAGAGTGGAATTAGTCATATCGATGTAAAAATATTGCCCGGCAAAGTGATATATAAGACGCGAAAATCTTTAGTTTGAGCAATGACGCTGACGAACTTGACAATTGGTATACGACCTTGCCAAGCAGCTGTGGGCACCAAGAGTGATCTTTATTTTGGTTGCAAGCTCATCGCCTGGGTGCACCTGATCCAGGCAGTAGATCTCTCCCCCCAAAAAAGCCTACCGGTACTGCTTTAAATCCGGCGATTGAGATTTGATTTCTTCATCTTTATCCTCTTGTTACAAGAAAGCGGTGGAGGAGCTATGCGTACGACGAATCCAGACTTGCTTAGGAGTTGTCTTTGTTTTCAAGTTTTCCGGTTGAATTTTTTTCTGACTTCTTCAATTCGCTGCTTGCCGGATTCCACCAAGCAGAGATAATCATCGTGAAGCATCTTATCCAAGGACGCAACAACAAGACTAGGTTGGGAGTTGAACCATTAACCTTGCGATCATGGCCGTCGTGAAAACGACGCTCCAAACCACTGCGCCACGCTGCCGAGATCAGTGTTAACTGTTAGCTACTGGTTCGTATACTAACCAGCTGCTCATTTTTGCTGATACCTTGTGAAAAATGTAAAAGCATTTTTTCAGTTCCTAACTAAGTAGGCTACACATCCGAGTGGGGATCATTTGGGCATGGTTTGGGGTTATGCTACTTCAAATTGGGATGATCTAATGCGTAAGTTTGAGTTAGTGAGAAACAGATTAGGTGGAAATAGGCCAAGCGCCTTGAAATGGAGGAGTAAATTGCGAAGATGCATTGTTTAACCACCCTTACTAAGCAGGTTTTAGTTTTGATACGACAAAAGACGAAAGCTTCAACATTACCGAAGCTAATCATGCCAAGAAAAATTATGTTACATCGTTGCTAGGCTGTTTCACTATGCGTTTCTACCGGTAATTTAGTTCAGCATTCAAAGCCCACTCTTAGCATTTTGGACATGGAAACGCGCAAACAAAAGTGGGCTAGAAAAGCCCGCGACTTTTAACTCGGCCCACGTTCGGAAAGCCCACGTTTTGAGTGGACATGGAAACAGGCTAAGTGTCTGCTGCCATGTTGATAAGGGCTAGCGTGACAGACTGTTCTCCATGTTTCAAAGCCCGCGTCTTTGCAGTTCCAGACAAATTTTGAAAGTTTGGTGACTTTACTCTTTAATTGGCGTTTGAAAGATTGAAAATGGTTGAAAAATCTCACTTTAAATTCGGTTTCACAAAGACCATTGTAAATTTTTGTGCTGCCGTCACACTCAACTTTCGCTTCATACACAATTCCCTTATTCCGAGAGCTCTCTGGCATAGGACACTTAGTTTTGTTTCTGCAGTTGCATGGCTTACGTGCAAGGTCGTCATCTTTGTTAAGCAGCAACTTTTTGTTGTGAGCTGATATTATGCTGGCCATATTGGGAGTGCAGCTATAGCTCAGCTTGATGACGTTTCGATTGCAGATTTTATGCTCTCTGCGCTTGGGAGGGAAAGATGATTAGGCCTATATTTCATATATATATGTAGAGATTTACATCGATTTCACATATTTCAATATTTAACATTGTAATACGTTATTACAATGTTATTTAGATTCTTTTGAATTTGTCAATAACATTTCGAAAACTAAAAAACTTCACCAACAATATTTAGTCAGTTTTGATGTAAAAAGTCTTTTCACCAACATTCCTGTTGATTTCACTATTAATCTAGTAGGCCTACTTGAAAAATTCTTTCCGGATAAGTCATCTACCTTCTTTAAAATGACAAAAAAGCAGTTCAGAAAACTTTTGGTTTGGATCTGCAAAAGCTCCACTTTCCAGTTCAATGGTAAGTTCTATAAGCAAATTGACGGTGTTGCAATGGGCTCGCCGCTAGCTCCAGCACTTGCAGATGTATGCATGAATTAGATAGTGGACGAAGTAATGAAAAAGTCTAACAATTCATTTACTATTTACCGTTAAGTTGATGATATTTTTCTGGCGTTTGACAAGGTTGAAGACATACCAAACGCTTTTTCAACATTTAACTCCATTCATAAGAAAATTCAGTTTACCCAAGAAAATGAAATTGAAAACCAACTTTCCTTCCTCGACGTTCATATAACCAAAACTAACTGCAACCTCGAAACAAGAATTTATAGAAAACCAACAAATTCAGGGCTCGTATACAAAGTGGAACAGCTACACTCCGTTGCGTTACTAGCAAAACCTAGTTGCCATCTTGCTAGATCGTGCGTACAAAATGTGCAATAGTTGGAAACTGATCCACGAAGAATTCGAGCGAATCACCAAAACTTTACAAACCAATGGATATTCAAAATCTTTCATCGAATCTCAAATATCTAGGCTAAGTATCTGAATAAGAAATTCACTTGATCCATGAATCAGAGTAGCTCCGACAAAAATGACGACACCGAGCTAGTATTTTTGAAATTACCATTCCTTCACGTCACCTCCAACCACATACGACAAGAAATAAATGCATTTTTTAAAAAAGCGAATCTTGATTGCAAGCTAATTCTGATTAACTCAACTTTCAACATCGGGAAACTGTTTCAGTACAAAGACAGGCAAGAAAAACTTCAAAACTATGGTATAGTCTACAAAGTAAAATATAGTTGCGGAAGCACATACATTGGCCAAACCAAAAAAAAAACTCCCAACAAGACTAAAAGAACACAACTCTAGCTGCCTACCCAACCAAGAAACTGATGTTACAAAGCACTTGACGGAAAACGAAAACCATCGCATAAATTTTATTGACGTAAATATTTTGGCTTAATCCAATCACAGGCGAAAACTTCTAATCAAAGAAACCCTGTTAATGCAAAGCAATTGCCCGAAGATTAACGTCGACCAATTTTCCACGCCTTTATGTACGTTTAATATTGGGTAATTTTTTGTTTGCGTGTAACAATTAGTACGACGTAAATTATTTTATTTGTGATCCTAACGTGTGTTTTTGATGTAACAATTGTTAATGCGCAATTTTATTTGAATGCTACGCTGTAATTTGCTTTTCTGCTCATCTTACTTTTGACAGTGGGATACAAAGCACCGGTATCTCGAAACGTCAAGGAAATAAAAAATGTAGCCGACTCGGTTATTCTGGCTACATGTTTTTTACTCAGAATAATACGTTATTGTCACGTTATGATTTGCGTGATTAGATAGAATTTCAATTAATGAATTGAACTTGAATCTAAGTCACCAAGATACAAGGCCCAATCAAACAAAGAGTAGGATTCGAACCCACGCCCGCACCGACTAGTGACGTATCACCAGCCCAATGGTTGCGGCGAGTCTCAACCGGAGACACGGCCTTAACCACTCGTCCATCGTAATCTGACGGCGGAGCAGCCGAATTTCTCGTATGTATGTTAAGATTAATTAATTCATCATCCCACTATAGGAAGCCAGCCCATCATTAAGCTATTATGATTGTGACAACTGATAATTATTCCATATTAATGAAGGTTAGGCAATGAAGGCTTGTATACCGAAGTCTATCCAGTCTAGCTGTTATAGGCTAAGAGAGTGATTCAACCTTATAAATCAATATATAGAATTTCAATTAATGAATTGATCTTGAATCTAACTCACCAAGTCGTTGCGAGCGTGGGCTCGAATCCCACTCGTAATCAGATTTTTCTGATTACGTTTGATTTGGTCTTAGATCTTGGTGAGTTAGATTCAAGTTCAATTCATTAATTGAAATTTTATAACATTGAAAAGGTTGCCTAGGTATCTACTCCAAATTGACTTGAAGGTAGGATCATACATGCCAACTTCCAGGTTACTCAGCCTGCTAAGAGGCTCACATCTAAAGTTACTCAGGTTGACATGACTTGGGCAAACGACTTGGAGAAAAGCCACAAATAAACTGGTTAGAGAATCAATTTGCCTAGGCTAGGTCAAAAATACGGTACTCCACTCAAGCAACCCCCACCTCTAGCACCCACAAGGCCATCTACCCAAATGCAGCTGCAGACGCGTTTCGACCTTTTTAGGTCTCATCAGAGCAGCATAGCAACAACCCCCCTTAAAAAAGTAAATTCATACTTTCATTATCCCCAAAATTTCTTACAACCATTCCTCTGCTGAATTCCCGCTACTATCTTAATTGCTAAGATCCGAACTAAATTTTTACCACCATCCCCTCCCCAATTTTAGACTGATTTCCTGTAACCATCTCTCCCCCCCAAAAAAATCTCTCAATAAAACTAACTCCCTGTTATAATTCCACTGAAAAAAGCCTAGTAATTTCGGGACAAGAGTAAAATCCAACATTTCATGTTTTTGAGGTTCTATGACATAAACAGAAGCACAATGCAATTTCACGAAAAGTTACTTTCCTGCTCAAGGAAAATCGGACATCCGAAAACCGGAATAATTACCAGTTGTCACAGTCATAATAGCTTAATGATGGGCTGGCTTCCTATAGTGGGATGATGAATTAATCGTAACATATATACGAGAAATTCGGCTGCTCCGGCGTCAAATTACGATGGCCGAGTGGTTAAGGCCGTGTCTCTGGTTAAGACTCGCCGCAACCATTGGGCTGGTGATTAGGGTGTTGCGCTCGAAAAAAGTTTACTATGGATATCAATTTTTCAATGCCAAATGGACTAACTAGCTGAATGATCAAAATTTTTTTGAAATTGTTTACGTTTTAGCTCCCCACACCCCCATATTTGTTCCGAGCGAGGTTAAATTTATAAAATTGCTATAATTTGCGCCAGGATTCTCGTACATTATTTATATTGGTATCAAACGAACCGGAATAGGCAAGTTTATACCCAACTTCCAGAGGAACTATAGGTCTAACTCCTTTAGTTTGGGAGATATTAACAATTTTGTTAATTTTCGGCAATTATCAATGCTTTTTTAGCATAATACGTCCTATAATAAGAAAAAAGGCTAATTTTTGATGAATAGGCTATTTTCCAAGATGTTATATGTTACAGGAATTTGTATTAAGACAAGAAAAGTGATTGAATTAAAGTCCATTCATCAGTGCATCTACTTGTCTATGTCACAAACCATTGCTTATTCGCTTACGTCACAATTATTGCACTGCGAGTCACAATACCGCAATCAACTTCGTCATTAATTTGGCAAGAAAAATGTGAGTTGTAAGTTTGCAACAGAATTTTTTAAGACTTGTTTAGGTTGAAGCAGAAACTTTATTGTCTGATTGTTGCTTTTTAATTCCAGGACTAAATTTGAGTCTGAAACCAAAACACCCAAGTTGGCCGGTGAACCATTATTGTGCTCAAAAGCAGCTAAGCTAGGGAGTATTATGAAACTAAGTCCAAACTAATTAATCATATGCTAGTTTTAACAGATTCTGACACCAGTATCTGTTAAGTCGATAATTTTATGAAAATAGTATTTACTAAATGTATCTGTGTATAAAAAATTGCTAAACATGCCGCGTGAGAGCATTTTGAATAAAGTCACCGTCATGGAGGAGCTGAAATTGTTGCGCACTCTTCCTACATTGGCTCAAGTTCTTCGTGGTTACTTTAGGCAACAGCATCAGCTTCAAGTCGGCAAAGGACTAGCATATCGACCTTCCATTAGTGAAGTTGCTAAGCTGCTTGAAAATGATATTAAAGAATCTTGGTTATTTGCTAGCCTAGGAAAAAATCTGGTGTCTTCAAGAAGGATACAGCAAAAAATTGAGAGTGCTGTAGAACGGTTAAACAAATTGAAGAAGCAACCCAAGAGCCGACTTACAAGTGCATTATACTTGAATTATTTAAAACTGTTTGAGGAGGATTGTGAAAAGCTTTTTGACATTTGTGCATGCAAGTGTGAGTTTGCTTTTGATAGTCGTGTTAAGGAGGATGCCATTCCATGTGTTGGTGCTTGGAAATCAAAAGTCCAGTGTTCATGTCCACTTGAAAACCGCATTCATCCGAGAGAGCTGAAATTTCTTTTGGATCAAAGAACTTATCGTGAAATGTCAATAGGGCAAAGAGATATGCATGTGACTGCACAAAACGAGGCTATTCTTCATAATAGACACCACAGAAGAGATGAAGGGGAGTCGTCCGCTCATCACCAAGATCAGCTCATTTTGTCAGATGACTCTTTGTCTGAAGTTTCAAATGAAACTAATGGAACCAGTACAAGTGGAGATTATGATGAAGCACTGAATATCCAAAAATCGATTGTAAGCTCCAGTGCTTGCAAGCTCACTGATCAGCGTCATGTTAGTCTGCGATCTACAGCAGATATTTTGAACGATGCAGCAGAAAGCCTGGCTAGTTCTGGCAGCAAAAGAAGCTATACCACACTGTATCGCACAAAAAAGAAAATGCGTTTTGAAGTGGCTGAAAAAGTAGAAGAGAAGATGAAAATTCCATTTCAATTGGCCATAGATGGAAAAAGGTGTTGGTAAAGGAAAGATTTGCTATTTTATTTGTCATACAAGGAGAATATTTTCTAGGCAAAACCTTTTCAGAAGATGAATCTTGCAATACTTCTGCATGTACAGATTTTATACTCGGGTAAGGGCTGTCAACTGCTCTGGTAATTCAGGGGTGATAATTAAAACTCACGTTCTATTAAAATTTCCTGCAGGTGTATCCCTGAATCTCATAATTTATTGTCAGTAATGACTGACACAACAAGTCTAAACACTGGAGTGAGAGGAGGCATTTTTCAAAAGCTGCTAACGAATGTAAAGAGAAGTGGATATGACATACTGCCACTGGAGTGCTTAATGCATATAAATTAATTACTCCTGGGTAAATATTAATCAGACTTCAAAAGTGTTACTCTAACCAGATAACCAATTTAATGCTTGTATCATTAACTACTAAGCATTTGGTAAGAGCTACTTATTGTATTACGCAGACAAAGTGATAAAACATCATGACGGTGACACATCTTCCCCTACCAGTCTTGCAGATGGCGCTGTATTTAATTTGATTAAAGGCATTGAAAAATCTGATCTTCTTTCTCCGACGGAGTAAGTTTAACAATTATATTATTGTTATCATTTTTTGCAAAGAAGTTTCTTATGAACTAATAAAATCTACCTATCTTTAGATGCGACATTACACCAACAACCAATGCGAAAAAAAAACCTCTCTGATATATTGGACTTCGTCAGAAATCTTACCTCCCATGAAAATATGGTTCGAGATGACCAAGCATGTCTCTTAGTTCTTGCGTGCGCTACATTCCGAAACATTCCAGAAAAAATATTGGGAAAATGCAACATGAAAAAGTATTTTTCTTGTGGACAGGAAATTATTGGCCATGCCAGATGGTTGACTACAGCCAGTGGATACCCACGCCTGAAGCTATTTGATATATACAGGGTGTTCCAGAATATATGACCCGATTATAAAATTTCATAAACAACAAACCAGAAAAGATTCAACGAAAACCATTATATTTCCTGAAAGGTCTTGAAATGCCATTTTAGTTTCATGCCATGTTTTCGCTTTCAGATTGCTAGTGTGTTGATAATAAGTGCTACAAAGAAATACCCTTTTGTTGAGTTTAGTTAAATGCTGCATTAATGGCGTGGAGTGGTGAGCATCGCGCTTTTGTGGTTGAACAGTTTGTGAAGAATGGCGAATCAGTCGTAGCGACGCAACGTTCCTTCCGAAGACACTTTTCACTAAATCGTCATGATCCCGTACCAACAGGTAAAACAATACGCCGTTGGGTTTCCAACTTTCGACAAACATCATCGGCATTAAACAGGAGAAGATCTGGCCGTCCAAGAACAAGAACAGCAGAAGAAAATGTCACAGCTGTGGCAGATTCAATTGAGCAATCTCCTAGACGTTCCCTCCAAAAGCATGCATTTGCCTTGCACATGTCCGCTACAAGTGTCAATAGAATTTTGCACAGATCACTTCATATGCATCCCTACAAGATAATGGTCGTGCAGTAATTAAGCGAGAGTGATTACGAAACTCGCACAAATTTGTCTCGAGACATTCTCCAGTCCATCCCCCCAACATCTGTTACAATCTGCAGTGATGAAGCACATTTTCATTTATCGGGGACGGTTAACAAACAAAACTTCCGATATTGGTCACAAAATAATCCTCGTGAACTGCACCAACGACCACTTCATTCTCCGAAGGTTACCGTTTGGTGTGCTATGGGCAGTTTTGAGGTGTGGGGTCCATACTTTTTTGAAGAAGGAGGTGCTACAGTGACGTTACATCAGACCGTTACTGTGAGATGCTTGAGAGATTTCTTCGTCCAAAAGTTGCTCAGTTACTAGCTGATCATGAACCCGATGGTGTATGGTTCCAACAAGATGGTGCCACCTCGCATACCTCTCGACGTTCACTCGGAATCCTGCAGGACATGTTTCCAAGTCATGTCATTTCTCGACGGGGTGACATTGGGTGGCCTCCACGTTCCCCGGATCTAAATCCATATGACTTTTTTCTATGGGGCTACGTCAAATCTAAAGTTTACCAACGCCGTCCATCAACTCTAGAACATCTAAAAGCAGCAATAACTGAAGAACTTGATGCGATTCCGCATAACATGCTTGAAAGAGTTATGATTAATTTTCGAGGAAGACTTCAAAACTGCATCGACATTGGCGGTCGCCACTTGCGCGACATAATTTTTAAAACCACGTGAAGTAACGAACTAAACTGAAATGACATTTCATAAACTTTCAGAAAATATATGAGTTTTCGTTGAATCTTTTCTGGTTTGTAGTTTATGGAATTTTAAAATCGGGTCATATATTCTGGAACACCCTGTATTATTATTCCCATACCATGTAGCGATCCTTTGCCGTCTATTGACCGTACATTGTGGTCGACGTTGTTCTTAGACCATTAACTAAAACTTCCATTTGACACAACGTTTGATAAATCGTCGATATTTTCATTTAAAACCACAGACTGTTTAAACCGTAGCACTTCTTCGACACTCAAACAAAACCCAAGACAATGTAATTGTGTTAGTAGCCATTTTGAACTAAATAGATGATCAATTTCAACTGATAATCCGAACAAAATTGGAGGCAAAGCAGATCGTGGACGTGCGGCGTAAACAATGGCTTGACCAATCTTGCTTGTCTTAGTGTATTGTTTAGAAGCGATTCGAGCAATGTTCGTAAAAGCAAGAGCAAACATTCTTTGTTGGACTTCATGCTGGTTATCACTTCGTTTGTAAGGTAAGTGCTGCTATCAGGGTTGCAACTTCGCATTTCCATAATGATTAATTTAGCTGCAGTTTTAATGATGCGCTGTGATTTTTCTTCAGCATTAGACTTTCTTCCTTTTTGTCAGGCATCGGTAAGAATTTCACTTGCATTGTTCTTAAAGCAAACAACATTGGATTTTCCGGGAAATTCGGAAAAGAATACCTGATCACCAATCACCATATCTTTCCTTCAACTTGTTTTTTAAGTACTGAGGCGATGCATGCCATTGGTTCGGATCGTACGGATTATTGGCAAATTCTTTCATTTTTTCAAATAATTCGGCAACAAGTTACATTCTCGTTCGAACCATTGACATAATCAAAGTTATAAGCTTGCATACGGTTTTGAGATCTGCCGCGTTTGGCAGAATTTGAAGCAGTGATTAATCAAGGTCTAATTTTCTTCGACAAGCAATGTGATATCGAGCATCCACTGCAGGTAAATCGGAACAAGATGAGACACGGCGTTTTATCGCTAGAGATCGCTCGTCAGTTTTACTATGAATTAACTCCAAAATTTTATCTCTAGTGTTCTCAGGCTTGTCCTTCCGCTTCAGATCGCATAGAGACCGTGGCTCGCTGTGCGTAATGTCACTGCAAATCTGAGTACAAATGAAACAGTGCTTTTTCCATTCAAATCCCATATCTACTTTTCTACTATTAGACTGTCGACGTTTTGTTGGTGGTTCCTAATCACTGTGTTCAAGTCTTTCCATTTTTCTAACATTATTTTGCAAATTTTTTCGACAATTACCATGTGTGTAAAGTATTACTGTTGAGTGAATGTTATCCCGTGCTGACCGAAGACGTTCCGCAATTTCCTTCTTCTCCAAGAGTTCACAATTGGTTATCACTACCAGACCTAAATACCAAACAATGAATTTTATTAGTACGTTTAATCACTTCTAGCATCTTCAACATTTTTGCCTAATTTGTAGGAGAAATCAAGAATGATATAAACAAAACGGAAAATATTTAATGACTTTTTCAGAATGCAAACATACCTGATCCGCTGCAAATTTTTAGGAGTGTCATCACCTCCACATGAAATGCATCTGTACGTTTCTTGTTCTTCGCTCATTCTTAATTGTTGAAAAGCAGGTAAGCCGAATTAGCCACAAAAATTAGATATTCAGAATGCTGTATCAACCAAGAATTCTAAAAGTACTGATTGCTTACCTCAAGGCTATGTCATTCTTACTTAATTTCACTTGTTTCGTACCTTTTCAGTCAAGGCTCTACGTTCTTAACCCACTTCAGTTTCAAATTCAATCTCCATCATGTAACTTAAGATGCTTCAATCGCTTTCCTTTTCCAACATTTTGGCTTTGGCGTCTCAAAACCTATCCTTAAATTTGGCAATATCGCAAAACCCCCATTTGGTAAGATTAAAGAAAGCAAATGGTATAAGCGCAGTAGGCCTAAGAACTACAGTACGTGTAATTGAACTTTCAAAACAGTCAACCTGCATTAAAACTCTTTTTAAAAAGCAAAGCATTACAGGACATCTAGTGTTTCACTTTCGCCTAATCAGCTGTAATAATCTTTCCTTTAGCCAACTACTGTTTTAGTAATACTTTTACTGTTTGTCGCTTTGAAAATGAATTGATTGAGCGGAATTAAACCAACTACAGTTAGCATGCAGGGGCGTAGCCAGGCTCTTCTTAAAGGGAGGGCAAGCTTTGACTCATGGGGGGGCAGTAGAAGTTACAAAGGTAACCCAAAGTCTGGGGGGCGAAGCCCCCCAGACCCCCCAACGGAACATCTTTTGTTTACAATCTCTTTGCTAATTCTAAATGAGTTTCTATAAGTTACGCATAAAATGATTATTCGAATGCGTTTCAGTCAGGGTGTGGCCAGCGCAAACCTGTCAGTGATGTCTGCGACGACAGAAATACGAGGGTAGATCTTGGCTTAAACTCCCACATGTAAACCAGGTGTCATTGGATAGACTTAATTGTTCTAAGAAACAGAAAACTATCTTACGGAGAATGATTTCATATCGATTATTATAAGACACGAAACGGAGGACTGCTGAGTTCTAGAGCGAGCGTGTCATTTGCGTTTTTGGGGGCTAAAATCTCATCTATCTAAAGACAATAATAAAGTCAAGATAGAATCGGGATCCAGTCGTGCAAGAAATTTTTCAACATAAAACTGTTTTAACGAAAATTATATGAATACGGTAATAAAAACACAATTTAAGAGAAACATATACACACAGCGCAACAGGGCAAGAACAGGAAAAGACAAAAAGGCGAAAAACCACATTGCAAAGCACACGTAATTAAATTAACCTCAGACCTGCAAAATCAAGATCATTGTTTAGAAAAGCATAAAATACTTCTGTTGTTGTGTGATGTAGAAAAAATGTCAACAAACTTTTCCATATCTAGATGGCCAGATCTTCTCCGTTTAATGCTTAACACATCGAGGTTGCTTATCCTGTCATGCCTCATTGTGCTCCGTAAATAAGTTTTTATGCTTTTCAACGCAGAGAAGTTTTTTTCAGCCGAAGCGCTTGTCGCAGGAATGGTCACAGCAATTTTGCAAAGGCGGAAGAGTTCGTGGAACGCTTCTTTATATGGATTAATCAAGCGAAGGAACTCAGTTAGGGTAGTCGGTTTAGCCACGCCTTCCTTAACCTTGCGCTCGATAAGACGCTTCGCCTGAGGGACTTCATGGACAAGGTCATTCATGTTGGCATCGCATGCTTTGGCCAGCGATTTCATGTGACTGAGTTGCAAAAAGCTGTCTCCCGCAGGGCACAAGGATTGGATTTCTCGCAAAATATTGCAACTGAATTCAGAAAATCTTCGTTCTAACTCAGCATTCATCTTATCCAATGTGGGAAAAACGATTTCAAATTTCACCATGTCTTCATCGCCTCCACTTCTTTCCAACATTGGCGACTCAACCATGTGGTCTTGCAAAGGAGATGGGAGGCTTCTTTCAACTCTTCTTCTTCTGCTCAAAATCTGTTGATTTTCAGTGGTAATATGGCAGGTTTTAGAAAGCTCTTTTGATTTGTGCCATATGGAAGCGAATTTGTCGTCGTTGGTTCGCGTTTCATGCATTCTGTCTTTGAGAACTTTGACGACATCCATTGCTCTCGCTAAATCGAGGCCAGGTGATTGGAGCATTTTTGAAGCTATTTGCGTCTCACCGAGTATTGCATCAAATGTTGACAACATTAGCATAAATTTAAAATCGATTTGGCCTCTGATACCGCGCGCTTCAACAGCTCTATTTGAGTGGGACTCGTTCATGACTTCATCGAGGATTCGTATGATTGTTGGGAGAGGCAAAGAACGGCATGACAAGCATAGTATCTGCAAGCCCAGCGAGTATCACCAAATCTCTGAAGCTCATACTGCTGCTCAGTTGGGTACATTTCCTTTTGGACTATCTTCCATTTATTATGGACGTAAGAGCCAGAAATAAAGACATATAATTTTTGCAGCCGGGAGAAGAAATAGGGACAAGGTCATTCATGTTGGTCATTCAAAATAGGGACAAGGTCATTCAAAATCGGTAGCTTCCGTTACCGATTTTGCAACATCTACAAGGACTAAATTAAGCTTGTGTGCATAGCAATGGACATAAACAGCTTGTTTG
This sequence comes from Trididemnum miniatum, assembly GCA_964006365.1. Classification (NCBI taxonomy): domain Eukaryota; kingdom Metazoa; phylum Chordata; class Ascidiacea; order Aplousobranchia; family Didemnidae; genus Trididemnum; species Trididemnum miniatum. Next base: position 34,311,499 of record OZ023234.1, on the reverse strand, counting down.
CAATCTTCTTGAATTCTAGCGGCTACACCAGAATTTTTTCCGCTAATCACTGAGGCACCATCATAACACCGGCCGACTAAATTCTGCTCGTAATCTAGCCCCAAATCATCCAGACAATCAAAAATCTTTTTTAAGCTCCGAGTATCGAGATACTCAGCAGCCTGAAACATAAGGAAGCTTTCGTATACTGATTCATTATAAAAATATCTTAAAACAAATGAAATTTGTTCGGTTTTTGACACATCTTTCGTTTCATCCACTATCAGTGCAAACTGGCCACTAGTTTTAACTTCTTCCACGATTTCTTTCTCACCATATTTGCCAAAATTTGCATAACTTCATTTTGAATCTGCGGGCTTGTGTACTTAGCATTTTCATTAATACCTTCAATCTTTTTAGCAATTTTGGAGTGATGTTTACCAATCAAATTCAAAAGTTCCAAAACGTTTCCTTTGTTTAAGCCTGCGGCGGCATCATCTTGCTCTCTATGTCCTCTTTGGGCAATGTTTTGTCGCCCAGTGTATAGAAGGATTTCGGCCACCGTTTTTATACAAGACCTGTTTTCTTCCACTGCCCTCTGATGAGCTTCGTTGAGAATTTGGCCAACACTTGTGCTGGAAGACTGCATGCGTTTATATTCTGCCCAAGCTACTATGGAATTTATGTGACAATCCGAACTAGCATGTCCATTCAGCCCTTTGGATTTCGATGCCTTGGCGTTTTTCCAGTTGGAAAAGCCAACTTCCACAAAAGAAAGATCTTTGGACGAGCCAAAATGTCTGCAAGCGAAACAAAAAGCAGCGTCTTCATTTTGCGAATATTCCAACCATGGGTAGGACTTAAACCATTGAAGGTTGAAAGAAGTCCAGATTTTTTCAAGTCCAGCTTTGATTCTTGATTTCAAAATTTTTTCAAAAAAATTTATTCGGTCTGGTCCTTTTAATTTAAGTCTGCTTTGAACAAATTCGCTTTATTGTTTTTCACCAGCTTCATTTGATGCTAGCAATCCCTCTACTACACTACGATCGATTTCTGTTCCAGATTTCATATGACGAGCTGAACCATTTAGAAAAGGGTTGGCGTACTTTCCCAGATAACTTACAAGTGCCTCGATCGTTTCTTCATGTCGACGTCGTGCTCCGATAGTTAACTCTTTGTGAGTTGAAGAGGTAAATATGTCAAGCCACTCTTTTAACGTAGCTCTTAGTTTTGCAATCAGGATGCTTGTTTTTATAAAGGCATCAGCGGCTTGCTCGCTAGTACTGTATCCGCCTTGCATTGGCCCACCTTTGACTTTCACTTCACGATTCACCGTTGTTTCGGTGATTAAATCTCCGTGAATCGTGAAAAATGGTTTGCCAGACAACGATCCTCCGAACCCATTTACTTTTAGATCGTCCCAAACATCTTTTCGATTAAACTTTATATCTGCTAAGTTGACGTGTTGAAAGGATAGATATCTGGCATAATTTACATGCCCGAACGCAAAACATTTCGGAAGGAGTGCACATTCCGCTGCAAGATGCAACTCAATATTCTTTTCCCTTACGGCCTGAATCAAACACAGCATCGCTGATATACATCTTGGAGATATTCTTTCATCATTTTAGCGTGCGTTCCATCAGAATGCTGTAGTAGCTTGGCACAAATGTCTCGGAATTCGACCATTCTGGTGAAACCTTTAAGATTTGTAAGGCATGTACTTTTTCTGAGCTCAGCCAGTGCCT
>OZ023234.1:34084836-34309572 GCA_964006365.1 Trididemnum miniatum | reverse complement strand
ACAAGATGAACGCGTCCACATCTCTCGATCAATTCGTTTGTCTCTCGACGAATCAAGACACAGTTGCCCCTTCTCTAGCTTCATCTCTTTTGAGTAAGCCTTCACTGGTCCTAACCAGAGTGAATACGATGTTCACACGACTAGAGAGAACTCTACCTACAATTACCAGCATAGTGCTAGCACCTCGACGTTGGCTGGTTTAATTGCCTGTCTTGGTCCACATGCCTAATCAAAGTCGTTGAAGTAGAAGGTGAGGCTCCGACATGACGGGAATAATGGCGAGATAATGAAGAAATGACATCCAATTTGGAGAAAGCATAGTGTAAGCGCCTATGACGATGGCTGGCTTTGCAAGTGCCTGTCTTGGTCCATATGCCTATCCACAAAAGGATTACGTCATAATTGAACAACAATCACTTCATCTCGCAGACGTCGTAAATTCAAGAGTATATGTTGATTTTTTCACTGCTTGTTAGGGACCATCCGGTTTTTACATTAAGAAGGAATATATTTATTGAGGATCCATAAAAATAGAAGACATCTTATGTAATCACAATACCTCTATGTGCTAACAATTGGCAACAATTCTGTCTGTTTTTTACCCGTATTCAAAATTTCTTTAAGCCTTGAGTATGTCAAGGAGAAGGTTAGCTTTGAGATATATTGTTCTATAGAGGTGTAAAGCTGGAGATTTAGCGATTATTCTGAGTTTTATTTAGGGGGTGGGGGATGCTATGCTGCACTGATGAGACCTAATAAGGTCGAAACGCTTCTGCAGCTGCAAAAAAAAATGGGTTAGTTAAAGTACAGAAACTGGTTGGGAGATTAGCTATAGGTTGGGTCAAAAGGGTTTTCATGGTGTGGAGTTGCTATTTCCCCGCGGAGAATTTCATTTTCTAAGTTTGACCATAGGCCATCAGATCAAGCTTATAGTCAGTCCTAGACTTTAGTCCTAGACTTTAGACTTTAGTCCCAGCCATCAGATGAAGCTTATAGTCAGTCTTAGACTTGAGAGCAGTCCCATACTTTATAGTCATCACGGGGGTGTAGTGTGTAGTAGCACCTAATATGTCTTTGCTACCTCTGTTGTGTGTATGCACACCGTCATTGCCATGCAGGACCATTAACATCATGTCTCCCAATGAAATCGAGAAACAAGAAACGCGAATTAACCTTTATAGGTATTAGGTAGAATAAAGGTTATCTGGAAGAATGCATTGTAGGTTGATGGATGTACTTCATGGATTTGAAGCTCATAGCACCACTGAAGAGACTTAATTTAATAGTCGAAACGTATCTCGTCTGGTGCAAGATGGTGTAAGGTTTTCACAGATATTTTCGGCTTGAATTCTGTACCTAAGAAGGGCCTCAAAGGACTGTTTGTGCAGCCGAACACTTCGCGCGTAATGACGACCTTCAATTGCTTGCGAAACCGAGCCTTGAGCTATTGCTTCTGCATCAACCCACCAGTTGCTTAACCCAAGACATCCATACTTTTTGTACAATATCTTAAGATTAACCAAAATTGTTTGGAACCCCCCCATGATTGGGATGATTTTCTTATACTTCTCTTGATGAAGCCATGATATGATTAGCATCTTGCTATTGATGGCTTCGTCTGCATGCGCAAAAATGTAATCAAGTTCTAGGTCATCAGCCATCTGCAATATCATATCCATGTTCCACTTTATCACGTTGTCATCAGGAAGCAGTGGAACCACAGGAAGGTATTCCAACTTACACCTCGTAGTGGAGCAGCTTGTCACACTTTTCATAAAGGAAGTCCAGGAACCAACAGAACCAAGAACGTCCTTTGATACCTTAGGAAAATATTCCTTTAAGCAATTATCACCAATGGCGCTAAGCAACACCCATGCAATATTGCATGCCAATGCATCCTTCTGCAACAACGAGTCTTTGTACTCATCACTGAATCCTGGAAATGATGGAGGAAATAAATTTCTTTTGTTTTTACTGATCTTAAAAGTTCCATAGTCAGGTTCTTCCTCGTTGTTGACGCTCGAGGAGCCAATGTTTACTGTAATGACTTCTTGATCACCAGGATGGCGAGTATGAAAGATTGTTCCTGTAGTGTGGTGAGTAGTGTGAGCTCCAGTCAACGTCTGTTGTTTGCCATCTGAATTGTCGAAAGTTACATGCACGCTACGACCACGTATAAAATCCTTAGGAAGCATCTTTTTGTGATCCATGGTAACGGATTTCGCCCAGTTATTGTTCAAATACCGTACGTCTGTGTAAGAGATTCCTACTCCATAACGATTCAAAAGCGTTGTCGCCTCTTTACTACCCGTAATTCTGTGTACGGTCAGGCTTAAAGCAATTCCCAATGGTGTGCGCTCTTTCGTAATTAACTTCTCCCAACTCTGGCTGATAGCTGATATCTTTTCTGCTTCAGCTTTGTTCGCAGCTGAAGCGTACCCAAATGAGTTAATGTCTCTTCTAGGATTTATTGACCAGCAAATTGCGTTGTATATACATTGAAGAGGTCTGTGCGTTTCTAATGAATTAAACAACTCCTCGGCGGATAGCGGCCACTTTATCGAATGTCTCTTGGAGATCTTTTGTCGTATCATTCTTGAAAAGGCTTTTGTCAATTCAATTTCGCGAAGACCACCACCTCTGATTGTAGCTTCAGAGTATGAGACTGGGTTTACTTCACTAGAATGAACTACCAGCTTGTTTCTGATTCTATAAAAAGCGATCGAATCTCCAAATTTTGTAATCAGCTTTTTTTTCAAAGTGCTTGTTGTGGAAATTGGAGATTCTGACAGGTCAATATCCTCGCATAAATCTTTTATGTCTTCCACTAAATCTGTCAAAAAGCAGGCCTGATGATCCTTGATGATACCTCGGTGAAACAACATGAAAAATCTTTCCATGACGTGAGCGCCCACTGCTTCCTCTTCTAGTTGCTTGGAGTCAATGCACTTATTATAGGAGACCGACATGTAGTTATATACCAACTTGTTATAGCAGCATTTGTGATAATAGACGTCAACTGCAAAAGCAACGTATGATGGCCCACTTAAGAGTATCTCTAACTTTTTGGAAGCAGTATGATATTCGTTTTCTTCATCTTTCAGTCTGATGTTCATTGAATTTTCAAGTTAGTTAAAAGCATTGACTTCTGAGCATCTGGCAAGGCCTCCATTGTTAAAAGGTTTTTGGTCATCAGAAGATTCGATGTTGCAAACAAAGCAAATCATCTTTTTCTTGTAAGACTCACGTCGATTTCTTTGCGTAAACCCGTCCGATGTGCTTGGCTCCGACTTCAGATCACAATTTCCAATGTCTTCCGTGGAAAGGTTTTGATTCATCGCTTCTTTTCTCGCCAGTCTTGTTCGAAAAGTGATCCTGAATCTTTTATGAACGATATAATTCTCATGAAATGTTGTAGACATGCGGCCTAAAACCTTTCGAAATTCGGAATACGGTGGTTCGGAGCGACAAATTGTATTGATACTTGCCCATTTTGTAGCTTGCTCACGAAGTGGCGCAAATCTTTCTGATGTTATTTTGGCAATACGATCATTATTAGCGATAATTAAATTGCCAAAAACACATTTTTTATCGTCTGAAGTACTCGCACTCAAAAATGATGTAAGGGACATTGCTGCTTATTCCTTACTCAACTATTTTTGATATTGCTCTGTCAATGTTCTTCAGTCTGAACTGCGTTGGATGCTCTTTACGCGCTCGATTTTGATTCCATTGAATATGACGCAACAATGCAAATTCTTAATTGTCTCTTTTCTCGACTTCGCTATCAGTTGCATCTACGCCATAATTGTTTTAACTTAACGCTATCGAGACCTAAAAAAATGAATTTCTTGACCTTGAAAACCTATAGTTGGACACAAAAATTATTGTCGTAACCCACTAGAACGCGAGATAGAAAAATCCCCCAATTTGGGGCAAAAATGGGGCAATAAATGGCCGCCATATTGGATTTTAGACGCCCAATTGGTTAGTCATTCCACAAAACGACTTTTAAAATCTAACAATCCTAAGAACAAGCGAGAACAAGTCAAAAACAAACAAGTATGTGCGGTTTTTAGACGATTTTATAGCAATTTTGGCGCCATTTTAAATTTTGCCGCCATTTTGAATTTGAGGCCCAAATCGAGGTGGCCCCCACACGTTTTTTGAAGTGTGTGACCCATAGTACTCAAATCAAGTGAGAAAAGTTTGACCCAAAAATCGGCTAGTTTTTACCTGGCATGGACCTGTCTATACGCACAGTGGTAATAACAGGTACGGTAAGTGACTTAACTAGTCTACTGTTAACATCTCTAACTATACTACTGTTTTGAAATTATTTATTGCTTGCCTTTGCCTGTAGTAATATCTTAATAAATTGTAGTTATCTGCAGTGTTTAGTCTTACTTATCCTAAGTACCGGTAGACTAACAAATTAGACTCACCGAGGTTTAGATATTTGTCGACATGGCTGGATCAGGAACTGGTAAGTACTCCCTCGAGAAAGTCCTGGAAGAAATCAAAAACATCAAAGAAACTTAAGAGAAATATGCCAAGGAGTATGTCAAATCAAATACTGCCAGTAGCTCTGCCATCTCTCCTTGTTTTTCAGGTGACCTTCAAGGCCTTCAGTTGAAAGCCATTGATGAAGCCATCCAAACACTGGAAGGAATTGTGAATGATCTAGCCAAGACTATACGGAAAACGGAGAAAGACGTCGATGACTTGGAGCAGTATAGCCGCAAAAACTGCCTGGTTCTTCATGGAACCAGAAATAATCCAACTCAGAGAACCTATGTTGATTTTGAGAAGTTTGTTTTAACAAACTTAACTCTAGGCTGAAAATTGAATATAAAATCAAACCAACTGACATTGACACCTGCCATATTCTTACCTCTAGGAACAATCGTCCAGCTCCCATCATAATCAAACTTGTAAGAAGATCGATTCGGGACCTCGTGTACGGCAACAAAAAACGACTCAAAGATGAAAACAACCAGGAGAAACTTTCGATTACGGAATCCCTCACTCGGCGACGTCTTCCACTGCTAATGAATGCTAAGGATGCCTTTGGATTTAGGAATGCCTGTAATGAATATAAAATCAAACCAACTGACATCGACACCTGCCATATTCTTACCTCTAGGAACAATCGTCCAGCTCCCATCATAATCAAACTTGTAAGAAGATCGATTCGGGACCTCGTGTACGGCAACAAAAAACGACTCAAAGATGAAAACAACCAGCAGAAACTTTCGATTACGGAATCCCTAATTGGCGACGTCTTCCACTGCTAATGGATGCTAAGGATGCCTTTGGATTTAGGAATGCCTGTAATGTATACACATTTCACAAAAATCGCAAGCAAGTTATTGATGATTTCATTGATATTGATAGAATTTTTAAGGCTTAATCCTGTTTTCTTTGTTTTTGTTTTGTGAACAGTTATTTATTATCAGTAGTATTTTTTTTCCTTTCCTTTTTTATCTAGGTATGTTCTTGTATTTCATTGATATAACTTGAAGCCTTCATGCACCAATATTATGTTTTGGCCCAGTCTAAATACCAGCTTGTCAGCAGCTGTAAACCCTGTGATTGCATAAACGAACAGACCCCAGCAGGGGCGGCTCGTAGTGAAGGCTGCAAAGGCTGCAGCCTACCCAGTTTATCACCTCCTTATTTTTTTTTAAGAAGCAAAATTTTTTTACCTATTCTTGTCTTTCATACAACTATCGACAATATTTTTTTTGAAAAAAATAATTTTTGTACAAAAAATGGCAACACGTAAAGACAGCCACAGCCTTTCGTAGCAAGAACTAACCCTGTAGTGTTACGTCATCAATGCTTTATGGAAGTTTGAATTACGTTCAATGAGACGTGCTAAGGCTGTGTCAAAGCAGCCTTTTTGGTGGTTATTGAGGTGTAAAGCTTAGAGATTGGCTCTATTTAGTTGCAATCACATAGAGATACTGGGTTTAATGAAAGATATGGGATGTTACGGGTTGCATACAGCTTAAGCTTGTAATACAGTGGTAAAGGCTAGTAGACTTTAGTTATACCTTATTTGAACTAATAGATTGCGTAAAAAGAAAAACTTTTAAGCTGTTGATTGACCGGTACCGCAGCTTAGCTGGGTTTGTAGACTAGTGGTAGCTTTTTTGTAGCCCACTAGATGTAGTCGACTAGGTACAATAGCAGAGTACCGGTAGTGTTCTTAAATAGAAAAATTTGTTTAGGCCAAACTTGTGTTTATTCATGTAGACTACAGGTGCAGGTTACCTAGGCTACAGGTACGCACAGAATCAGCTATTGGTACAGTGGCGTGATAAAAAAAATTGTAGAGTAATAATAATTCATGGGAAACCTGCCAGTGTTCCTGCAGTTGTGTATAGCCCAAAGCCTACCGCCTTGCTAGTGAAATAAAGAGTTTTTTTTCATTTCAGAGCGAGTATTTATTCTGGCCAGCTTTTCTAATCATGTAGCCTACCTGTTTAAAATAGTCACGAGCCGCCACTGGACCCCAGCAAATTCTGCCGTCATCTGGCAAAACCAATTATCTCCAAGATACAGCTAAAAATACTTGGGCGGACGTTTCGGCTCATATCTGGTGCCATTGTCAAAGCTAAAAAGCTTACGTTATGCTGGGTCTTAAGCCATGATGCAAAAAAGAAGGAAACTGAGACAGAACCTGGAGAAGTGCACTAGCACTTGCACTTCTCCAGGTTCTGTCTCAGTTTTCTTCTTTTTTGCATCATGGCTTAAGACCCAGCATAACGTAAGCTTTTTAGCGTTGACAATGGCACCAGATGTGAGCCGAAACGTCCGCCCAAGTATTTTTAGCTGTATCTTGGCTGTATTGTTTGTAATAAAATTGCTAATCAACTCCCAACTGTACCGTTTGCCAATTATCTCCACTTTTACACTTTTCGAGAAAATCAAGTTTTAGTTTTCAGGTTTTTTTAAGAATGTTCCTGATGATAGATTTTTTTAATTTTCGGTTTGATTAAAGTGATTGATCAGAAAAGTGTAATCATGAAGTTTAATGTCAATAATTTTAATCAATAAATGTACAAACAGCGTTTGAGTTTTGCGTTCGATTTTTATCCAAATTTGCATTAAAATCAATTAGCTATTACGTCACTATTACTATTGTTTCATATTGTTACGCTCAATTTTTTCACCAGTGAGAAGAAAATGTTTGAGAAATGCATTAAACTTTGTTTATGACATAATAAGACATTAACAATTACGAGTGGAGTTGATAGGTTTCGCCAGATACTTTTTGAAATTTTTGACAACTTTTTGTAAAGAAATGGAGTTAATGGGTTTTGCCACCATAGATAACTCGAAATCGGTAAGGAGTACAAACTCAATATTTGCACACAAGAAGGACGTTGGTGTAACGATTGAAAAAATGCAAAAAAAAAACGAAATTTCAAAATTTTGGAGTTTATGGGTTTTGCCAGATGACGGCAGAATTGCTTTTTTCTTTTTAGTCTCTGAGATTTTTTTTATCTTATTTAATTTTTTGTTTTATATTTTGTTTTGCATTTGTATGTTTATTTTGTGCACTTGTTTCATTGTAATGCCTATATTGCCCAAACCTTCAGCCTCCTTGAGCAAATTCTGCCACCTTTCTATCACTAAACGACAGAAATATTATTGTTGCTGCTTGTGTGATGTGTCCTTCCATTCTAAATGCTTTAAACAATTAAACAGTAATTCCAATTTGAATCTAAATTATCTGTACAATACTTGGTTATGCACTGCTTGTGCTGCTGACACAAATGCACTTTCTATCCCTGACGGAGCAGCAATTCACTGATCTCTTCTCAAACCCCTCAACACCACTACCAACTGCTGATAATCTCAATAAGTTACTGTCCGGCATACCAGATCAATTTAACTCAGGTGATGATGCAGCCTTTAGCAGCTGCTTATACTCTCATTTTTCTATCGAAGAGGCAAAAATTTTATTTAACAATAGCAATACTGAATGTAGTTTCTCAACCATTTGTGTTGATGTCAGGTCACTCATGAATCCTCATAACTTCAGCAAATTTGAAAGCCTGATCTCAGGCTTGGACTTCCAGCCCCATATTATTGCAGTAAATGAAACATGGGAAAAACCTCATATAACTGGCCACTTCAAAAACTTGCAGGGCTATGTTTATGTGTCCAACTCAAGGGTAATCAGCAGAGGTGGTGGTGTTGGCATGTACATTAAAAAGAATATAATATTCTCACCTTGTCCTAAACTATCAATAATGCATGAAAAAATGTTTGAATCTCTTTTCATTAATGTTCTCTTTGAAGGCAGAAGTCTGACCTGTGGCACCATTTATCGACCTTCCCGTAGTGATATTGCTGGACTGACCCATTTTTTTTGAGGATATTGACTTGATATTTAAAGAGCTAAATAAAACCAAAAACAAATGTTTTCTCATGGGTGACTTCAATATAAATCTACTGGATTCATCTGATAATAATACTCTATGGTTTACTGATGTCATGTTTAATAGTAATTTTTACCCTCTAATTAACAAACCCATTAGAATTACAAGTTCTTGTGCCTCTACTATAGATCATGTTTGGACCAACGTTACAAACACGTGCATCAATAGTGGTATTATTACGCATTGTGTCGCTGATCATTTGCCAGTCATGCAAGTTTCTCAATTTGGAAAACTAAAAACAAGTAGTATACCAGTGATAAGGTCTTTCGCGCAGTCAAACCTTCTAGACTTTAAGTCTTTACTAGAAAACATCGATTTAAATCACGTAACTGAATCTAATGATCCGGACAAAAGTTTTTCAAATTTATATAAATTAGTGTTTGGGCAATTCGATAAGTCTTTTCCTCTGAAACAAACTCTCACGAATGAAACCATAAATTCGGCATGGTACGATCGTGAACTGAGGCGCCTCATGTTTAAGAAAGATAGGATTTATAAAAATATTTCTGCAAACGTGATGAAACTCCTAAGAGCTTGTATCAAAAAATCAGAAGCCATTATTTTCATCTCGTAAAAGTTAAGAAAAAAATTTTATAAAAAAAAATTTCTAAGCTTGCGACATGACTTCAAGAAGACGTGGTCTTGCATTAACAACCTTCTTATAAGAACGAAGCTCAATGGTACCGCAGGTTCCTTTTGCTATAATGGTGAACTTATTAGTAATCCTGTTGACATTGCTCACAAATTTAATGATTATTTTTGGAATGTCGCCATCAACCTGGTTGATCGGTTACCAAAACCGCGTTTACCTTCCCGAAAATACCTAGCCCCTTCCAACCCATCATCTATTTTTCTCTATCCCACTACTCCCTTTGAAATCAAGCAGATAATTAACAACTCATCACCCAAAACAAGCGCTAGCTGAGATGAAATTCCCTCAGTTGTTGTTAAACATTTACCTGATAACGTTATCATTGCCTTAACCAATATATTTAACGTCTCACTCTCTCAGGGCAAATTTATATCTGCGTTTAAGCATGCAAAGGTAGTACCCATTCAAAAAGGTGACGACACGAATTTCAACTAGTACAGACCAATAAGCTTACTCTCTAGTTTTTCGAAAATTCTAGAGAAAATCGTCTATAAAACACTACATTCGTTCTTTATTCGATTTAAAGGGGAGGTTCGGTGGCAAACAAATAAGAGTTAAAAAAAAGTGTTATGTCGCATAAAACATTTTCCCAACTTCACTCTGACGAACAGATTTCGCTAAGGCAGCAATTGCAATTTTAAAAAATAGTGGTAGGTGGCGCAAGAGAGGAAATGACGTTATTGAGGGGGAGCTGCTAAATTCTAGCAATGTGCCAAGACAGAAACAACATGGAGTTACAACTAGGTGCTATGGTGCCATTCAAAAATGAACCAGTTTAGTAGTAATTACCTAACTAACAGTTTTTTCTGCATCATAACTAATTTCTTCATGTTATAGTTAAAAAAAGTGTAGCCTAAGTATGCCAAAAAGTAGGCCAAAAATGGTAGGCCAAAAAGACATAAATGGTAGGCCAAAAAGACATACTTATGGTAGGCCAAAAAGACATACTATAAAAATGCTGCCAAAAGCAATCTTCCGACTACTTTCACGGTTTGAATGCTCCTCATAAGTGAACTCTGGACCTTGTGAACGATACTTCACATCCCGATCCATTCGGCCACCGGGCATACGTTATACACAGTGCAATTTTACCTGCACATACCCAAGCCCCTGCAACACTGCAGGTTTCAGCATTGAGCAGATAGCCTAGTTGGCATATGTCGGCAATGGCAGGCCTGATTTTAGTCTATATAGCCTATGAAATATAAATAGATAATATGGTAGGATAAAAAACTAGTCATAGAACTGATTTTTACAGCGCAAGCGTTTATCTTGTAAGTCTTAAGTTTGGGCCACTCGATCAGGTCGCCTCAGGTTCGAACCCGGGACCTAGTGATAGAGAGCTTATCTGCTAACTACTCGCCCATCAGGCTTCTAACATGAACAATGCAATTTTTGCTATACCATATCCAAGCTCCTGCAACTGCAGGCTTTAGCGTTAAGCAGGTAGCCAACTGGGCCAAGTATGCCAACTAGGCTAACCGCTCAATGCCAAAGCCTGCAATTGCAGAGGGTTGGGTATGTATAAAAAAGTTCCATGATGCAGAGAGTACAAGCATCAGAGAAGTTAAAAACTTTGAAAACAACGAAGAAGTTGAATGACGCAGGGAGTATAAACATCACAGAGAGTATTAACATCAAGAAGTTGTAATGGAGTTGTACACCAGGCATATTTGATATTAAAGCAAACAGTTCTTCTGCTGTAAGGATTGAAACTGAACTGGACTGATAAACTCTGAAAAAGGAGACTAACTGTTCAAATTCAGTTTAATAGATCTGACGTTTCGCTGGTCAGAACAACCAGCTTCTTCAGAGACACTCGAAATGACCCCACAAAACAGTAGAATAACTAGGCAAATTCACATTAAAAACGAACACTTTGCGAACACTCCATTTCGTTAAATCATACTATCACTTGTTCTGAAGTTGAAATTCTTAAAACGGAAACTGACTATTCCAAACGATTATTTGCTGAAAGTTGGTTCATCAATGAGAAGCCAGAAGTGATGAACAGAAATGACGGCTACGCTTTTGCTTTGCTTTATAAGAAGCTGCTTAAAAGCTAATTTTTCTTTTTACTTTTTGATTCCTTTATTTCAAATTTCCAGTTTCTACATTCCAATTGTGATTTTATGGTAATTTCTTTTTTCATCTCTGGCGATTTAATGCATTATTTTCCGTTTGTCTATTCTTTAGTATCCGTACCGATATTTTGACGTAATTTGTTATTTTGACGTAATAATTTTCTTTATTTGGTAATAATGTGCTCATTAGAAATAATTTTTAATTTGAATTTGCCTCGTTATTCTACTGTTTTGTGGGATCATTTCGAGTGTCTCTGAAGAAGCTGGTTGTTCCGACCAGCGAAACGTCAGATCTATTAAACTGAATTTGAACAGTTAGTCTCCTTTTTCAGAGTATATCAGTCCAGTTCAGTTTCAATCCTTACACCAGAAGAACTGTTTGCTTTAATACCAAGAAGTTGATTATGATGCAGAAACTAGAACCAAGAACCGTGGGCCTAAAGCCCACCAAAACTGGACATGTGGACAAGGTAATTGTACTTCCCACTGCTTAAATAGAAGAGTTTACTGTTTTCTGTTAGGCTTGCACGGTTTACCAGTAAATACCACCCAGTAACTATATCACTTCTAGACTAGGGCTGGCTGATTGAATAGCTCAACGGACAAACCTGCCCCTCAACTACGTCACAAATAAATTGACCAATCACAAGCCAGTATTCTTCAGACTTTCTTTTTAAGATAACTGCTTAACCAAAGCGAATTCCGCGATCGGACCAACGCTACTCGGTAAGTTGAAACCCATTTCAACTATTTAAAAAAAATTTTTTTCCACCGAACCCTGCCTTCAAACTGTTGTCAAACACTCCATTTGGTTTTAGAACGAGCCACTCTACTGCCCATGCTAATTGTCTGCTTGTTGACAAAGTTACCGCAGCTTTTGGAAAAAAAATGTCCACTCTCGGCATCTTTTTAGATCTCTCAAAAGCCTTCGAAACAATTGATTATGAAATTCTTTTGTGCAAACTTGCCCATGACGGTGTAAGAGGTGCAGCTTTGGACTGGTTCAAGAGTTACCTAAATGGACGCTCTTAACAAGTTAGTTTCAATGGCTGTTCCAGCAATATTAATCATATAAAATCTTCCGTTCCTCAAGGATCCATCCTTGGCCCCCTACTATTTATTATCTATGTAAATGAATTTTCCAATTGCTTAAAATATGACACAAGCTTATCCTTTGCGGACGACACCAGTATTTTCATAAGTGGCAAAACTGCTAGTTCGCATTTCGCCAAAGAAAATCAGGAACTCGGTGACATCAACGATTGGTTAATTGCTAACAAACTATCACTTAATGCCAACAAAACCAAATGCGTTTACTTCAGAACCGCCAGCTCTAAGTCTCCCTCTAGCAATCTATTTCTAACTATTAAAAACACGCCTATTGAAAGAGTTTCTTCGGTGCGCGTTTTAGGAACAATTGTTCATGAGAACTTATCATGGAAAAACCACATGTTGATGTTAAAGAGTAAACTACGAGCTACCTTGGGAGCTGTAATGAGAGTGAAACCGTGCCTCAACAAAAGCGCTCTATTAATGATTTATCATTTATTATTCGCGAGTCATGTAAGATCATTATTCATCATAAGATCGTAAGATCATCATAAACTGGTTTTTTGGTAATGCGATTATAAGTAGTCAACTCCAAAACATCTGTAATAAATTTATATGACTGACCTTTAATCTTTCAAGTAAGGAAAACGTTTTGCCACTGATGAAGGAACACGGTTTGTTGACTATAGAGGATATTTTTTAACATGAAGTGGCGGTCTTTATGTTTAAATATCACAGCCACTCCCTTCCACCAGCCTTTGGTCATATTTTCCAATCCAAAACCTCTTCAATTATTACTCGAAGAAATAGCCACTTAATTCCTTCCTTCTGCCGTAATACTGTTAGTCAACAATCAATTAGGTATATTGGACCAAAAATATGGAATTCTATTCCCCTTCCCATTAGAAAATGTCGGTCTCTTGGCGCCTTCAAACGAAAATTGAAGCAACATCTCTCGAGAGCCTATTAACTTGCGACCAGCCATTGCTGTGTCTCTGGCCGTGACCACAGAGAAGATAACAGGGGACAGAATACCAATTATCTGAAAGCAGTGTCTAGAGCACCAGCGGCCTTCTTTTAAAGCTGCTCTTTGCACACACCAACCCCTAACTCTAACTCACTCTCCGATCTCCCCCCCTAACTGTACTCTCATACCCCTAATTAAATGTTTTAAGTTGCTGCTCATGATGTCATGCCAGCGTGACACAACGTCATGAAAAGAAGCAAACAAGCAGGGCAGTGCAGCAGCGTTTTGATAATGGAAAGTGGTGCCCGAGCTCTAGTCACTTCCTTTTCTTAAATTGGTAACATTTTAATAACAATAATGTACCCGTACTTACCGAATCTAACCATAAAACCAAAAAATGCCAAATAACACAGAACATCACATGAAACAACTTAGGCCAAGCTGCTAGCAGTACACGAAGCATACTGGCATCGTATCCAGCAAGTTACAGACGCAGTCTTAAAGTGAAGAAGCAATCAACTGCTGAATTACAATTAAATCGACTTAATTTTTTTTGCTTTTTTGTTGTTAATATTTCACTCACAGATAAATTCTGTTTATAAAATGTCCAAAATTTGAAGGCAGTTTCTGTTTTGCTGTTAACGACATAGTAGCTTTTAGGTCTATTTTGCCAGCAACGGCTAAAATCAGTATCTACCTGTCTACCGTGGGATTACCTCTTATTCAATTCTACTCTCTTCACCAACCCGATTGCTAGCCACATGTCACCCGAAGCCAAACTGAAGCCACGACGAGAATCGAACCCAAAACTAGTGCGGCGCTTCCCATTATATGCTGCGCTCAGTGCCACTGACCTATCAAGAAGTCGTGGCAAACTAGCAAAAGATGGAGGTTAAAACCCACGCTCGTCACGATCTATTTGGTCGATGACGCAAGGAAGGCAAAATAGACCTAATTTAAAAATGGTATGATGATTATGTCACATTTGGCTTCACAAAAGTCATATTGATATATTATAATCCTTGTTGGCCATCTAATTACTGTATATACCTTACTGCTAAAACCATTAATGTACCAGCATGCATAGTATGCACTTGTTTATTGGAATAATAATATCTACAATCCGCAATTTGGAACGCAGACAAATTCAAAATTTTGTGAATAGGATCAAATGAGGGTTTGCCTGCACTTAGCAGCTCCAGAAACACATACAGTTTACTGTGTTTCAACAGTATCACAGGACACAAAATGGACGAATAACCCATTGTTCACTTTACTCAAAAATACACCGGTAATACCGCGATCTCTTAGTATTTATACAGTTCAACAAACATTTCAAAAAGGCTTTCTGACTGAATAGGCAGGTTAGTACGGAAGTAGGTAATATTAATGATTGATTGATGCCAAACAGCACTGGCTGAATTGAGTGAATTCTGCCTCACATAAGAGCATATATAACCCTACAATATTTTAGCACATCAATAATGTACTGGGACATGGTAGCAGGCCTACTACTACTCTGTACTGTACTAGTGGTACGTGGTATCAAGATTCCAATACCAATCTGCCAATACAGAAAGCAAACAAGGCTACCAATGCTGGAATATATAGATCTGGGGATATAAACCAGTACACATACTGGCATTCATTCTAAAAGTGGAGCCTTCTGCTATCAGCATTGACAACCTAAGTTCATAGGTTGACTAAGCGAAAGCATTAGACTAGGCTCCGATAATTGCCAATAATGTACCGGTACTGTATAACACTGAACAATGCTAATAAAAGTGTCCACCTCTGGAGCTTTAACAGCTCAGAGCTCAGAAGGTCAAGTGGTAAGAGCATCCACCTCTGGAACTGTTCGAGTTTACACTTCCAGAGATAGACGCTCTTACCATTTGGCCATCTGAGCTTTGAGCTGTTGAAGCTCCAGAGGTGGACGGGCCAAACCAAACCAATCACTTCAAAATTTGTATATCGGTATTCATAGCTTTCCTGCTTGACGTTCACTCTGAGAGGATAATGTTTTTACGCATAATTTCTCCCACTTCAGGGTCATTCTAGTTGGTACCACAACCGTTAAATAACTCCACATTAGTTCATTTATGTATGAATCGAAAACCATGTAATGTGAATCAGCAAGCTCGTTCAGTTAGGGTTAGGGTAGGACTAGGGTTAGGAAAGAGTTATATAATAATAGTTTTGCTATCGCAGCTAACTTCGTTTACTTGAACGACCATGAAGTGGGAGAAATTATGCGTAAAAACACCATCCCCTGTGAAAGAGCAGTGTGGAGATTGAACAAGCCGACAAGTTTGCATGTTGTGCTGTTGGGAATGGCACTAAAAGAGATTCACTATCTTGGTGCGGTATGGCAACAGGTGGCCGGCAACTCCTACCGAGCTCATTATAGCGCTGTGATCGCTTTCTCGTAACACTGTAACAGGTGATAGGAAGATAAATATGCAACCAAATACAATCTAGGCTTATTTACAGTCCAACTAGTAAAGGGGTAAAAAGTGTCCCCAGGGTCAGCTATTATTCTGCAATATGGATTAGGCCTATTGCAATTCAGACACCATAGACCAGCCTATACTGTCATACAGGTACATAGGATAATAGGCAGTCTAGTACCGGTATACCGTAACACCTGCATACTGAATAAGCAATGCCGATGATGTCAACAACCAATAATTACCGGTACCCCAGTCTACAGTACAGCTGTACAGGTACCTTCCTAATCTGAAATTTGGTAGGTTAATCATTCACTTTTCTAGATAAGTTTATACGGGTAGTGCTTACCAACAGTTTATCGAACAAGAACTACCGGTAGCGGTAGTACTTTAACCAGTTAAACACATCCAAATAAAACCCCTACCGATAATACCGGTATATGCCTATCCTTATTTTAGTATTTAACGCTAAAAATGCTGAATATGCGTACCTGTACCCAACGAGTAGGAACAAGGCAGCAGCCTATGCGGTTTCTATCTTTCCTGCTTACCCCGCACAGGTATGAATTTTCCATACTGGTACTGCTTACGGTTTACCCAACTAGAACTGGTACCGGTACTTTAATCAGTCAAACACATCCAATTAAAACCTCTACCGATAATACCCATTCTTATTCTTACTGAAAACAACTAGGCCTAGTAACAACTGAACAAGGCTACCGGCGTGCGATTTCTAGCTTTCCTGCACCACTGTAACAGAGGTGTACGGAGTCGCCTTTTTTGGACTCCTGCTCCTGTTTTGACCAACCTGACTCCTGCTCCTGGTCAATGACTACTTTTTATACTCCTGCTCCTGTTCGACTCCTGTTTTTACACAAAAGTGTCTGTTTAGGAAGGGTCAAAATCCTGCACTAACCCAATTACTTCAAAATAGTGAGGTATATAATAAAAATAATAATAACTAAGGAGTTATAACAAAAAAACTGAACTTGAAAGAACAGATCGACGAGGAAGACTAGGTATTATATGAGCTTGCGCTCTTCAAGTCAACCGCCACACAATCATGTGTGAAATGTGGTCGGCCAAGTCGTAATTTAAACCCGTGATGTTTGGTTTCAAAGCCCAAAGCCAATTCCGCTCAGCCGTGTCATTGATGATGGTTCAGTACATAAAATCAAACTAACAAAATACTGGCAATTACTTTTCCAATCATTAGCAAAGCATGGTCATTTCAAAAACTATTGGCTATACAAACAAAGCAATTTACCATAACTCTAGCAGCAACAAAAAAATTTATACAATTACTCAGTAACTTTCAGAATTTCTGGCAAACTTGTGGGCAGTGTTCCCTCTAGAGTGAGAAATTTGAGAACAATGCAAAATTTTTGGGCAAATTTTACTGATTTTGAACCAGAAATTAATATTATAAAACGCAAAATTAAAAAACTGAAACAAAAAACTTGAATATTTTAATGCAAGTCTGTAGCTTGTATCTTGGAAAAGCAAATTTAATGCAAAAAATTTGTAAAAGGGGTCCTCAAACTGTCAAAGTAGTGAAATCTTTGGGCAAAAATTTCAATAAATTTATCATTTGGGCAAATTCGCAATCCAGAATCAAAATCCTAGAGGATACACTGCTTGTGGGTTGTGCAAAACTTGAATTTAGAACTTTTGGCCTATGTACAGTGAAGACTAAGTCAGCCTATCTGCAATCCACAAAGGCTTGCTGCAAGACTGGTTTGTCTGTTTATAGTCTGCATTAAAACACTAAACGGCGGTACACAAATGATTCCACATCGCTTAGCTAACTACCCCTAGTACTAGTACCCTTACCCTAAGCATACACAGTCATAATTATTCGGTTAGATTAGGCCTGCCGCGTGTGGTCTATCGTTTGGTACTACCCGCATCTAAATTTTTAATTCAGTTCATTAGTTTATTTGCCAAGTGATTGCATTATGCTGCTAACATCAGAAGAACTGGTTTTACTCAACTTGTTTTGTTTTTAGGTATACTATGGCTGCTCTGCAAGATGCAAAATAGGGGCTGTAATTATCTATCAATACCGATATGTTGATAGAATTAAACTGCACAAAACAAGCAAATTATCAGAACCAAATTACGGCAAATTTTGAACAAATATCACAAGAATGCGGTAATTTCTTACTCCGGATCCTGCTCCTGCTCCTGCAACAATTGAAAACTTATGACTCCGGCTCCGCCAGAAACATTGACACTTCTGCCGGAGTCGACTCCGGTACTCCGGTCTGTGTACATCTCTGCACTGCAGAGATGTCCAAAGTCGCTTTTTTGAGACTCCGACTCCAATCCTGCTCCAAAATTACAGAATCCTACTCCAATCCTGCTCCGGTTTACGTCAAAAATCAAAACTCCAACTCCTGTTTTCACTCCTGTTACTCGAAGAATTTTTGCAAACTTTGCAATCACAATGTTATCCAAACTTTTAGGCCTATGTTAAATTTCATGCAAGTGAGATTACTGGTGTTTAGAGACTGTGCGCGAACCGATGCCTCAAAGCGAGCATAACTTTTGACAATGTTCAGTGTACATTACAATAATAACTTAAAGAAATGGTTACTCCGGCTCAAACTCCTACTCCAGTTTTGACGTTAAACTTAACTCCGAGTCCAATCCGGCTCCGGGACTCCGACTCCGGCTCCTAAACATATCTGCTGCACTGTAATTCTGGCAGAATAAACGAGGGAACTTAAATTCTAGCGGTTCAATTCGAGAGAGAAAAAGAAGAAAGAAAAGCGCTGCAGCTTTTATGTGAAATAATGTGCTGTTAAATAATACGTTCAGGCCGTTCAGACACAACGGAAAAAATACCTGACAAAAGCAACATTATTTGGTTTGTTTGCTGCTTCATAAGCATTTGTTAATACTTTTTTGGATCAAAAAAAAAAACTGCAAAACACGCTTACGCAAATTCTAAATGTGACTGTGATTGTAAAATGTTGATTATAAAAGCAAACCCTAAAAGAAACCAGTCTAAATACGAAAAACTACGAAACTTGAGAAAAATCATAAAATTTTTTTGGCGAATTCATGCCCAACAAATGAGGTGCAAAAAGCGGGACGTGGGAAACATCAATTAAAATTTAATGCAAAAAACAAAAAAAGTTTCATTTTCAAAAATGTCGAAAAATCCTAATTTTCTTGCACTATAGTGACTATACCACAATTTTCCATTAAAATGATGTGCAAAAAACAAATTCAAACAATAGTACGTGAAACACTATATCTTAAAAAATCGAAATCTTATCTAAAACGTGTAAAACGAAACCAAATAATATCCAAAACGTTTCCACCTAATCAGGTATTAAAAAACTTTTTTGCAGATTGTATTGGGAGTTTGAAAATGAGTATTTGCGTTTCGATATCAGACTACTTCAAACAAAAAAAACAAAGCAATGCTAAATAGCATAAACCCACTTAGATTGAGCACTTTTGTGATGTTTTTGCTCAGCTTTTGATCAAACACGAGCAAAAACTGGAAATTCGGGGGGCCCGTAAAAACGTCTGATCTCGTCAAAACGCACTGCAAACTTTTAACGATTGAGCTGCATTCCGACGCGACATTATCATATTGCACACATGTTTTATACATTACATGAAATTTCCTATTCGGTGGGTATTGTCAAGATGGTGGCATTTCACGCCTTCCATCAGCAGAATTGCGACGAACTTGGAGTAAAATTGCAGTTTTTCAGTTTTGGCGAAAAGTTGATTTTTGACAAAACTGGTGTGCAAACATTGAGCTATTTGAACGTTTTGCGTTTTGATATCACGACTTTGAAAACATGGGACATGAAACTAATTAAATTCCAAAACGTTTGCACATGGTGAGATTGAGCAATTTTTTGTTGCTCCCATTTGACGCGGGTTGGAAAATGAGTGAAATTTGAAAAATCGTCTGATCACGTCAAAACGTCATTTTCGTAAAAACGCTGTGCAAACTCTAGGCAAATGCACTGCTTTGCGTTTCGATATCGGACTGGTTAAAAGATTAGCAAAAACTGGAAATTTGGGGGCCCGTAAAAACGTCTGATCTCGTGAAAACGCACTGCAACCAGTCGACTTAAATTTGGGGGCCCGAGTAGTCGACTTAGGGGAGGCAAGCATTTATCAGGAGGAGGCCAAAACTTGATTTTTGACACAAAAATCGCTGTAGTCAACAGAGGAAGCTTGTTAATTTTGGGGGGGTGGGGACAAGCATGTAGATTGGGGGGGCACCCCCCCTAGGCGTTGGCCCTGAACCATGCCAGATTGATTTGGACTTGGCATGGCTCGATGTTAACCGGATTTTCGCATGAGTGTTTCACTGCTGTTGTTGTTTAATTTCAGTGTATTTAATGCTACCGGTCGTACAGCCATGCCAAATTGATTTGCACCTGGCATGACTCGATGTTAACCGGATTTTCGCTTGTGTGTTTTAATGAAGCTGTAGTTGTTTAATTTCAGTGCATTTAATGCTACCGGTTGTACAGCTATGCCAAGTTGATATGAACCTGGCATGGCTCGATGTTAACCGGTTTTTTGCTTGTGTTTCGCTGTAGTGGTTGTTTAATTTCAGTGCATTTAATGCTACCGGTCATACTGCCATGTCAAGTTGATTTGGACCTGACATGGCTTGATGTTGATCGGATTTTCGCTTGATTGTTTCACTGCAGTTGTTTAATTTTAGTGTATTTAATGCTACCGGTCGGACAGCCATGCCAAGTTGATTTGGACCTGGCATGGCTCGATGTTAATCGGATTTTTGTTTGTGTGTTTTGCTGTATAGTTGTAATACGTAATTTAGATGTATTTAAAGCTATACCGGTCGTACAGGCATGCCGTGTTAATTTGGACTAGGCATGACTGGATGTTAACCGGATTTTCGCATTTGTGTTTCAATGTACTTATTGTTTACGTAATTTCAGTGTATTCAAAGCTACCGGTCGTACAGCCATTAGCGTATTTAGGATGGGGGGGGGGGATAAAGGGTGATGCTCCCCCCCAAACAGTCTGACAAAAAAATAAGAAACGAGAAAAAATTAATGTAACTTAGGTATATTTGAAAGTTTTTGTGGAACTGTGTTGCAATATATTATCTGAGGGAATGGGGGGGGGGTCGGTTGAAAATAACAATAAAATGCCATTTATATTGTAAACTAACTTGAAAAGGTTAAAGAGATGTAGGAGGTCGGCGTTAGGGTATCGTGAAATAACGAGAATAATTGCGTAAGCGCCTGTAATGTGCTTGTTATGCCTTATTCGTTACGTATTGCAATTTAAAAGTGTTTGATACCGATTTGTGTGTCCTAGCTCGGATGAGCAAAATAAAATAGTGCGAGGATATAGCCTAAACAGATCACGCGTTCGTGACATGAGCCGAAATTAAATTTAAATCGGTTTAGTGTGCTTTTTTTTGCACCTTTACCTCCTCCAAATCCGAACTCGCTCGAATTTCAAAGCAAAAATTTGTCATTGGTTTTGAGTTTTGTTTATTTCTAAAGTGAGAATGATTATCTTGATGAAGCTATTTGATTTTGCTTGTCATGGCGAAGCCCATTGCTGCTAAATCACCTATAAAAAAGGCTCTTTTGCCTACCGTAGAAGTTAGTGCTTTTCTCAATTTCAAGGCCGGCCTCTTGCCAATGGCTATTTTTATTGCATAACAAGCTTGCTAACTCAGCTAGCTTTGGATAAAGACGATAAGATCCAAACGCAAATCAAGTTGTTGTTGCTTTGACTTAAAGTAACAAAATTTAGGTCTAAAGATGGATTTTATAACGATTATATGCAACCATGCTTGTATGTCAATCTTGACTTGCCTGTTTCAACACCTCCGTGTTTTGTTGCCCGCGCCCTTTTCTACGACTTCATCAATTTTAGTGTGAAATTTGTGTGCTTGTGCTATCGCTACTTTTCAGCGTATTGGCATTTAGAAACAAAATAATTGATTGATTATAATAGGCCAAGAAAAAATGTATTGTAGCCAGACCCAGTAGCCTACCGGGTAAAACAAGAAAAAAATTGGAGATAACAAGTTTTCCGATGCAAGAAACATACGTTTTGGTAAAATTTCGACGGTTGGTTGTAGCTATAGAAATAATACGATAACCAAGTGCGTAGACAAAGGGGGTTCGTGAGTTCAAAGCCCCCTCCCCTATAGGTTCGTCAACTTTTCAGGTTTATAGATTAACCTTGGTCTTTGATCTGCGGCTGTGCTGCTGTAGTAACTGCGTAGCGTGAGCTCACAAGAACCACAAGCGTTGCTCAATTCCGGAATGCCATTTATTGCGTTACAGTTTTGTGAACCATTCTTGCCACAATCGCAATCTCTGTGTTTTTATATTTAATGAACTAATTGTAGAAAGTTCTAATTAGCATCGTTAAGAATGGCAAAAGACTTCCGCCTTACATACGACGGTAATACTTCAAAGGAAGGAATTAGCATAGAAGGCAGTGGCGGCTCGTGAGTCTAAAACTAGGGGATGCTGCCCATGTTCAGAAGGGGCACGTGATCTTGCGTCTGTTTATGATAACGTGGTGGCATGGCTGTGAGACAAGACGTGCTCTAGCTTGTAGTTCGGTCTGGCAGCTTTAAAATCAAATCAAATCTGCTCTAAGCAAAGCAGCTGAGAGCCTACAGGTTTAGTTTAGATAACGAGGATCACGGATGTATTGTTCTGCAAGCTGTTAAATTTTTTAGTTATTCATTGTGAGATTGATTGCCAGTTTACACATAATTTATTATATTTTTTTTATCTGCTTAGAAAAAAAAAAAAAAACTTATCGACGAGAAAGCGACGAAGGCGTTACGCGCAATACGAATCCAGATTTTAGGTTTAAGGTGTTGCCATTTGTTTCCAAGTTTCTTGGTTGAATTTGCTTGTTGATGCTTTAATTTGTTGCTTGTAAAGAAACCATCAAGCAGAGATAATCATCGTGAAGCATCTTATCCAAGGACCCAACAACAAAGCGTATGTGAGAGTTGAATAAGTCACCACCTTCAATGATGGTCGACTTGGAGACAAACGCTCCACCCACTGCGTCACGTTCACTTTGTTTGGGCGTTGCATTGTTATGAGTGGGGCAGGGGTCGGCAACCTTTTGCACTTAAACAGTCAAATAGTCCGTTTGTTACAATACGAAACCCAGCGGGTGCCGCAAAACTACCGTCAGGTCCAAAAACTTCAGTTATTCCGAAAATGTTTCCTAAAAAAGGTCTTTATTTACCTCCAAAAAGAGCCACAACTGGGAGTTCAAAGAGCCGCAGGTTGCCGACTCCTGGACTTGGGCAACCAAAAGTCGCTTACGAACCGTTCGCAAACCAAGTTTCAGAGTGATTTTTCAGAAAGCTTTCAATGCATTGTTTCAAATCGTTGTTTCATAAGTCAAAAGAAGCCAAAATTTAGCGTTCGCGCAAAAATATTTTTACGAAACTTTCTTTCATTTTTTCATGTTTCTGTGAAATCATTCATTCATTTATTTTTCTTATTTCTGACAAAACGTACAACGGTGCAAAACATCAAATATGTGAGCGTTTTCCAAACTGGGAGGCGTGGACTGGTCTAAAGGGAGGCGCAAAGGTTAGTCATGACCATTTAAAAATATGACTTGTGCGTTATTTTGTGAAAAGGAGCGTCATCATTAATATTTTGTGAGGGAGGCGTAGTAGCACAAAGTTTGAAAACCACTGCTTTAATGTGTGCGCTTACGGGTGATATTGCAAAGCTCGCAATCTTAAAATATGCGAGAATCGTGCTACAGATAAATATTTTTAATGAAAGGCTTCACAAAATCTCTACACACCATAAAGAACAGAGTTTCCCAACTGGGGATGCTCGCACTTCTTGGGGGCGCGAGGAAGCATTTCAGGGTTTTCAAAACGGCTTATAAATTTTTATCGCAGTGGTTCTTAAACTGGGTTCGACCGAACCCCAGGGGTTCGGTGAGGCTATAGCAGGGGTTCGCCCAAGCTCAGAGTAAGTTTCGCCCAAGATCAGAGTGAGTTACAGTCTCGCCTTGAAATCCCTCGTTGCGCCTAAAATCTGTTTTTACACTCCAGTTCTCCATTATTCAACTCCATAACACTCAGTCTCGTCATCGCCATGGAAACTTCACTCCATGCGATAAGAATTACGCTGTCGCCTTTGATACTAAACGTCATGCAGGGAAGCTATAAACACCAATTCTTAAGTCATTGGCTTAACCCAAATCTGAATCGAAACCCGAGTCTACCGTTCCAGAAGCAGACGCTCTAGCCAATCGGCCATCTGGGCGGTAATAATTTCTTATGGTTCACCATTTTGCCACCTTCAAAGCAAGTCCATCATCGCCGCATCGGCAAGTGTGTAGTTGACACTTTAACGTTTGAAAACGCTGTGCGAGTACTTTTACTTGAGTAGTTTTTAAATGACTACTTTTTTACTTTTACTTAAGTGCTTTTTTTGGTCAATACTTTCTACTTTACTTCGAGTAGTTTTGCCGTCAGTAACAATACTCTTACTTAAGTACAGTTTCAAAATACTTTTTACACCACTGCCTATTACAGTGATAATAGTGGAGTGCTGATTAATGTATCTGTATGCATGCATTCTGGATGCTATTGACAGCTGTATATTTTCATTAAGGTTAAAATGCTTGCTAGAGAGTTAACTTGCTGATGATTGGTTTAATTTGCTGGTGCGAATATTTTCGGTAAGTCAATGCATCCAGGCCTATGTTGATTGTAGTCTGTTGCGTTAGTTTGTATATTTTCTTACATTGTGTGTCTTATTTTACAGAAAACCCACACGCCACACACCGTATACACACTCGTTGCAGAGTGCTCAGTAGTGCGTTTTCCAATTAAAAGCCCAGCTTGTACCCGGTAACTCAAATCTCGTGTTTTGGTCTTGCCCTACCAGCAGGCAATTTTAGGACCTTACACTGAGTGTTTGAGTGATAAGTTATAACCAGGGGCGGATGCAGGGGGATGCATCTCCCCTCACCAGCCATTTTCAATGTTATTTTTGACGAATACAATTTTTCCATAATTTTGAACCTCTTTGATAACAATGATCCTTACGCCATAAACACCCATAAATGGAAAATGTGGGAACAAAATACATTATGGCAAACGGTACAGTTGGGAGTTGGTTAGCAATTTTATTACAAACAATACAGCCAAGATAGAGCTAAGAATACTTGGGCGGACGTTTCGGCTCACATCTAGTGCCATTGTCAACGCTAAAAAGCTTACGTTATGCTGGGTCTTAAGCCATGATACAAAAGAGAGGGAAACTGAGACAGAACCTGGAGAAGTTCTAGTAGGTCACGTGTTAAATAGGTGGAGTGGAAAGGATGTGGAGTCTAAGTTAAGATTCGGTTTGAGTTGTTGAATGAATAAGGACTCAAGGATGAGGAGTTTGTATTTATCTGGGGAGTGGGTAAAGATTTGTGGGTTGTTGAAGTCCACTTTATGGTGGGTGTTGGATTGGATATGGTTACATACTTCCGAGGTGTCACTGGTTTAATGCTCTTGTAAACGTTTGATGAGGTTTCTTCGGGTTTGGCCAATATCAAAGGATCTACAGGAACAATTAAGACGGTATACTAAGTTGCTTCTTCTGAGGTGGCTTTGGGGATCTTTGGTGTGAAAATAGTGCTTAAGTTTGGTTGTTGTGTGGATGAAGCGTAATTTGGAGTCTGGAAGTTGTTTCATGATGAATTGTTGCAATTCCTTCTCGATGTTATGTGAAATATTGCCCTGGTACGATAGTTTGAAGGTGAAGTGGTTACAAGTTTGGGTCTGGGTTTTTGGATGTTGGGAAAACTTTTTGTTCAAGAATTGTCTAATGCATCTGTCTATGAACCTAGAAGGATAGACCCAGCATAACGTAAGCTTTTTAGCGTTGACAATGGCACCAGATGTGAGCCGAAACGTTCGCCCAAGTATTTTTAGCTGTATCTTGGCTGTATTGTTTGTAATAAAATACATTATATTTTATGAAGGACTCGGAGTTAGGGGTAAAAAAAAAATTTGTCTTGAAAATTGTTCAAAAAGCACTAAAACGGCCATAATAGTATCTAAATTTTCAAAAAATTTTCGGGGAAGCATGACCCTGGACCCCCCTAGAGCCATATTTTTGTTCCTCAATTTACTTCCAATTAACTCAGCCGAAAAAAAACTGCGCTTAAAAAGATGTAGGCTAAAAATTTGATTCCACCCCGTAAAAAATTCTGAATACGCCTTTGACATGAAAACATAGTCAAAGGGCTTACTTACGTTCTTTTGCTGGTCTAACGTCTTCGTACTTAGTTAACATTCAACCTAATACAAAACTACATCCTCCCACCAAAATTTTTTAAATCCACTCCTGGTTAGAACTAGGGGTTCGGTGCAAACCTGCACGACACTTGTAGGGTTCAATATCTCCGACAAGTTTAAGAACCACTGTTTTATCGTATAATATGAGTGTTTTTATTTTCGGTGGTTCAAAGTCAATTTTTCAGCGCTGTTACTCTTTAGTAATATGTAATTCGCAAACGTCCAAGTGGCGTAAAACCCTTAGTCACTTTGTGGTTGGTTAAAATCAAGCTCTGAAAACAAAATGCGTCTGATTCAGCAAATAAGTAGTGACTGGTTTAACTATCCTACACCTTGCATTAGCGACACTTCCAAAAAGGCTAAAAACTCTAAAATCGGTAGCTTCGCTGGGGTAGTTTACAGCGTTGTCCCAGACCCCCCAGCTGAATACCCGCTGGGTTTTTGACGCGACGTCATTGCAGGAAAATGTTTAAGGTCAATAACACGCATGAATTCATTTCAGCCCCTAGCATTGCGAACATTTGGTTTGCGTGGCTGATTACAGTCACATATTTTGTGAAGGGTGCAAGAACATATCAAAAATTTTATATGAAAATGGTTGGGAGTACGAAAATGGTTGGGAACCGCTTTATTATAAGATAATACAAAACAAAAGAAAGAGAGAGTTCCTAAAATGCTTAAATGTGAACACTTATGTTCAAATAAATTATATGAAATCACTTACGACAGGCGACACACAAAAATTAATTACCAGATCCTGACTTTCACGTTAAAAAATCATCCGTACTCCTACTAAAATCTCAGTTGGGGGATTCTGCTTTATTGCAACTTTTTAACTTGTCAAAAGTTGGCCCCTCCTTTTATAAATTCTAAATACGCCACTGCGTACAGCCATGCCAAGTTGATTTGGACCTGGCATGGCTTGATGTTAACCGGATTTTCACATGTGTGTTTCAATGAAGCTGTCGTTGTTTAATTTCAATGTATTTAATGCTACCGGTCGTATAGCCATGCCAAGTTGATTTGGACCTGGCATGGCTCGATGCTAATTGGATTTTTGCTTGTGTTTCGCTGAAGTTGCTGTTTACTTTTAGGGTGTTTTCTGCTACCGGTGGTACAGCCATGCCAAGTTGTGTTGGACCTGACATGGCTCAGTGCTTACCGGTTTTTTGCTTGTGTTTCGCTGCAGTTGCTGTTTACTTTCAAGGTGTTTATTGCTACCGGTCGTACAGTCTCGCCAAGTTGTTTTGGACCTGACATGGCTCAATGTTAACCGGATTTTCGCTTGTGTTTCGCTGCAGTTGCTGTTTACTTTCAGGGTGTTTATTGCTACCAGTCGTGCAGCCATGCCAAGTTGATTTGGACCTGACGTGGCTCAATGCTTACCGGTTTTTTGCTTGTGTTTCGCTGCAGTTGTTGTTTACTTTCAAGGTGTTTATTGCTACCGGTCGTACAGCTATGCCAAGTTGTGTTGGATTTGGCATAGCTCGATGCTAACCGATTTTTCGCTTGTGTTTTGCTGTAGTTGCTGTTTACTTTCAGGGTGTTTACTGCTACCCGTGGTACAGCCATGCCAAGTTGATTTGGACCTGACATGGCTCGATGTTAACCGTATTTGTGCTTGTGTTTCGCTGCAGTTGCTGTTTACTTTCAGGGTGTTTATTGCTACCGGTCGTACAGCCTCGCCAAGTTGTGTTGGACCTGGCATGGCTCGATGGTAACCGGATTTTTGCTTGCGTTTCGCTGTAGCTGCTGTTTAATTTCAGTGTATTTATTGCTACCGGTCGCGGTACAGCCATGCCAAGTTGATTTGGCCCTGGCATGCACTGTTGCCAGATATCAATTTACTCAAGTGTCTAGATCGGTTTCCAAAAGTATCTAGGAAGTAGCTAGATTTTTGATTAAACCACATCCAGGCAACAAAAGTATCTAGATTAGTATCTAACTACAAA
The DNA here is from genome assembly GCA_964006365.1 of Trididemnum miniatum. Lineage (NCBI taxonomy): Eukaryota > Metazoa > Chordata > Ascidiacea > Aplousobranchia > Didemnidae > Trididemnum > Trididemnum miniatum. Next base: position 34,281,637 of record OZ023234.1, on the reverse strand, counting down.
AAGTGCGTTAATGCGACAAAAAACAAGCGATATTACGGAGTCTGACATGAAGTAACTTATATACAACATTTAATAATAGCGCACATTAAGTTTTTCGAGAAATATTCTGCCTAATGAAGACACATTTTAGTCGCAGTAACATCGAAACACCTTTAAACACATCATAGCTAGTGGCGCAGCCAGCCCAAAATTTCGGGGGGGGCAAAACTTCATAGGGTTTTCCTGTGGCGCACCCAGGATTCGGCAAAGGGGGTGCCCCAACCGGGGGTGTGGAGACGAAGTCCCCAGCCGCCAGAGGCTAATGGGGTCTGGGGACTCTGTCCCCAGCCGCCACGGATTTTTAGGGTGTTTGCAAGAAAAATACTCATTTTAGCGTAGTTTTTTTGTCGAAAAGTGGTCTTAATCCGCCCCTGCTTGCGTTGTAAGTAGATTTACGTTATAGCATTAGTATCTTTGTTTGAAGGTTAGTGGTCACTGAAAATATTTCAGGGGGGGGGGCAATTGCCCTTTTTGCTAGTCGATCAAGTCATATGAGCAGTTTTCAGCAATTGGCTCTGTAATGGTTTTAAATGGACTGATCTTTGAATTTGGCAGTTTCATGAACTTCCTGGTAAACTTACGCACTAACAGTGTAGGCCAGGGGTGTCCAACCTTTTTGACCAAAGGGCCACATGCAAGTTACGAATGATTGCGCGGGCCACCGGAGTGTTTACTGCTAAGACACTACTAAAACTCTAATCTTCGAAATGTGTATTTTTACGATTATAAGAACAATAAACGTACCAACAGTAAATTCAACAAAGTTTTTGCTACCCGCCGACATTTCGACGTCAAGTTTGGCACTGTTTTTGTCTAACAAACTTGACAATATTCGGCAAGATCGAACGATTTTCTTCTCGACTAAGTCGGTTTCCGACCAAAAAATTCGAGATTTTCACGTCTCAGACAGAGGCGCACCCAGGATTCGGCAAAGGAGGGGGGCACAACCGAGGGTGTGGGGGCGAAGCAGGCAAAGGGGGTCGGTTTTCACATAAAAAAAATACTCATTTTAACACACTTTTTTACGAAAAAGGGCATGCAGTGAGTGCAATTACTCGTGACAATACAAAAATATTTTCACAGCTTACGGTAAGTCTAAAAGCAGAAGCATGGCCAAAATAAGTGAAAGGAGGCTGCAACTATTATCAGTTTGAGAAATTATAGACTGAAAGTTAGGTTTTAGCGCCTTATTATAGAGTCAAAAGGGGGGCATGGCACCGTGCTCCCCCTGCGGGCGCCTATGGTATAAAATCGGATCGCAACCAAATCAAAATCAAATCTTCGTTATACTCGTGGTATTACGCCGAAGCGTGCAACAAATTCGCCGGACCCATCTCCGCGGCTCAGCGCCTGGGCTACACAGCTCCGAAGAAACGTCGTAGCGGTGGCAAGCCGTTGGCAATACTGTGTCGATTTGACCGAGCCAGAATTTGAACCCTTGATCTCCCGCATCGATAGCGTGTGCGCTATAAGCAGTTGAGCTAAAGGCCGGTCCAACCTAGTTTATTACTGACTACTTTTGAAGCACGAACACAATTGTGTGGAAAAGATGTGAACGGGACGATATCGAAAATGTGATGCGAAACAATTTCCATTGTGATGCAATAAAATTAACTTACAAGAAAGCAAACATTAAATGACAATTTCTCGGAATATAAGCTCATCTTAAATTACGTAGCAATTACGTTGATAATATTGGTAATTTCGGAAAAGTCCCACGGGCCACTCAAAACCTTTCCGCGGGCCACCTGTGGCCCGCGGGCCACGGGTTGGACACCCCTGGTGTAGGCTATATAGCCTATATTAGCAGAATTAGCCTATATTAGCATCTGTAAATCTTGTGCACAGCACACTATCCTTTTCAGTTCTGTAGGCTTACTCAACTGCAACTTCACGCAAAACAATCTAAAAAAATATCTGCACATGTGCTCAATCAAAGTTTTTCAACAAAACACCACAATATTCCAAAAGTCTACAAGACGAATGTGTATTGTGCACTGTGTAGAGGCGAAGGGTAAAACACTTAATAGTTTGTAACAGAAGTTCTGAACTATCTGGAATTAGCAAATGCTCTCTTCACTTTATCATCTTTTTAGAACATAGCCCTAAAAAAATTGTTAAGATTAACTCAGCTTATAAATACAATAACTGAAGTACCGACAGGCTACTCGCAGAATTTCAATATATGATTGGATTTTATGCACACCAGGAAAACTACTTGTGCATTATGTACCGCAGTTAATCCGGTTATTGTGTTGCTCACTCAGTTCAGAGTAAAATTTAGGCCGTTAAAAGCACCGGTACTGAGCTGAACACTCGGAAGAACGGCTCACAAAATTAAAGCGATAATTTCTGGCATTCTTCCGCGAAGGGATAACACAATACACAAACTGGATTAGCTATAAAAGTATCTAGATTAGTAGCTAGGATCTAGACGAAAAAATTAGCATCTAAAAGGACTAAAAAAGTATCTAGATCTAGATACTAAGTAGCTAAGTTGGCAACAGTGCTGGCATGGCTCGATGTTAACCGGATTTTCGCCTGAGTGTTTCACTGCAGTTGTTGTTTAATTTCAGTGTACGTAATGCTACCGGTCGTACAACCATGCTAAGTTGATTTGGCCCTGGCATGGCTGGACGTTAACCATATTTTTGCTTGTGTGTTTCGCTGTAGTTGTTGTTTAGTTTCAATATATTTAATGCTACCGGTAGTACAATCATGCCACGTTGCTTTGAACCTGCCAAGGCTCGATGTTAATCGGCTTTTTCCTTGTTGGTTTCACTGCATAGTTGTTGTATAATTTCAGTGTATTTGATTTTAGTACTACCGGTCGTACACATAGCCATGCCAAGTTGATTTGGGCCATTTTGCGTGGTAGTTGTCGATGACATTTTCAGTATTCACGTTTTGTGCAACTTTTTGTCGCTAATTTTTTTATGGCTTCCCGAAAAGGGAAGCCATATTGTTTTTACTTGGCCATTTCTGCACTTTTTGACACTTCCAGCAGCTGTAGCTGCTAAACTACTGTTCCAATTCAAAAGTGACCCAGAGTTCAAATGTGTGTCCCACCTAGGTCTACACCTTGGTCGCTCTAACTTTCCCCGACAGTTTCTAGAAAAAAAATATTTTGTTTTCGAAAAATTTTTTTTTTTTTCCTTTTTTTTTTCAACACCAAATTTTGTGCAGCCTAAGGCTTTTGAACCGCTAATGCTAGAGGCTTCAAATTTTCAGGAATGGTAGATCTTGATGGGAACTTGTGCCTAACAACTTTTGGGGGGTGGCGGTTGTCAGGGTAAAGGTCAAACGTCAAAAAACCAAATTTACCAAAACCTAATAACTTTTGAATGACATTAGGTAGGATCTTCAAATTTTCACAGTATATGCATATCAATGTGGGGAACAACAATATGCACAACAATGACCTGTTTGTGTTGTCACTTGGGGTCAAAGGTCAATTGAACGAATCTCAACAGGATTTTGTGCAGCCTAAGGCTTTTGAACCGCTGATGCTAGAGACTTGAAATTCTCAGGGATGATAGACCTCCATGTGAACTTGTGCCTAACAACTTTTGGGGGGTGGCGGTCAACAGGTTCAAGGTCACACGTCAATCAAATAAAATGATAAAAAATTTGATTAAACGCTAATAACTTGTGAATGGCAACTGATAGGACCTTCAAGTTTATGGAGCAGATGCATATCAACCAGGGTACAAACGAACCAACAATGACTGGTTTTGCGTGACGTTACTTGGGGTCAAAGGTCCAATAAGCAAATATGTTGTTTGGCGTATAACTAATGCTTGAAAACACACAAGAACTTGAAATTAATAGAGTTGGTGTGTCTTGATACGTTCTTGCAGTGTATCAACTATAAACGTTCTATGTCACGTGACTCGGGGTCAAAGGTAAAAAAACCGATAAGTGTTGCCAATATTGCGCAGTCAAAGGTTTTTGAACCGCTGATGCTAGAGGCTTGAAGTGTTCAGGGATGATAGACCTCGACGTAAACTTGTGTCTCACAACTTTTGGGAGGTGGCAGTCATGTGGTTTGGGGTCAAAGGTCAAAATCAGGAAAATATTCACAAGCTCATAACTGTTGATTGGCAACAGCTAGGACCTTCAAATTATCGGAGGATATTAATCTCAATCTGGGTAACAGTAAGATCAATATATTGAATTGAGTTCTGCAATGGTAGCGTTAACACGTATGTGATTGAGCTCGTGATTGAAGTTACTTTTGGTCAAATCTTTAACAAACATCAGTACAGCTAACAACAACTGATTAGGACCTAAACGTATTAAATTGAAGAAAAGAAAAGAATTACTATGAACCTAAACCAAAAGATTGATTTAGTTATAACTAAACTTGACAATATAGAAAAAAGATTGGATGATTTTGACCAGAAATATGCCAAGCTTAATGATCGGGTTGACGCCCTGGAAAAAAAGTTAAGAGCAAGTTTGAAGAATTTGATCAAATCTTGAACCAGCAGTCAGAAACCTCAAACTCAAACCTGCAAGCAAGAATTGTTGTGTTGGAAGATTTCATACAAAACATAGAAAAGGCAAAAGTCATGCAGGAATCTTACGATAAGAGACTAAATATTCTTATTCATGGCATTAGAGAAAATAGCAACAATGCCTGGGAAAAACGGGAAGAAACTATAGCAAAGTTTAAAAACTTCTTGAAAAATGGTCTAAAAATGGATGATACAGAAGATGTAGAATATGTGTACATTTATAGACTCCCACAACACCCTGTTAAAAAAAATGGCAAAACAGTGGACAGACCAATTATAGTCAAGTTACTCACTACGCATGACAAAAAATTAATTTTCGAAGCTGTAAGAAACTTGAAAGCATATAACACCAAGCTTAAAAGAGAAGATGAGACGTCACCTTCTGTTTATGTTACTGAACATTTGCCTAAAAATTCCAAGAGCAACGAAAGCTTCTTTTACCATTTTACAGAGAGGCGAAGAAAAATCAAGAAAAAACGGTATGGAAACCAATCGATGGTAATTATACGTTGTTTATAAACAACAAAAAATTTGAACTACCAGCTCTTACGCATTAGCTTGATTGCTCTTTTTAGTCGAAATGGTTTGCTACTATCTGTGTGTGTTAATTTCAATGGCAACCGAACAATAACTTTTATTGGTAGCAAAATCTAACTGACACTGTATATAAAACTTATTATTTAATTATTTTTTGTTTCCACATTATCTAGTTGGTACTCCAGCCAAGTTATTAAACCAATAACGTTAAGCTTGATTTTTTGAAAGGTGATACTATTGCGTAATGTGTACAACTATCATGCGTACGATCTTGCTACTTTATGACCATGCTTTTACCGTGTTAAACCATTTACCAAAGTAAAGAGTAGCATATTCTGTCAAAATTTAACAAGCAGTTACGCTCACATATTTACAAAACTCGATGGTTTCGAAGAAATCCAGCACTGAGTATGATTATATCATTCTTTTATTTGTAAGTTGCAACTACTAAATGTTTAATTTTGTAATAGCGTTTATTGTTACAAATAGCAGTTTTATTATATCAATGTGTTGACCTAAGTGGCCAAAATCGCTGATTTTCTGTCATGGTTGTTTCCTGTGCCCTAGCAAATTCTACTAATCAAGACAAAGCATGTAAGGCGCCTGATGATGATCTGGATCTCTATGAGTTTCTAGACCAGAATCAGGCTGCCCCTTTGCAGACAGTTGATCGTTTCACAGAGGAAACGAGCGACAACCTCTTTGAATCCTTAACAAAAAACATCAAAAAATGCAATTATCTCGACTCAGATCAAAATCAATTTCTCATAGAAAAAAATAACTCCTTGGTTCTTTTACATTTAAATATTCGTTCTTTGCATAAAAATTACGATTCATTATACGAGTTCTTAATAGAACTAACGTCTTATCCGACATAATTTGTTTAACAGAAACCCGTTTAAGTTCATGTAAACTCTGATTCTTTTGCTGGCGGAGTTGCGGTTTATTTATCCAACAAACTGCAATACCGACTATGTCCCACTCAATATCAATTATATAATTCTGAAAGTCTTTGGCTGAATATACTAAATGGTTCTAGTATCAAATTTACTGTGGGTGTAGTGTATCGCCATCCTAATTTAACAAATATTGACGAATTTATGCAGAATTTTTCAAATTGCTTAACAGATCTATCACACTCTAAACATACGTATTATGTTCTTGGTGATTTTAACATCACTACACATCCAGTGAATCGAGCCAATTATGCTAATAATTTTATTAACTTATTACTAAGTCATGGAGCTTTGCCCATAATAACCAAACCAACAAGAGTGACCGAAAGTTCTTCAACTATTATTGATCATATAATCACCAACGACATTGCACATATTTTACAACCAACAGCGATTAAAACTGAAATAACTGATCATTACCCTATACTTTGCGCTGTACAAAACTTCCATCATAAAGGAAAAACTAAATTGCCCAATATTTACTATAGGGACAAGTCAAAATTTAATGTAGAAAAATTTTGTGAAGATCTTGATTTTAACCTAAATAATTTTTTTTCCAACCAACCAGCCCTTAATAAAGAAAATTATAACTTATTATTTAATCATTTTACGCGTATTATTCTGTCTACAATAGACACTCATGCTCCTCTCAAACCTCTGTCGAGAAAGCAAAAAAAAATTCAAAGTAAACCCTGGATAACAAAAGGCACTTTAAAATCTATCAGGAAAAAAAATTCTATGTTTGTATCTCACTACCTAAATGGCGATTCAAACCACAAATCTTTTTTCAAGAAATATCTGAATAAATTGACTAAAGTTAAAGCCTTGTCGAAAAAATTGTATTTCACAACCAAACTTAAAGAGAACCAAAATGATCCCCATAGAATGTGGAATGTCATTCGTTCTGCGCTTCCTACCTGCTCGAATCGAGCTACTTCTACTACTCCAACACTAAACATTAATGGTGATATAACAACTGATAGCCAGAAAATTGCAGATCATTTTAATGATTTTTTTTGTAATATTGGATCAAACTTGGCGAAAAATACATTGGAATCTGAATCCAAATCATTTCGCCAATTTCTCCATAATCGTATCTCCTCAATTTTTTTAGATATTCCTAATTATACTGAAATTATCAATACTATTCAATCCATTAACGTGAACAAAGCTGTAGGTCATGATCAAATCCCTGCCTTTTTCCTCCGTGCAGCCAGCTTTGTTGTTACTCCTTATTTTCATTCTTTTATTGAGTTTTGTTTCACAAATGGTGTTTTTCCCGATAACTGTACCATAGCCAGAATAGTACCATTATTCAAAAAAGGGGACCACAAAGAACCAACTAATTATCGCCCCATTTCAATCCTTTCTTGCTTCTCAAAAATAATGGAAAAAATTATCTACAAACGATTAATCACTTTTTTAAATAAACACAAAGCAATCCACAAAACACAATATGGTTTTCAAAAAAATATTTCCACAAATCATGTCTTAATTGATGTGGTTACCAATTCTTTTGATAATATCAATGCCAATTTGTATACAGGTTTGGTCTTTCTTGACCTCACCAAGGCTTTTGATACCGTTAGTCATGATATTCTCCTATGTAAACTCGACCATTACGGTATTAGAGGTAAAGCTAATGAATTGCTACACGCATTTCTAAAACGTAAACAATACGTTTCCATCAACGGAACAAATTCCAGTCTCCTTCCAAACAAATACGGGGTTCCTCAGGGTTCGACTCTTGGGTCTCCATTATTTTTCTTGTACATCAACGACTTGCCTTCTTCAGTAACTTGCGAACCAAGATTTTTCGCTGACGACACCTGTTTAGTCTATTCCAGTCCAAACCCTTGCATTTTAAACAAAGATATTAATATTGATCTACAAAATATCTCTATATGGTTCAAATCTAATAAACTAACAGTTAATCCCTCTAAATCTAATGTTTTAATTGTCCCTCCCAAACTAAAAGAAACAACCCCGCTTATGAACGTATCTTTAAATAATGTTCCAATTAATCAGAGTAATAGCGTCAAGTATTTACGTGTAATTATAGACACTAAACTAAATTTTGATGTTCAAATTAATTCTATAACGCACAAGATTTCAAAAGCAGTTGGAGTCATGTCCAAGTTGAAACATTACCTACCCCAAAAAGCTTTATTAACTGTCTATTATTCCCTCGTTCATACGCATTTACTTTATGGCTTACCAGTTTGGGGTTCGGCATATACAACCCATCTAAAAAAATTAATAACTCTGCAAAACAAAGCAGTCAAAATTATTGGTGGTGGTTCTTATCGTGATAAGGCTTCCCCATGTTATTCAGACACCAAAATTCTAAAGCTTCCCTAACTTTATAAACTGGAAATCGGTAAATTTGTTCATGCACATTTTCAAAATAAAATTCCGCAAAAAATATCAAAATTTTTCACTCTTACCAGAGACATCTCTCTTCGTAGTACCAGATCTACTCAACAAACTAAAACCCGTTTATATATCCCACGTTATCCTACTTCTCGCTTGCAAAAATGTATTAAGTATCAAGGAGTTACAATTTGGAACCAAATTCCTCCGGAAATACAAAACGCATCTTCCAAATCATTTAAATCTAAATTTAAAAAGCATCTACTTCACCTACAAATTTAAGTCGTGTTCTAAACTATCCAAAACAAGCTTGAAAATTTACAGGTTGTCAAAAGTTTTGAAGTGTAACGATCAACAACCTTCTTTAGTCTTTGTGACTACTAGGGTGGCAGCTGACTCTAAGGTAAGGTCAATTCGCTGTCTCCCTGCGGTCAAGACAAATTATATCAGTTATGTTTGTGTTTGTATTTTTATTTCTGTTTTTTTCTTTCCGCCAATAAATTACTAATGAATAAATGAATGAAAAGGGTTACCCCAGAGCATCTGACTTGGAATCAAAAGTAAAAAACGTGAAATTTCAGGAAACCTCATAAAATTCAGACAAATTTATTTAATCCGTTAGAGGGCAGTAGGGTAACATGTTTTCCCGCTATTTTGGCTTACAACTTTTTCATTCGTGAGTGAGCCGTATGAGTTTGTGTTTAAACTGACGTTTTGAGCAGCAATAAGGGGCACATGGGAGTTGGCCAAGTGGTTGGTGCATTGGACTCATGACTTAGTTTCGCGGATTCCTCGCATTGAAACTGTGTTCGCATTGCGGCGAAGAGTTTGTTGAAGTAATTGCTAGCATAGTCCGCTATCAGATCATCAGGCTTGTGGTTTTGCGAAACTCGTTGTAATTAGCACTTGTTTGCTTTATTTCATTCACGCCTTATGCAATTGGGTAACTGGACAAATTCAAAACTGTTTGGCTGTATCTTGATCAGTGTCAAAGTTTTGGTTGAAGTAGTCACAGCACTTTTATTTAATGCGAGCAATGTTGGTTTATCAGTCGTTTTACTTTTTGAGTTGCTAGAAAGTTGCCATTCATAAGTAAGTACTGAGTTGGAACTTCTAAGTTTCAACTTATCAACAAGTGTGACTTCAATTGATTTATCTGCAATACCTTGGGCGAAGTCTTATGCGAAATATTGCAGCCTTTAATTTTAGCGCAGATTGTTAAGCAGCGTAATCGCTGCTTTAAAAGTGAGTTTTATGCCGCGATTTCTTGCCCTTAGAATCGAACACAAGCTCGATGATTTAATTTCGTTTCGTGTGAATGCAGTCATTCTTGCAGCTGAACAAATCCTTCAAGAATCATGGCGTTTATTGTTTGAATTTACTGCAAGATTTGCCAGCTTGTTTGAAATGTCAGACAAACAAGATGATTTTGCTACAGACTTGTGTAGCATTGTGCCGGCCGATTAGCTCAGTTGCTAAGCCCACCCTATCGGTGCGATAAATCTGAGGTTCGATTGTCGGGTCGGCCAAATCGTCACAGTGTCACCAACGGCTCGCCACCGTTGCGTCGTTTGTTCGGAGCTGTGTGGCCCAAGCGCTGCGCCGCGGAGGTGGGCTCCGCCACTCGTTACACGCTTGGGCGTAATATGGTGAGTATAATGAAGATTTGATTGTTTGTGCAGCATTATCACTGTACACGTGAAGAAATTTAAGGATAAGTTTTATTGAGATTTCCATCACTGTATTACAGAAATGTAAAAAGTCGTTACAATATTATTAAGTTTATGGAGCACAGGCTGCAGGAAATTAAACTTAGTTCATATGTGATAATGCCCACCTATACTTTGCACGGACTTGTTGTTTTTTCAAGTTGTAAAAGCGAAGTCACTCTGCTGTTCCCTTAGACGTTTGGGTCCCTAGTAAGCTTGATCGGGAAGCCATAAGCGGGTGCTTGCAGCTGCCATCTTGTTCTTTCTTTTTTTTTTTTATGACTTCCCTAAAAGGGAAGCCATATTGTTTTTACTTGGCCATTTCTGCACTTTTTGACACTTCCAGCAGCTGTAGCTGCTAAACTACTGTTCCAATTCAAAAGTGACCCAGAGTTCAAATGTGTGTCCCACCTAGGTCTACACCTAGATCGCCCTAACTTTCCCCGACAGCCCCCCACTTTCTAGATAAAAAACATTTTCTTTCCGAAAAATTCTTTTTTTTTTTCGACACCAAATTTTGTGCAGCCTAAGGCTTTTGAACCGCTGATGCTAGAGACTTGAAATTTTCAGGGATGATCGATCTTAATGTGAACTTGTGCCTAACAACTTTTGGGGGGTGGCGGTCGTCAGGTTAAAGGTCAAACGTCAAAAAACCAAATTTACCAAAACCTAATAACTTTTGAATGACATTAGGTAGGATCTTCAAATTTTCACAGTATATGCATATCAATGTGGGGAACAACAATATGCACAACAATGACCTGTTTGTGTTGTCACTTGGGGTCAAAGGTCAATTGAACGAATCTCAACAGGATTTTGTGCAGCCTGAGGCTTTTGAACCGCTGATGTTAGAGACTTGAAATTCTCAGGGATGATAGACCTTCATGTGAACTTGTGCCTAACAACTTTTGGGGGGTGACGGTCAACAGGTTCAAGGTCACACGTCAATCAAATAAAATGATAAAAAATTTGATTAAACGCTAATAACTTGTGAATGGCAACTGGTAGGACCTTCAAGTTTATGGAGCAGATGCATCTCAAGCAGGGTACAAACGAACCAACAGTGATTAGTTTGGCGTGACGTCACTGTGGGTCAAAGGTCCAATAAGCAAATATGTTGTTTGGCGTATAACTAATGCTTGAAAACACATAAGTACTTGAAACTTATAGAGTTGGTGTGTCTTGGTATGCTCTTGCAGTGTATCAACTATAAACGTTCTATGTCAGTTGACTCAAGGTCAAAGATCAAAAAACCGAAAAGTGTTGCCAATATTGCGCAGCCTAAGGTTTTTGAACCGCTGATGCTAGAGGCTTGAAGTGTTCAGAGATGATAGACCTCGACGTAAACTTATGTCTCACAACTTTCGGGGGGTGGCAGTCAAGTGGATTGGGGTCAAAGGTCAATAATAGGAAAATATTCACAAGCTCATGACTGTTAATAGGCAACAGCTAGGACCTTCAAATTATCGGAGGATATTAATCTCAATCTGGGTAACAAAAATATCAATATAATCAAAGGTTACTCCAAAGCGCCTGACTTGGAATCAAAAGTAAAAAACGTGAAATTTCAGGAAACCTCATAAAATTCAGACAAATTTATTTAATCCGTTAGAGGGCAGTAGGGTAACATGTTTTTAAGCTATTTTAGCTTACAACTTTTTCATTCGTGGGCGAGCCGTATGAGTTTGTGTTTAAACTGACGTTTTGAGCAGCAATAAGGGGCACATGGGAGTTGGCCAAGTGGTTGGTGCATTGGACTCATGACTTAGTTTCGCGGATTCCTCGCATTGAAACTGTGTTCGCATTGCGGCGAAGAGTTTGTTAAAATAATAGCTAGCATAGTCCGCTATCAGATCATCAGGCTTGTGGTTTTGCGAAACTCGTTGTAATTAGCACTTGTTTGCTTTATTTCATTCACGCCTTATGCAATTGGGTAACTGGACAAATTCAAAACTGTTTGGCTGTATCTTGATCAGTGTCAAAGTTTTGGTTGAAGTAGTCACAGCACTTTTATTTAATGCGAGCAATGTTGGTTTATCAGTCGTTTTACTTTTTGAGTTGCTAGAAAGTTGCCATTCATAAGTAAGTACTGAGTTGGAACTTCTAAGTTTCAACTTATCAACAAGTGTGACTTCAATTGATTTATCTGCAATACCTTGGGCGAAGTCTTATGCGAAATATTGCAGCCTTTAATTTTAGCGCAGATTGTTAAGCAGCGTAATCGCTGCTTTAAAAGTGAGTTTTATGCCGCGATTTCTTGCCCTTAGAATCGAACACAAGCTCGATGATTTAATTTCGTTTCGTGTGAATGCAGTCATTCTTGCAGCTGAACAAATCCTTCAAGAATCATGGCGTTTATTGTTTGAATTTACTGCAAGATTTGCCAGCTTGTTTGAAATGTCAGACAAACAAGATGATTTTGCTACAGACTTGTGTAGCATTGTGCCGGCCGATTAGCTCAGTTGCTAAGCCCACCCTATCGGTGCGATAAATCTGAGGTTCGATTGTCGGGTCGGCCAAATCGTCACAGTGTCACCAACGGCTCGCCACCGTTGCGTCGTTTGTTCGGAGCTGTGTGGCCCAAGCGCTGCGCCGCGGAGGTGGGCTCCGCCACTCGTTACACGCTTGGGCGTAATATGGTGAGTATAATGAAGATTTGATTGTTTGTGCAGCATTATCACTGTACACGTGAAGAAATTTAAGGATAAGTTTTATTGAGATTTCCATCACTGTATTACAGAAATGTAAAAAGTCGTTACAATATTATTAAGTTTATGGAGTACAGGCTGCAGGAAATTAAACTTAGTTCATATGTGATAATGCCCACCTATACTTTGCACGGACTTGTTGTTTTTTCAAGTTGTAAAAGCGAAGTCACTCTGCTGTTCCCTTAGACGTTTGGGTCCCTAATAAGCTTGATCGGGAAGTCATAAGCAGGTGCTTGCAGCTGCCATCTAGTTTAATACATATATTTGTTTGATAATCAGTTCTGCTTTTATAGTTTGTAGTTTATCACGTCGAACGCGTATTGGGAGTAAAGAAATTCGGTCTAAAAGTGTTATTTTTTAAACCAATTGTTACTGAAAACCAATGCAAAAATGATGTCTTGCAACAGGTCGTTTTTCATAATAAAAGATTTGTTAGAAAACTTTAAAATGTCTATATACTATGTCTACCATATTACCACAGCTGAAGTGGTAAACAGAAGCGGATCTACAAAAATTTGGTGGAAGTGAATATAATTTTTAATTAGGTTGAATGTTAACTCATTACAAAAATGTAAACCCTTTAAACCCAGAAAAAAAAAAAAAAAACTTTGGAGAAGTTTTACCTGATGAGCGGAATTAAAACTTTTTTATAATGCATCTTAAAAAAACAGTTTTCGCCAAAACTGTCAAATTGTATGAGTGTATTTAGTTGCAAAATTATCCTCCGGAAAACGAGCAAGCGCTATAACGAAATCGCTTAGAAGTGGCCGGCAATTTGTTTACAACAACAAACGAAGAAATCATGCTAAGTGCCTTTCCCAACAGCACAAAAAAAAACTTGCGTGCTTGTTCTTCACACGGTTCTTTCAATGCTGAACGTCAAGCAGAAAAACGTTTATTAATTTAACTCCACTCTAAAATAAAACCGATATTTCAAGTTCAGTGGCGGACCCCTTACCACTTGGCCGTCCAAGCTCACAAAATGCAGTTTTGCTCCAAGTTCGTCGCAATTCTGCTGATGGAAGGCGTGAAATGCCACCAACTTCACAATACCCACCGAATAGGAAATTTCATTTAGTGCATAAAACATGTGTGCAACATGATAATCTTGCGTCGGAATGCAGCTCAATCGCTAAAAGTTTGCAGTGCGTTTTGACGAGATCAGACGTGTTTACGGGCCCCCCGAATTTCCAGTTTTTGCTCGTGTTTGATCAAAAGCTGAGCAAAAACATCACAAAAGTACTCAATCTAATTGGGTTTGTGCTATTCAGCGTTTCATTCCGTTTCATAATCATATTTGAACCAGTTCGATATGGAAACACAAAGCAGTGCATTTGCCTAGAGTTTGCACAGCGTTTTTACGAAAATGACGTTTTGACGTGATCAGACGATTTTTCAAATTTCACTCATTTTCCAACCCGCGTCAAATGGGAGCAACAAAAAATTGCTCAATCTCACCATGTGCAAACGTTTTGGAATTTAATTAGTTTCATGTCCCATGTTTTCAAAGTCGTGATATCGAAACGCAAAACGTTCAAATAGCTCAATGTTTGCACACCAGTTTTGTCAAAAATCAACTTTTCGCCAAAACTGAAAAACTGCAATTTTACTCCAAGTTCGTCGCAATTCTGCTGGTGGAAGTAGTAGTAGTTTATTTTATTTAACGACCAGAAAAGCACTAAACAAAAACAAGGAACAAAAACAATGGCCGAAAAACAGGTTACAGCGACAAAACGATATACGTTGAAACGTGCAGGAATTAAAAAATGAACACAACTTTAAAAAAAATGCACGGTCGCTGCACCTTAAGATTTAATTTGCTATACTTTATTAAAAAACAAACAAAACAATACGCCACGCAAAGAGTAATGATCTAACATAAAAAATGGAGAGAAGCAAAGCAAGATTTACTTGAACGAGAGTGTAGCTGTAAGCCAATTATAATTTCACGTTTAAATACGGTACTGGTAGTGGTTAAAAAATGATAACTATCAACTTTCATCAGTTAAATTCATTTAAATTGTTCCAGTCACAGTTGAATACGCAGCAAAACTGATACAGATTAAAGAAATGTTTAATACAGCAAAAGATTGTCGGAAATGGAAGCTGGAAAACCAAGAAATTTGAAATGCTCATCGATTAGGAGATGGATGGAGAATTTAAAATCTGCAAAAGAAAAACTAACAGCAGATATCTGTTTTTGTCCTTTAAATCACTTAAATGTAGGTACATAATACAATTAAGGTATGAACTTTTCACAATAAATTTACAAGTTACTGGAGTGGCAGGCCAAGTCCTGCACGTTTTTTATAATCGCTGTTTTGAAAGAATTGTGCGATTTGTTTTGCCGAATGGTTATTGGAATAGAATTCCAAGTCAGCGGACCTCGATATTTCAAAGATTGCTTAGTCAATTCAATTCTACAAAATCGTGGGAATAGATTAGATTGACTTCTAGTCTGACGGGAGATACCACCAGCTGGCTGGTTGTCGTCAAGGAGATTCCGAAAAGTGATTGGCAAGTCATCGTGCAAATATTCATACATAAAGCTAGCAGTTTCTAATTCTTCTAACTGACCAATCGTCAAAATACCATATTGTTGCATCAGAGTTTTTACACTCTCTCTATAATTGAGCTTAAATATTAATCTAATAAACTTGTTAACAGAACTCTGAAGTTTTTTAGCCATGGTCTTATTTCCATTGCACCAATTCATAATGCAATATTGAAGATGGCTTTTTATCGTAGAGTGATGCAGCAAAAGTAAGATGCGCTGGCTCAAACGATTGCGAATTTTGAGAACAATACTGCACGTAATCCTAATTTTACTCAAT
Organism: Trididemnum miniatum; assembly: GCA_964006365.1. Taxonomy (NCBI): domain Eukaryota; kingdom Metazoa; phylum Chordata; class Ascidiacea; order Aplousobranchia; family Didemnidae; genus Trididemnum; species Trididemnum miniatum. The sequence continues at coordinate 34,265,961 of OZ023234.1, read as the reverse complement.
AGCACTTTTATATGAGGTTTCCAAGACAACTGCTCATGCACTATAACGCCCAAAAATTTAACAGAAACGACTCTTTTAATTTCTCTGTTCCTCAACTGGAGAGCATGTTGACCAGGAAGCTTACTATTCGGAGTGCGGAACACAATGTAATTAGTTTTATTTACGTTAGGAGAAAGTTTATTTGCTGTGAGCCAATTATCAATACTTTTTAACTCTTCATTTGCCACTTGGAATACTTTCTCACAACAATTTTCACTGAAAAATAAATTTGTATCATCAGCAAACATTATAGTCTTACCTTTTGTCATACATCTGCAAAAGTCATTTACATATATTAAAAACAGCAAAGGTCCAAGAATGGAACCTTGGGGGACACCACACTTAATTTTCAAAATATCAGATAATTGGTTGTTGCATACTACTTATTGAGCGCGGTCATTCAGATAACTAGAAAACCATTCTAAAGGTAGTAATGCATTAATTTCCGTAACAATATTTTATGATCAATAGTGTCAAAAGCTTTGGACAAATCTAAAAATACTCCAACCATTGATTTCTTTTTTCAAAGGCTGTCGTGATAATTTCAACTAATAGCGTAGTTGCATGGCTGGTAGAAAAGTTTTTCCTAAAACCAAATTGATTTTTGTGAAAAAAACTTTGTCCATTCAAGAAACTAACGAGACGTTTATACACCAATTTTTCCAAAATTTTTGACAACACAGGTAATGAGCTTATTGGCCGGTAATTATTCACATCATAGGTCGAACCTTTCTTAAAAACAGGTACCACTTTAGCTACTTCAAAAGCATCAATAAATTCACCGTTACTTAGAGAGAGATTAAAAATGTGAGCAATAGCCAATAGTATGTTGTCTGGGGTACATTTGAAAGCTTCTGAAGGAATCCCATCCATTCCACTACTATTTTTTGATTTTAAATCAGTAATAATTTTCTAATCTCAAGAGGAGAAGTGGGGTTAAAGTAAAGGGAATTTGAAGTTGGAAGAACAGAACAGAATTTTATTCGTTGCTCATACATAACACCAATAATCATACAAATAACTGACGCAATTTTGAAAAAAAGGAGCAACAGGCTACTGCGAAGGGACCATAGGTCTTCAAGTCAAGCAGCAGCCCTATTATTGCAATTATTGAATAGCCCACAAAAATATCAAAAGCCTTATTTATGCCAGGAATGGAATATTTTTTCGATTAAAAGTTAGCTGTATAACCACAATACTGTAGTGTCAATTGAAGTAATAGCAATAACATACCAAACGCGTTATTCGTAATTACTAATAAGGTAATATTTGTACGAATTTTTGAAATTTCGATACGTAGAATGTTGCTTGATGTTTTGAGAAATAGAATTCCATATCTTAACACCCAAGTATTTAAACGAACGTTATGTTCTATTAGTTGAATAGTGAGTCAAGTATAACGACTGGTTTGTCTTGGAGTTACGTGTAGAGTAGGAAAATACATCAGTAGAATACGTGAAGTAGTGTTTAAATCTATCAGGCATTTTGTTATGAATAAAAAGGTACATTAATTTGGCAATTTCAAAGATAAATAAATCATCTAGCTTTAATATTTGCAATTTCTTGTATTGAGGTGTGATACTTTCAGTGTACTTTGTTTTAGTGACAGCTGGAATTGCTTTATTCTGTAATCTTCTTACTTTGATTAAATATGTTTTGTATGTTGCACACCAAGCTGGCAGTGCGTATAGCAATTGTGAATGTATGAGGGAATAATATTAGTTCAGTAATGCTTCTTGTGGAAGGAAATGACTTAGTTTAGTTAGAATTCCAACAGAACGAGCCAATTTTGTTTCAAGTAACGAAATATGACATTGAAATTTAAGTTTACTGTCAATTATAATTCCTAAGTATCTCGCAGTTTCTGTGGTGTTGATCATTTCGCTGTTAAGAGTAAGCGTAACTTGTGGACTGCTACAATCATTTCATAGTTGTGGTGAAATTAATAACGCAAGAGTTTTTTTAGGATTTGCGGTCAAACTGTTTGCAATCATCCAACGTGATATATGAGAAAGTTTGCTATTGGTTACACTTTCCACGTCAGCAAAGTTTTTTCCATCAATCAGTAACGCAGTATCGTCAGCAAAAAATCTGGGGTCAGTTTTTAAATAATTTAGAAGATCGTTTATGTAAATCAGAAATAAAAGAGGACCTAAAATAGATCCCTGTGACACTCCGCATTCAATGTTTTCTGCAGAAGAATTTATATTATGGAAAGAAACATATTGCTTACGATTATCCAATTATGAACTCAGCATGCAATTTGCAATTCCACGAATGCCATAATGATCCAATTTCTTGATAAGTTTTTCAGGAAAAACTGAATTGAAAGCTTTTTTGATATCCAAGAACACAACGGCAGAGCATTGTTTATTATGGATATTGTCTAGGCAACTGGTGATCAGATTAAGGATTGGGTGTAATGTAGAATGTTTGTGTCTGAAGCCAAATTGTGTAGGTGTAATGGTGAAGAGGCAAGTACTCCTCGAAATTATGAGAAGTAGGAAGAAGTTTGTTGACCAGCTTAATGCCAACTTCAGCAAAGTGAAGATTAAAGTGATTAGCAATTGTTGCAGCATCACTGGTCAACTGGTTGTTAATTTTAAGAGTAGAGCAGGGATCTAATTTCTTTTTACCGAGAAGATTATTAACAATTTTCCATGTTTGTTTCAAGTCATTTGTGTGTCTCTCAAAAACTGATGAATAATAAGCGTGAAATTCCACCATCTTGACAATACCCACCGAATAGGAAATTTCATGTAATGTATAAAACATGTGTGCAATATGATAATGTCGCGTCGGAATGCAGCTCAATCGCCAAACGTTTGCAGTGCGTTTTAACGAGATCAGACGTTTTTACGGGCCCCCCGAATTTCCAGTTTTTGCTCGTGTTTGATCAAAAGCTGTGCAAAAACATCACAAAAGTACTCAATCTAAGTGGGTTTATGCTATTTAGCATTGCTTTGTTTTTTTTTTTTTTTTGTTTTTGTTGTTTTTTTTTGTTTGAAGTAGTCTGATATCGAAACGCAAATACTCATTTTCAAACTCCCAATATAATCTGCAAAAAAGTTTTTTAATACCTGATTAGGTGGAAACGTTTTGGATATTATTTGGTTTCGTTTTACACGTTTTAGAAAAGATATCGATTTTTTAAGATATAGTGTTTCACGTACTATTGTTTGAATTTGTTTTTTGCACATCATTTTAATGGAAGATTGTGGTATAGTCATAGATGGGCAGTACCGCGGTACTTTTTTAGTACCAGTACCGGTACCGTCGAAAAAAAGTACCGACGGTATCGGTACTGGTACTAAAAAAGTTTTAGGCTAAAAAAGTTTTACTTTTATTTTTCAATTTTTAGGCGGTACTCGGTACTTTTGCAAAATTTTCTGTAATAAAAAAAAAACATCATAAAAAAGGTGAAGGTCTGCACAACTACACCTTCCGCAGCAATCGTTAGAAAGATTTGTTTTTAAAATACAATACCGCCATCCCGTCAAGCGCGGCAATAGAAAGATTCTTTTCCAACAGAAAAAGATGTTTTGAAGCCGAAGAGGAGTGGTCTTTCAGACGACCATTTCCAAATGCTTTTGTTTTTGAAAGGCAATTCAGAGTAAAAGTTTTTCGATAATTTCGTCTGTTCTTTTTTGCGTTACCGTCCGTTGATGTGGTTGTATAACTGTAAAAGAAAGTCTCAAGACCTGAATACATTTTTAACAGCCTGCGTGCAACGTGGCTTACGTAATGTTAAACAGAGTTGCGCAATGCGTAACCCTAGTGAAATGGATGCGCCCTCCGCAATGTTTTCCTTCTTTTTTCTATACGATTCCAGGATGTTACTTGTCTTTATCTCAGTAGGCTTACGGATTTGATTGATTGATTTTTACGTATTTCAATGCAACTTAAAACCTAAGCTTAACTATGAAAACAAGAACGACAAAAAATTTAATAGTGGTTTTAGGACGTCTTTTTTGCACATTTCAAAATTCATTTTTGCGATTTTGACACGTAAATATGTTTTTTCTAGACATTTCTCCGACTTACAACTCTCTGCAATACAGCTTGTTTCTTTAGTATATCTCCTTGAAATGATGAAAAAATATAAAATAATAAAGTAGTTGTTTTTGTACAACCGATGGTATTCGATCGAGGTAGACCAGTGATTCTCAAACCTTTTTGAAATCTTAAAGATATTTTTCTGTCACTCACGGTCCTTTATTATTAGGCATAAATTTCCACGCAGAATCAAGTAAAGAGCAAAAAAAGGTCATCACGTCCGCAGATGTTCAACCAAGCGCAATGCAATGAGTGATTTATCAGAAATCCGCGACCTCTTTGCCCCTGAAATTGCTTCGCGGACCCCAAGGAAATCGCGGTCCCTAGTTTGAGAACCACTTGTTAGCAAGCGGAAATCAATTTCGTTTTTTAAAGGCCCACATTCTAAACATTACTGGCCTGAGGCCTGCGTTAATAGCATTCTACGTTTTCGATAATGGTATTACATTTACTCGTGTCAACTCGACGAGTGTATAGTGTTTCAAACTAATCGTTGTTGATTATGACCGTCCCGTCTTACTGTACTTTGTAGGTTATTCGCTATCTGTCAGCTCCGTTATGAGATTTATTCCTAACTCCTAACCAGCGTAGGCGGAAGCATTTTTAAAGTGGGGGGGGGGAACAAAAGCAATGACCAGATTTCCTTCTTAATTTTGTCATTGCAAACCAGAGAAGAGTAAAAAAAGGTCTCCATGCCCGCTGATATCCTGATTTAACCACTGCAAATCGGTGAAGAGCAAAAAAAAAGTTTTCACGCCCGCATGCGGCCACTTTGCCAGGTTTCAAGTACATTCATGCACAGGTATTATGTAGAACAAAACGCGTAAATTAGAACCCCCTTAGCCTGCCGCCACCTATGCTCCTAACGCCGCACATATGCATTTTTGCTCCAACAAACTTAATCGCTTGTTATTATAAGATACAAATTAAACTCACAAAGCAATACGTGTTTTCGCAATGACGCAACCCCATCTCAAAAAATGTCTACGTACGGCGTGTAGGCATAGGTCCCTCTTAAAAATTATTTCCTAATAAGGGGGTGATGAAAGTCTCAAACTTCCAAAACGAAACGGTAGAACAAAAATGTTTGAGAATCACTGCTGTTTACCCAGGGTCTCCAGTCTCTCGATGAGTTTTCATACTGTCCTTGTCCGTGGTCGCACAGAGCATTGCCAATTATTATGATCACATGAATCTAACCTCCAGCTTTGAGTGCTTTCTCATAATCACAAACACGAAAATTAAGCGCCATGAAAAAGTTAAAACGATTTATCTCACGTGTGATCTGGAGTTCAAAAAAATTAAAAATAAAAATAATGAAGCATACCAATGAATGTTATTGGCCCTCGACTCCTCAAGCACTTTCATATTATCAAATCTGGAGTTCTGAAAAAACAAAAATTTGGGTCGGCCTACCGGTACCCCTTCTCTACACACTTCGATGTTAAAAATTTTGTTTCTATTTTAATGACTTCACTAAAAGGTTTGACGTCATTATGATTTATGAGGAACTCCTTCCATTAAAAAATTTAGCGTAAAAGCCACTTTTGGTTCTGGGGTGACTAGGGTACTCTTTCATTCAAAATTTTTAAACAATCTTTTTGTCGCATTCCGCGCAAAAAGTGGTCTCCAGTAAAAAAGTTTTCGCTTTATGCCGGCAAATCTTTAAATGGGCGAGGGAAATGGTTGCATTTCTTCTGATTTTTTAGTGTCATTTGCCACTAACTATATAGCCTATTTTGTACCGTTTTTTGATGATTGGTACATAGTTTGTAATTCGTGAATTGTGCCGTACCAAGTACTACCGGTAACTAATTGTCATGAAACTGGACAGTTTTAACTAAAAATCAACAAAATATTGTGCAGTACTTCCTTTTTAGAACATTTTTTTGAAAAGTTCCGACAAAAGTATCGCAGTAATACCGCAGTACTACCGCGGTACTTTTGATTTTCAAGTACCGAGTACCGAGTACCGGTACCGTCGGTACTTTAAAAAGTACCGTGCCCACCTCTGGGTATAGTGCAAGAAAATTAGGATTTTTCGACATTTTTGAAAATGAAACTTTTTTCGTTTTTTGCTTTAAATTTTAATTGATGTTTCCCACGTCCCGCTTTTTGCACCTCATTTATTGGGCATGAATTCGCCAAAAAAAAATTTACGATTTTTCTCAAGTTTCGTAGTTTTTCGTATTTAGACTGGTTTCTTTTAGGGTTTGCTTTTATAGTCAACATCTTACAACCACAGTCGTATTTAGAACTTGCGTAAGCGTGTTTTGCAGTTTTTTTTGATCCAAAAAAGTATCAACAGCTCAGATGGCCGAGTGGTATAGAGCGTCTGTCTCTTGAGCTGTAGACTCGGGTTTGATTCCGAGTCGGGTCAAACCAATGACTTTAAAATTGGTATTCACAGCTTCCCTGCTTCACGCTTAGCATTGAAGGGACAGTGTGGAGAACAAGCCGGCAAGTTTACTTGTTGTGCCGTTGGGAAAGGCACTTAGCGGGATTCCCCCATCTTGGTGTGGTAGACAGATGGCTGGCAACTCCTAAGCGAGCTCGTATAGCGCATTGATGGCATTCTCGTGATAGGAGGATAAATATGCAACTAACTCACTAACTAACTAACAAATGCTTATAAACAGTGCTGAAAGTAAGCCGAAACGGTCCGGTGCGCCGTTCCGGTAAAAAGATTTGCTGCCGGAACGCCGTACCGGTAAAAGATTTTAAATCTAAATCCAGTCTATAGCTAAGCACATTCCACAAGTCAAATCACAAAAAAAATTCAAGAATGGGCTCATTTTTATTAAATAATTATTTTTTTGTATAGAATTACAGTAGAACTCCGATTATCCGAACGTCTATTATCCGAAACGCCTATTATCCGAACGCGACTTTAACAAAAGAAATTAAAACCTGACAATAAGCATTAGAACGTCAATTGCGTTTTAAGAGAAAATTGCGTCGAAAATCAAAAATCATTTGACGCATGCACGGCGTGCTGTAAGTTTTAACAGATGAAGAAGAGTGTGATGAATCAGAAATCAAGGGTCCTACACATTCTGAAGCATTTGATGCATTTGAAACTGCCATGGCATGGTGTGAACAACAGAATGAGCGTTGTTCAACACAGCTGTTGTTCTTGAAAAAAATGAAAGACTTGGCAGCAACCAAAAGAGTGACAAATTTAAAACAAAAAAAAAATAAATGATTACTTTACTGCCACTGCTAGTAATGTACAATAAATAACCATGTACCTTTTTGTACTGTACTTTTAATGCATTGTATATGATCTAATTTCATGTGTATTGCATGTTGTTCGATTATCCGAACAATTAACTTATCCGAACCACCCCTGGTTTTAATTAGTTCGGATAATCGGAGTTCTACTGTAATTTCAAAATTCTTCATCAAAGTCAAAATTCTTCAATGCGAACTGCCTTTTGTTCAAAGTGCCCGTAAGCTAAATAACCGGGTTTGTTTGAGGGTCTCGTCTGCAGCCCGAAAATTCCCAATGTTTTCAAGGACCCGCCAAGACTAGACTTTTTTTTTTGCAAAAGTTTGGCCACATTGACGTGGAAATTGGTATTTTCATGAGAGGAATTAGACCTATTTGGATTATGGCAGCCACTAGCGTAGACAGGATTTTGCAATGGGAGGTGTTGAGAATGACGTCACGTTTGAATTAGACCATACGTTGTATAATAACAAAAGATGGCCTCAAATTTAAGAGAAATGTTTTAAACTAAAAATACCGAAGGCAGTTTAGACACAATTGTTGTAAGGAAGTCAAAGGAATGCTTTCTGTTGAAACTGGTACCCGAAAAACGATATTCAAGTGTTAGCGATTTAGTTCTTTTTTGAGCTACGTAAATAATTTTTGCTTGAATTCGTTTAGCCTTTTTTCTACGGAAGGTCTGAGGGGCCAAGGGCACTTGCATGTACAGGAGCGGCACTGCCCTGCTAATGAAATTGCGTCATTGCTTCATAAACATAACGGCAAATAATTTTTGTTATTATGACAAATAAAAAACCAGATTATCAATGACAAAGTATCTAGCACTTCAAAATAAATATCAGAAAAAAAGTGACGTCACTTCAGGCTAAATGGGGGGTTGTAACCCCCAAACCCCATGTGGCTACACCGCTGATGGCAGCAGAGATGAAAAAATTTTCTCGATGGTTAGAGCAAATCAGCACAAACTGTGACATCACAATCTAAAATTTTCCTTCGCGCAAATGATAGCCTCATTTTAATGACGACATAACCAGTAGCCTACAAGCCCAGGGGTTCTTAAATGGGGGGTAGTGTTTGATTTGAATTATATGGTGAGGGCTTGGAGCCAGAACTGTCTATGTCCATTTCTGGCGAAAATGAGGTAAGTCCAAAAAATTACTCTCTCCGTGGGTGCGCTTCTGCTCCCAAATTGGCTTAGTCCTACACGCACTGTAAGCATGTTAAACTGACCATGCGTTTTTGGCTATATCCATTTTTATAATGAGCTTTGAAACTTTAAATGCATTTTACGGAAAACCATGATTTAGAACATAGCCAGTTCTGGCTCCAAGTTCTCGTTATGTTCTTGGTTGAAAATGTGTCGTTACGTTTGTGGGTAGGCCTATAATCTTAGATTTAACAATTCAAAAGTAGATTTTGGGAATCTTTTGCACTTATCCACCCAAATAGCTTTCACAAATTTGGTGTCAACATAGTTCTGTGGCAAACCTTTTACTATCCAATGTGCAGGCAACAGTACTACAGGACATCGTTTCGAGTCTCCGATTAGCGATTCATTCTAATCCAGAGACAAATTAGTTATTTGCGTTTTAGCCATTCTCGTATTACCTGATATTTCATAGTTCGTTAAAATTTTAAGTTTTGGGTGTGATTAAGGCGTTTAGGATTTTGTAACTGAATGTAAGTGGATACTTAAGACTCATTTGTCTCTTTTTATCAGCAATTACGAATTTTTTTTTTACTTTCACCACTGTTCCTGGCTTATGGCGCAGTACCTGTAAGAAAAATTTTCTACTTTCACCACTGCTTATAAAGCAACAAACAAACCAAATAATGTTGTTTTTGTCAGGTATTTTTTCCGTTGTGCCTGAACGCATTATTTAACAGCACATTATTTCACATCAAATCTGCAGCGCTTTTCTTTCTTCTTTTTCTCTCTCGAATTGAACCGCTAGAATTTAAATTCTCTCGTTTATTCTGCCAGAATTACAGTGGTACCGGTATGTGATGTGTGCAGCAACAACAACAACAACCAGTTTATTTTCATGCATCTGAAAGCCCACGATGTTAAACAATCACAAACAATAACATCAACGTTAAATAAATGCAGCTGGTAGGCTAGGAAATCTAGAGATATATGAGTGGTATTCCTACCAGTGTAAAAGTTTAATAAATGTGTATAAATGATGTAAAACTGTACTGGATAGCCGAGTGATGTTACTGGGTACCTATCACAGTATCAGCCGTCAATATTGTCAAGCTCTGATGGGTCCTACTAAACACCGCAAGGAACTACAAGGTACTTTTAAACCTTCAAAATGCTTGAAAACACTACAAGGAACTACAAGGTACTTTTATAGCTACTACGAGGTAGTTGAAAACAGCACAAGGAACTACAAGGTACTTTTAAACCAAGTACAAAGCAGCTGAAAACACTACAAGGTACTTTTATACCACCTACAAGGTAGTTGAAAACACTACAAGGAACTACGAGGTACTTTTATAGCTATTACAAGGTAGTTGAAAACAGCACAAGGAACTACAAGGTACTTTTAAACCAAGTACAAGGTAGTTGAAAACAGCACAAGGAACTACAAGGTACTTTAGAACCAAGTACAAAGTAGCTGAAAACACTACAAGGAACTACAAGGTGCTTTTAAACCAACTGCAAGGTAGTTGAAAGCACCACAAGGAACTTTTAAACCTTCAAAACGCTTGAAAACACCACAAGGAACTACAAGGTACTTTTATAGCTACTACAAGGTAGTTAAAAACAGCACAAGGAACTACAAGGTACTTTTAAATCAAGTACAAAGCAGCTGAAAACACTACAAGGTACTTTTATACCACCTACAAGGTAGTTGAAAACACTACAAGGTACTTTTATAGCTATTACAAAGTAGTTGAAAACACCACAAGGAACTACAAGGTGCTTTTAAATTAAGTAGGCCTACAAGGTAGTTTACAAGGAACTACAAGATACTTTTAAGCCAACTACAAGGTAGTTGAAAACAGCACAAGGAACTACGAGGTGCTTTTAAACCAACTACAAGGTAGTTGAAAACAGCACAAGAAACTACAAGGTACTTGTAAATCAACTATAAGACTTTTAAGGTAATTTTAAACCAACTACAACCCCCCGACCCCAACCCCCCAACTCCAACCCTCCCCCGACCCCCCCACTCCACCCCCCCAACTCCGACCCCAACCCCCTCTCCGACTCCAACCCCCTGAACCCACCCCAACTCCAACCGCCCCGACCCACCCCCCATCCCCCGACTTCAACCCCCCGACCTCAACTTCCCCGACTCCAACCCCCCTCCCAACTCCAACCCTTGGGATGTTCCTAACGCCCTTGTCTTTGGTCTATAAGTTCCTTGCGATGTTTTTAACTGCTTCTTTGTAGTTGGTTTAAAAGCACCTTGCAGCTCTTAGCGGTGTTTTCAATTACCTTGTGGTTGGTTTAAAAGTACCTTGTAGTTCCTTGTAGTGTTTTCAAGCGTTTTGTAGATTTTAAAGTACCTTGTAGTGTTTTCAAGTACCTTGTCATTGGTTTAAAAGTACCTTGTAGTGTTTTCAGCTGCTTTGAACTTCGTTTGAAAGTATCTTGTAGTATCTTGTAGTTCTTTGCACTGTTTTCAGTACCTTGTTGTTCCTTGCGGCGTTTAGTAGGAACGAGCTATGATGCCACCCTGGCAAATGTCGTGCTAACTCAAACACTTGTGTAAACAAGTAGATCAGTGCAACAAACAATTAATTATCTAAACTGTATAAGCTGTCAAAAAAAATTGCTATTAGCTATAGTAAAAGTGATCACGGGGCAAAGTGGTCATCTGGTGTCTGCTTTGCCCCAAGACTGAAGCAAAGCGGTCACAGTACTACAAAATTAAAAAACCAAAATTTTACTGAAAGTAAACAAAAAATGAAAGTTTATTCATTTGGAAAATGTAATATAGTGATGTCCTAGTCTCCCCTACACAATGGATGCACAACTTTATCAACAGGAAGGAAAAAAATTATGTAAGTTCAAAAGTAAGGGGCCCACTTTGCCTCATCTTCCCCTACTTTTGAAACGCCTAGTCACACAACACCTACAACATTCTAATTTTTCACTAAACTTTGAGCTTGCACTGTATAATCGCACAAACTTAGGCTAGGACTAGGTGAACTTAACCTGGGCTGGGTAACTGAACTTGCCCTGGCTCCCGACGAACAATAATTACTGACTTCGTCTTCAAATATATAGGTATACTGTGTAACTTAAAGTGTAAGGTAGTACAAGTGAAATATAATTTAGCTTTGATAAGGACACATCGGTACTGGTATCAATGGTTCTGCAGACGATTTTGATTTGCTGTCTCTTTCTTCAGTAACTTCGAGAGGTTGCGTTATCTCTTTGGTATCTTCGTTTTCTACGTCTGACCTGTCATTGTTACCACTACTATCAATACGTCTATTGCAAATAAAAAAATTGCGTATGTCCATAATTATTCTGCCACACACTAACAAAAAGTTTTGAAACAAGTGATTTAACGATTGAACGAATTTCCAAAGCTGTCCAAGAACTACATATAGGTAGGCCCACATATGCCGAATGGAATTCTACTTACCGTATTTTCGTTACTTGGACTCGACCAAGTATAAACAGTATTCGACCTAGCACTAGTATTATCAACCTAGGCCTACTTGACAATATTCTATACCGGTGTTAGTGCTACCTACCGCATTATGCTAGGACTCAAAACTGAATGCTTAAAAATTTTTTTCACCTGCAAATGATTTCTTCCATTCTCTGCTCCAAACACTATTCTTATAGTTACTAACAAAACAAACAAAAATGTCAACAAAAGAATTGCTATTATGCGTGGATTACCATGTGAAAGGTCTTACCCAATACTACCGGTATCATTTAGACTGCAGCTATTTGCTTGGTCCAAACAGTAGTCTCCTAAAGTGAGTTCCCAAGAAACTGAAGAGCAAAGAAAATACCGAAACTTCACAACATTCGCAATTTTTATGTAGGCCCATTTGATGGCAAAATTATTTATGTGGGCTTGTATTGAAGTTCATCAAAATCAAGGAATTGTGTGCAAATTACCTCAAAATAGCTTTGACCTGTTAACTATACCTTGGCTTGAAGGCATTACGAACACCTGGAAAAAGACCCTGGGCATTTGCCCCAAAACAAGGCCTAGTTACGCCACTGCTTACCAGCATGGTTGCAAATATAAAATTTTTGTAAAAATGTTGTTGGTGCATTCCATTATAATACAAAATTTTATAAAATATGTCACCATGTGGTTTCGAATTTTGCTTCTTTTCTGATATGTTGATCTCCCGTGAAAATGAAGCCCAACAAAAAAAATTTTTTGAAATCAAACTAGCCGTTGTTGAGATAGAGAGAATTGAATTTTAGACCGTCACTAGGTGGTGCTCTTCATGCGATAATTTAATTTTTTATTTTATGAGTTATGTTTAAGGTAGAGAGGTGGTTGAAGTGTCGATTTTACCATTTTTGGGGGGTGTAGAATCCGAAAATGTTTTTGACATTAAATGAATGTTCAAGCTGATATTACCAGATTTAAAAGTTTTGAATTGAGAAATAAACCCCCTAAAAACCCCATGTGGGAATCGAGGTACCCCAAAAAGTAACCGCTACATAGTTGTTCCTTATCTATACTAACCTCAGTAATCCACATTTCTGATGACAATTTTGTCCTTTATGGTTTAATACAACTGCAAAGTTGTCTCACATTGAGCTATAGTTAATTTTTGCGCAAAGGCATAAACACATTATGAATACTGCACATCTTCAACATTCTGTTTGTGATGGCCCCCAAGATTCCTCTCAAAATCGACTGCCATATGGTTGTTTTATTAATGTAGCAACCCATGACATATAGATACTAATCTAAGATGACATTTTTATTTTTTTCGTACACAAAGCAGTTAATCATGTTTAACTCTAGAATGGTGACGTGGGTGATTTTCTCTTGGGTGAGTTTTTGATTCCTTAGTTGACATATAACAGAGGGTAGGAGGTGCTGGTCGAACTCGGTATCTTCATCGCTCTATCAAACTTAGTGGAAGGAGGGTGTACTATCCTGCTCTCTCACTTCGCTTGCTCATGGGAACGCATTTATAATATCCGATGGACCATTACAAGAAGTAGTAGATTTAGCTCTTTCTGCCTCTCATAAAATACAGTCGAAAAGAATGACTGGGGATGAGTAGCTGTCACAGCATAGTCAAACAACCCAAGAACGCGTCCATGAAAAGAAAAGCAATTTCATCAATTTGTTTTGTTTTGTGAGAATATTTACCAAGACTTTCAAAAGAAAACTTTTGTAACTCAAAAACGACAGTAATTCAAAGCGTAATTCTGTTTAAATGATGTTTACTCCTGAATAGGCAGTTTCAATTTTATTACATGCATTAAAAACGAAAGAACTTTCAGCGAAAGCAAAGTTTTTTAAATTTTAATTTTTGAGAAAAATGTTCGTAAGGTTACCATTAAGACATAAAAAACACTAACGTTACCACATTGCCGTTGTAGGGTTAATGCAAATGATAATTCTGATCTATCTTCTGTGTTGTTGAATTCGGCACATTAAAACAAGCATTTGGTTAAAAGTAGTTATCAATGTTAAAGGGTGTCTTTGTCCACAGCTCCATTGCTATGTAGTATAAGCTGTGACCTGTTATAATATTTTATTGCATGACGTTTTCCATGTCAGTTTGAATTTTCCTAAGTTGATTTATCATGTTATAGAAAGTTTTGCCAATTATTGATGGTTTACTGCAAATTCCCAAACTTAATATTGTAATGATGTAATATCAGCCTCATGCCTTAATTCTATAAAGGCGGTCATATTGTATAATTTCCATGCAGCTGGAACCTTGCAAAATCACTTTATGACTAGCAGCTGTAATAATATCTACATTTTCATATTCAATTGAAAGAATACGTACAATTGGTGCTATATGCATGTTGCACTGCAATGCTATGATATTGCGTTATTTTATTATTGCATATTCATTGATTGCAGACCCAAGTGCAGTAATGAGCATGTATGGTGTTTGTTTGTTGACTCGTGTTTGCAAGGTGGCATGTAGGACTGCGCAAGCTCCAGAGCAGTGGCAAACTAGTGTGATAAAACCTATCCACAAGAAAGGAGACAGGAGAAAATGCATCAGTTGCTCTTGATCTAGAAAATGGATGGTTATAGGGGCATATCTTTCATTAGTGTCTCAGGTATGGTCTATGCAAAATCCCTTGAAAAAAAAATGCTGTGAAATAGTCGAGCCTAAGCTAATGGATGCACAGTTTGGCTTTCATCTTGGCCGAAGCACAATGGACCAGATCTTTGCCTTGCAGCATTTTTGAGAAATCGTGGGAATATGTGAACGAGGTCAATGCATGTTTTGTTGATCTTAAAAAAGCATATGATAGCATTTCTAGGGACAAGCTTTGGGCAGTGCTGTTACAGTACGGCGTTGGTGGCCAGTTACTAACTGCTATTAAGTCGCTGTACATGCATTCCGAGGTCTGTGTCAGTGTTAACAGCGTAATGGCGAAACCTTTTGAAGTAAGTGTGGGACTACAGCAAGGCTGCTCTCTTTGACCTATTCTGTTCCTTATGTGTATGGATAGAATAGTTAAGAAAAGTGAGTCTTGTGGCGGAGTAAAGATTGGTGATTGCACTATACAACGTCAGTTATTTGCAGATGATCTTGTACTACTCGACTCGACCCAAAATGGTATCCAGCAGGCTCTTGACAGGTTTTCAGATGCATGCTCTGCTGCCGGAATAAAAATCAGTACAACAAAAACAGAAGCCATGCGCCTGTCCAGACAACTCTCTCCAAATTGATGGAGTACCACTAAAACAGTCAGAGAAATTCAAGTACCTCGGCGTCTCATTCACAAGTGATGGCAGACAAAATAGCGAAATGGACCTCCGCATCGGAAAAGCAAGTGCAGTAATGCACCAGCTCCACGGATCTGTGGTGCTGAAACGGGAGCTTTGCACCCAGGCAAAGCTTCTCATTTTCAGACCAGTCTATGTTCCTATTCTGACTAATGGCCATGAGTGTTGGATCATGAATGAAAAAAAGAGATATCGAGTTCGAGCTGCCGAAATGGGATTCTTGCGAAGAATTAGCGATTGAACAAGGTTAAAAGTGCAAATATTTGTGAATCTCTGAACATCAAACTGCTGCTTCTCTGACTAGAAAGATCGCAACTGCATTGGTATGGACATGCGACACAAGGAAAGAACAGGCAAAAACTGCTTTGTTCAACACCGATTGGTTGAAGGCCTAAAGGCCATCCCAGAACTCGATGGCGAGATTACGTAGAAGATCTTGTTTGGTCTCGCCTTGGCATCCCAGCAGAACGTCTCTTTTGCGGAGGATCGACATGCTTGGAGGCTCCAACTTGAGCTGCTGCCCCGCAACCCCCCCAAGGATAGGCGGATCTAGAAAATGGATGGATGCTTTTTACCTCCTAACATTCATGTATTTGATAAGTTGCTCATGAGTGAAACTTTTATAGGAACTGTTTTGCAACAAAGTTTTGGATGTTAGCGTCATAAATCATTAGCTATCTTTCAAATTGTTAAAAGAGTAATTGATCATGGTAAATTTGTTGAAATGATAAGTTTCTTGTGTGATAAAAATTTTATGCTTAATTATTGTTGAGTGCAGCAATAGCTTCATTGCTACACTGAGCATCATTGGAATCCATGTGTCCGCCTTCATGGAGGTCATCACAAACAAAATGTTGAAGATGTGCAGTATTCATAATGTGTTTATGCCTTTGCGCAAAAATTAACTATAGCTCAATGTGAGACAACTTTGCAGTTGTATTAAACCATAAAGGACAAAATTGTCATCAGAAATGTGGATTGCTGAGGTTAGTATAGATAAGGAACAACTATGTAGCGGTTACTTTTTGGGGTACCTCGATTCCCACATGGGGTTTTTAGGGGGTTTATTTCTCAATTCAAAACTTTTAAATCTGGTAATATCAGCTTGAACATTCATTTAATGTCAAAAACATTTTCGGATTCTACACCCCCCAAAAATGGTAAAATCGACACTTCAACCACCTCTCTACCTTAAACATAACTCATAAAATAAAAAATTAAATTATCGCATGAAGAGCACCACCTAGTGACGGTCTAAAATTCAATTCTCTCTATCTCGGCAAAGGCTAGTTTGATTTCAAAAAATTTTTTTTGTTGGGCTTCATTTTCTTCGCCCTATGTTATATGTTTAATTCATCTAATTCTGTAACCTAGTGGTGACATTCATTTGTTGTATTATAATGGAATGTCTCTGTTAATAAAATTTTTTAAAAAAAGTAGAAAGATGATTGTAAAAAGTGCACTGCAATGCATTTCGCGCTTAAATGTCGTGCGCCTAAATGTCCTCGCGCCCAAATGTCTGCATCCAAACGTCTGCTCCCAAATGTTGGGTTTTGTGGCCAACTTGCCTTCCTTTGAGATCACCTCGAAAATTTTATAGAAACTCGAGATCAACCAGCCAGCAAGCAATTTACAACAAGTTATTTTTTCCCTGTAATTTTGACACTGTAATGGACTGCTATGTTTAGCATATATTACCTACATCGTGAGCAGTGTTTACAAGCTCGAGCTAACTGAAAAGCCGAATAAAGAAGGCGAAACAAAGACTAAGAGAATACAAAATTTGCTTTTGCTATTATTATAAGTCAATGAGATATTTGGGTCACCATGTCTTTCACCAGCATTTGATACTCAGGTTTATATCTTGTCAAGGTAATATTAAACAATTGCTCAAGTGACAGTTCGTTCAAACAAATTAGATTTATAAGCATGATTTATTTCCCTTGCTTCACTTCCAAAAGGAAAATTTTTGTTACACTTAGCATGGCGTGTTATAAAGTGCCTTTCAACATTTCCCTTCTTTGTCACAACAAGTGAAGCGTTGGAAATAAGACAGGTGCGTGTATCGTTTACCATTGCACAGAAACAGGTACCAGTAAGCTCCCATCGTGGCGTCACTATCGAGGGGGGCTAGCTCTGGGTGTCATCATTTTGGGGTGACACCATTTTATGATGAAAACAGTTTGAAATTGGTGCTAAAAACGTTTTAAGACGTTATTTCAAGCGTCAACATAAGAAAAGCATAAAAGCTTTCGCAGCCAAAAGCAACTTTTTGCTTTGCAATTATAGGCTTCAATCAATTGCTACAATTGATCGCATATCGCATTGTTTGCAAGAAGCTCGCGAAGAAATGTGTGGGAGTTTTTATCCTTACAATTAATGCTTTTATCTGTGATAGGAAATGGCAGGCCAAAACGCGCATTTTACATGTTGGTGAAAACTTTCATATATATGTATTTAGCAATACCAACTTTATAGCGTCCTGCGTCAGAATGCGCATTCTTAAAATGAAGTAATGTCTTCTTCACTCTTACCCTGTCCACATGTCCTATTTATATGGGCTTGTTGCTTGGGGCTTTCTGCATCACAATCAAATTTTTGATGTCATAACTTAAAAAAGTGATTATGACATCAAGCCCACATCAACTTGGGCCTATAAGTCCACATAAATTGGTCATGTGGACAGGGTAACTACCGGTAACTCGTAGAGAAGAAGTTATGAGGTAAGCCCTATCTCAGCGATAGGGATATTGTGTACGGATGGTAAGCAATTACATTTATTAGCAATAGGGGATAATTTATTTATTGGTGAATTGAAAAATGGAGAAACGTTAGACTAAATATGAAAGGGGAACAAAAAACGCCCGTTTTGGTTCACGTCAGGTTTTAGTGTAGTGAGCGTAATTTATCAATTTTACTCTCAGTTATTCACTCTCAGGCTAACTGTAAACTCTAATTTAGATACCTTCTGATGATCCGCTGAGGTGAAACAGTCTGTAGAGGTTTTTACTTTGTTACTTTGTGTTTTTAAATAAATAAGGAAGCGTCTATTTCACCGGAAATTCCGGTTACCGAAGTTTGAAAATCGTGGTTTGCGGAACCGGAAACGTCCCCTAACGGTTCCCCTACTGTGAGAGTCGCACTACAGGAACCGAAAACGGTTACGCGACTACGATTTTTCAAACTTCCGTAACCGGAATTTTCGATGAAGTAGATACTTCGAATCAATAAATATATGTTCTGACCTCGGTCATTAAGCCCTGTGGTTACTGGAAGCAACCATTTTCCGTAATTGTACCTTCATAACATGTAATTAAGTGAATTTATGTTTATTATTTCTGTTTGTTTAATGCAGGGGTGGCCAACCTTTTGATTCCACGCGCCAATATTTTTCACCCTTAATTTAGATGCGCCACATCAAGTTAAGATTAAAAAAAAAAGTGTTTTTTTTTACTTACAACTCTAGTCTTGGCGCCCTCAAACAGTGGAACCCCAGGATTTGGCGAAGAAGGGCCACAACCATGGGTCTGGAAGTGAAACCCCCAGCCGCCAACGAATTTTTACTGTTTTCACACAGAAAAACACTCATTTTGGCACACTTTTTTTTTATCGAAAAAGGATGTGCAGTGAGTGCAGGCACTATGAACAATGCAAAAATATATCGGCAGCTTATGTCTAAAAGCAGAAGCTTGGGTAAAATAAATGAAAGGAGGCTAGCCTACAACCATTATTAGTTTGAGAAATTATAGGCTGAAAGTTAGGTTTTAGCACCTTAGTACGAGGACAAAGGGGGGGGGCATGGCACCAGGGCTCCCCTGCGTGCGCCTGTGCCCTCAGGCCCTCAGACGTCCTGTTTTCCACTGACAATGTCTGTGGAGAGCAAAAAATAAAAAAAGGTTTTCACGCCCTCAGATGTTCTGTTTTCCACTGAAAAATATCGATGGAGTGCAAATAAAAAAAATTATAAAAAATTGGTGAGCAGAAGTGGCTTGTCATCAAAAAGGTGCAATGCGCCACTTTTAAGTAGCTAATGCGCCACGTCTGGCTCATGTGCCACAGGTTGGCCATCCCTGGTTTAATGTTTACAGTTTATGAAAGCAAATCATCTGTGTGATCTGATGAAGCTATTTGGGCTAACTATCCAGTGAATAAAAAACAAAGTACCGGTATCACTGCCAAAGAAAACAGCTGATGGCAGGCCAAACACTTTTTTGAATCATCGAATATTTTTTCTTTTTATTCGGTTGTGGTCTGACTAATTCAATGTACGAGTTATGAGGTTCTGTCTTAGCCAGAGAGAAATCTGTATTTGATAAAAGTTGAAACTGTGTGTGTTGGTAAAACAAAGATCTATTTTTGGTCAGAGTCATTTCTTTGTTTGTTTATTTCAATGTTTTTGTCATAAGATTTGCCTGGCGGTACCGGTATTGCGTCGACATTTGTAAAGAATTTCAAGGTGCATTTTGGAGGCATAGGCTTAAATAACACAGTCGGAGTGATTGGGATTCGGAACGTGAAGTCGTATTGTATAGCTGAGGTATGATTCCCGGGTTAATTATATTGGATAAAATGTAGCTGGTGGTCTGGCTCGACACCGCTAGCTTGTTTTTTTTTTTGTGGGTGTAGTGCAGTATTCCTGAGGTGTATACCCGTGGAAATAGGCTCCCAAAACGTGTTAGAGTGCCCTTTGGCATAATATCGTGAGATATGCAATATGCCAGCATATTACTAGCGCTAATTAATTAGTCTATAATAACAAAACACAGCTTTTTTCTATTCGCCCCTACTTCAAGTTATGTCTTATCTTGCAATAAATTCGATAAGCAAAATGGCTTATGCTTTAAACGCTGAATAGTTCATTGCTTCTTGCAAGATGGATGACTCCACAAAGTTCTGCTCAGGTGTCACCATTTCTAGCAACGCCACTGACTCCCATTCCTTATTAAAGTAATATCTTTTCTTCTTCAGAGCGCTCATTGTAATTAATTTTGGCAAGGGTTGGGCTAAAATAAATGCACGAAACTAATGTTCCTCTACTGTCCAAAAACAGTCAACTTATACCTTACTTACACAAAAACAACTGCCAATACGTAGGAAATTTTTTAACAGAAGCAGCCATGAAACTAGAATTGTATTTTCAGTAGTGACTAGTTAATGAGCCTGCTTTTGACCTATCAACAAGCGACTAAGCTCATAATAGTCGTGAAATAATGTGCATTGTTTTGCATTTGTTCACATAGCAATGCTCTGTTTGTGAAAATGTATTTGAAGAATCTTACTTAGTTTTCACAAAATCTCATGTGATCGACCGGCTGAGCCTAGACGATCGACCAGCTGAGCAGTGAGGCTAGGCGATTGACCGGCTGAGGCTAGGCAATTGACCTTACTGTCTTGGGCCATTGCGCTGCAGGTTCATGTCGTCTATTGTTATTGATATAATTATTACTGGGCCTACCTACCAGTGTTAGTGCTTTTGCTTTGGTACTGGTAATGTTTTGTAGTAGTGATTGTACCCATTACAGATTAATACCAAATAATATTAATAATGTACAGTTCGATTATGGTATAAGTTTGTCTCCTGAAATGCACTCAGTGTCATGCATTAATTTCACGTAGAGTAAGGAGCACCCTGTAGGCTACCCTTGCGTATAAATTATAAGGGGCAAAATATGTCTGGCTTCCTCAGATTTCATTTGATTTATTGGTTTTACAGGTAATATTAAAATCTGTCGACTGTTAGATGTAGAAAAATATGCATGTATTTTGCTGCAAGGGCTTTGTTTTGTGGCCTGAGCGTAAATGAAGAAGTTATTGATGTCTCGACTATTAAATTAAGTCTCTTCAGTGGTGCTATGAGCTTCAAATCCATGAAGTACATCCATCAACCTACAATGCATTCTTCCAGATAACCTTTATTCTACCTAGTACCTATAAAGGTTACTCTTGTTTCTCGATTTCATTGGAAGACATGATGTTAATGGTCCTGCATGGCAATGACGGTGTGCATAGTAGTAGTATTCTTTATTTGCCTGCACAGGTGACAACGAAAATAGAGCACAACATTCAATATGGAAAAAAAAAATTCAAAACATAGTGCAAAGGCTAGGAAGCATCGAGCAACCGTTAGGTTTTCCAGTCAGATGCTTCCTAACATGTGCAGCACGAAAAACATGAAGATTTACAGGATACGATGTAGGGCATAGAGGCTTTCAATTAAATGATACTATGAAATACGCAATAACAACAAACGATAATGAAAACGACAAAAAACTACAAAAACCAAAAGAGTTCAGGGGGAAAAGGCAAAGCGAAAGATATTTGGGTTGCTAGGTCGGTGTGTGGTTATCAGATCAAGTCAGAAAAACAGTTAACAATTATAGTTATCTAGTAATTTCAATTTCTTTTTGAAGGAAACCCAGGGCATGCTCTTAATTGTGGGATCTATGGTGCTCCAAATTTTCGTGCCTCTAAATGCTAGAAGATTTTTAGCAAAAGATTTGTTAACACGAGGCAGAAAATAAACGTTTTTATCAAGTTGTCTAGTATCGTAAGAGTGTATGGATTTCAATTTTGTAAAAGAATTGTTCAGAACTGGTGGAAGATCATTGTGATGTAATAGATACATAATTTTGGCTAATTCTAATTTGTAGATATCTAGAACTAAGAAATTTAGATGCTGATATAACTCGGTTATGGGGGTGTTGTAATCTTTTTTACCAATAATTCTCAAGATTGTGTTGAGTCTAACTCGAAGTTGTTTCAGTTTGACTTAAGGGGCTGTACCCCAGGCGCTAATTCCATAATGTATTCGTGAATAAACTAAACTATAGTAGAGCATACTCAGGGTTTCCTTAGAAGCAAATGGTCGTAGCTTATAAAATAATCCAGAATAACGCGCCAGTTGCAAGGACAAATGACTGATGTGCGAAGACCAAGTGAGGTCGTCATCAAGTAATAGCCCAGATATTTGACTCTATTCACTCTAGAAATAGTATAGTCATTTATATGCAGATTAAATTCACAATCTACTTTGGTTCTTGGTTGCTTATTGATGATCATGTAGTTTGTTTTTACATAATTTAGCGATAGTTTGTTTTTGCGAAGCCAATAATCAATTTTGTGCAGTTGATGATTTACTCGATTTTCCAAGTTGTTTAGATTACTATCAGCTAGCAATAAAAAAGTGTCGTCGGCAAATATTGTGACGCCAAAATCGGAGGCTAAAGGAAGATCATTGATATACATTAGGAACAAAGTAGGACCTAGGCATGATCCCTGAGGAACACCACAAGTTATTGTTTTCTCTTCTGATTTAGCGGCATAAATTTTAGTGTATTGTCGTCTGTTATTTAAATAACTTGTGAAAAGATCCAATGCAATTTCACGAATCCCTAAGTATTTGTTCATTTTAAATAGTAAAATGTTGTGATCAACAGTATCAAAGGCTTTCGACAAGTCAAGAAAAAGACAGCAACTGAACTGGTCTTTATCAATATTTTTGATTATCTTATCATATATATTGTTTATGGCATAAGCTGTAGAGTATTTTTTTCTAAATCCAAATTGATGATCACTGAGCAAATTAAATTTTTCAAGGAATTGCGTCAGTCTACAGCTGATTAATTTTTCAAATATTTTATTGAATTGGGAGAGGATTGAAATAGGCCGATAATTGTTAATATTATTTACGTCTCCTTTTTTGTAGATTGGTATTACTTCTGCAAGCTTTAACGCATTCGGATATATACCCTGAGTTATTGCGAGGTTGAAGAGTTTGCAGAGTAGCGGAGAGATAATGTGTTTACTAATTTTTACATAGAAGGTATCAATATCTCCCACTCTTTTAGCTTTTTCGTTAGATAACGTACTAATCAAAGCAGCAACTTCATCTTCAGTTGTAGGACTAATGTAAAACGATTTTAGCGATGATGGAGCTGACGAAATACTTTGACTCTGTTGTGATTCGATTGGTTTTATAGCATCGGCTAGATTTTTTCCCACATTAATAAAGAAGTCATTGAACAATTCAGCCATTCTTTCATGATTATGAATAACTCCATTCTCAGTGTTTAAGTTATTAGGAATTGTAGATTTACAAGGTTTTATATGTGTTAACTCTCGGATGGCATTCCAAAGCTTATCTGGTCTACTTTTATTATCAATGAATAATTTAGTATAATAATTCTGTTTGGCACGACCAATCGCGCGATTTAACGTATTACGATATTTTCTATGCATTTCCCGAAGTACTGGGTCAGGATTTTTGTGGAGGAGCTTAAACATTCTATTTTTTCGCTTGATGCATTTAAGTAGGCCTGGAAAAAGCCAGGGTTTTGATTTTAACCTGGATTCTTTTCTGGTTGCCTTTCTCAACGAAGCGTGATTGTTAACTGTTTTTACAAGCTTGTCAATAAATGCATCAAACAGATCATTTATATTTTTCGAATCAGATATATTAAGCAAGTTCATTTGAGATGACATGTCCACAAGAAAGCTTTCCAATTGAAAATGACTTAAGTCTCTTATGTATATTTCATTATCATTCATTAATTTCGGTTTGTTAAAAGGAATTAAAACAAACGTCCTGTAATGATCCGAGAAGTCGCATAAAGAAATATCGTGGGACAACGTACAATTAGAGAGGGTATTGTTGGTATAGATATGATCCAACAGTGTTTTTGAGGTTGGGGTAATTCTGGTTGGTTTGTTAATAATGCATTTAACAGAGCAACCAATCAGATTGTCTATGTAGCGGCTTGTTTCATAGCTTTTATTGTCTTGACACAAATTTATATTCATATCGCCAACCAAATAAAACTCTCGTTCGTTAAGATTCAAAGTATGAAAGATGGAACTTAATTCATTACTGAAGTGTTCTATTGCACACGTCTTGTAAACAGGATGTCTGTAGACTACACCGATAATTAATGGTTTACCAGCGGTCGTAATTTCTATCCATAAGTTTTCAACTTCATCTGTGTTGATATTCAAGTTACTGCATTCGTTAAATTTAATGCTGTTTTTCAAGTATAAACCCACATCGCCAGCGAGCGATGCGCTGTCTTTATGAATGAAGGTGAAGCCTTCAATATCAATATTGCTGTAGATACGGTTTTCTCTTAGTTTAGTTTCGGTAATGGCAATAACATCTGGTTGGCGTTTTTACTGCGACAAATATTGCATAAGCGGGTCTAAGTTTTTTTAAAGGCTTCTGACATTGAAATGCATCAGCAAGAGGCCATTAGTTTTTGAATTTACGCAGTAATTATTTAACGTTTCAGTATCATAATAATTGCAATTACTAAAAAATATTTCGTGGCGATTAAGTTCATCAGACATTAATTTAACATTTAAAGAGTTGCCGTCTTGACGCGATAAATTTGAAGGTGTCGAATTGCCTTCGATACTGTTGCACAACAAACATTCATAAACATCGTTGCTTGAAGCTTGCACATCCGAGCAAGCGTTCAAAAGAAATCCGAGCATACACGCAACAGAGGTAGCAAAGACATATTAGGTGCTACTACACACTACACCCCCGTGATGACTATAAAGTATGGGACTGCTCTCAAGTCTAAGACTGACTATAAGCTTGATCTGATGGCTAGGACTGACTATGAGTCTAAAGTCTAGGACTGACTATAAGCTTGATCTAATGGCCTATGGTCAAACTTAGAAAATGAAATTACTCCGCGGGGAGATAGCAACTCCACACCATGAAAACCCTTTTGACCCAAACTATAGCTAATCTCCCAACCAGTTTCTGTACTTTAACTAACCAGTTTTTGCAGCTGCAGACGCGTTTCGACCTTATTAGGTCTCATCAGCGCAGCATAGCATCCCCCACCCCCTAAATAAAACTCAGAATAATCGCTAAATCTCCAGCTTTACACCTCTATAGAACAATATATCTCAGAGCTAACCTTCTCCTTGACATACTCAAGGCTTAAAAAAAATTTTGAATACGGGTAAAAAACAGACAGAATTGTTGCCAATTGTTAGCACATAGAGGTATTGTGATTACATAAGATGTCTTCTATTTTTATGGATCCTCAATAAATATATTCCTTCTTAATGTAAAACCCAGATGGTCCCTAACAAGCAGTGAAAAAATCAACATATACTCTTGAATTTACGACGTCTGCGAGATGAAGTGATTGTTGTTCAATTATGACGTAATCCTTTTGTGGATAGGCATGTGGACCAAGACAGGCACTTGCAAAGCCAGCCATCGTCATAGGCGCTTACACTATGCTTTCTCCAAATTGGATGTCATTTCTTCATTATCTCGCCATTATTCCCGTCATGTCGGAGCCTCACCTTCTACTTCAACGACTTTGATTAAGCATGTGGACTAAGACAGGCAATTAAACCAGCCAACGTCGAGGTGCTAGCACTATGCTGGTAATTGTAGGTAGAGTTCTCTCTAGTTGTGTGAACATCGTATTCACTCTGGTTAGGACCAGTGAAGGCTTACTCAAAAGAGATGAAGCTAGAGAAAGGGCAACTGTGTCTTGATTCGTTGAGAGACAAACGAATTGAGCGAGAGATGTGGCGTGTTCATCTTGTGGATGGTAGTAGATGAGTTGGTAACATTAAATTGATCTGATGTTACTGTACACACAATCTTCAGTAAATAAGTTGCTGAATTCAGATAGGCATGTGGACCATGATAGGCACTTGCAAAGCCAGCCAGATCAGAGAGCGCTTACACTACGCTTTCTCTGAAAATTCCTTGGATCCTCGTGGACCGTGACGATGACGATCCTAGTGGACCGTGACGATGGCTGGCTTTGCAAGTGCCTGTCTTGGTCCACATGCCTATCCACAAAAGGATTACGTCATAATTGAACAACAATCACTTCATCTCGCAGACGTCGTAAATTCAAGAGTATATGTTGATTTTTTCACTGCTTGTTAGGGACCATCTGGTTTTTACATTAAGAAGGAATATATTTATTGAGGATCCATAAAAATAGAAGACATCTTATGTAATCACAATACCTCTATGTGCTAACAATTGGCAACAATTCTGTCTGTTTTTTACCCGTATTCAAAATTTTTTTTAAGCCTTGAGTATGTCAAGGAGAAGGTTAGCTCTGAGATATATAGTTCTATAGAGGTGTAAAGCTGGAGATTTAGCGATTATTCTGAGTTTTATTTAGGGGGTGGGGGATGCTATGCTGCACTGATGAGACCTAATAAGGTCGAAACGCGTCTGCAGCTGCAAAAACTGGTTAGTTAAAGTACAGAAACTGGTTGGGAGATTAGCTATAGTTTGGGTCAAAAGGGTTTTCATGGTGTGGAGTTGCTATCTCCCCGCGGAGTAATTTCATTTTCTAAGTTTGACCATAGGCCATCAGATCAAGCTTATAGTCAGTCTTAGACTTGAGAGCAGTCCCATACTTTATAGTCATCACAGGGGTGTAGTGTGTAGTAGCACCTAATATGTCTTTGCTACCTCTGTTGTGTGTATGCACACCGTCATTGCCATGCAGGACCATTAACATCATGTCTCGCAACGAAATCGAGAAACAAGAAACGTGAATTAACCTTTATAGGTATTAGGTAGAATAAAGGTTATCTGGAAGAATGCATTGTGGGTAGATGGATGTACTTCATGGATTTGAAGCTCATAGCACCACTGAAGAGACTTAATTTAATGGTCGAAACGTATCCCGTCTGGTGCAAAATAATCTGATTGATGTCTGTTATGCATTCATGAATAGATGTGTTTAATAGTTTGTAATGTTTTGGTGTGGTGTAAAGTAATGAAATACTGTTACTTGAGTAGATTACTTGACTATTTTTTTTCGGCAATGAGAACTTTTTTGAGTATTTTTTTTGGCTACTTTTGCGTTTTTGCGAGTGCTTTTAGTACAAAGTAACTCTACTTGGGTAGTTTTATTTTAGAAAAGTACCGGTACAAAGTAATTTTTGAGTGACATAGGCCTACTAGTCTCACTTGAAATCCCTTGTTGCACTTAAAATCTTGCGTTGCAAAGTTGCGTCGCATGCAAGGTCACTGTTGTCTGTAATTACTGCATAACCGTAATCGCATGACCGCAAGTTACAGCAAATGCTTAAATTATGTTCATCACAATAGTATATTCATTCCATAAACGGAGTATGCCTAGCTGTAAAACTTATTGTATTTCTCTTTCAACCTTAATTTTGGAAAAAAGAAAATTGCTAAGATTAACTTGAAGTGTAAAAAAAATAAGCAGATATCCTCTTCTGAGTTAGTGCTTATTTATTCACTTGTTTAATTATTCTTCTTTGCGATATAGGCGAGCGCTATAAGGAGCTCGCTTAGGAGTTTTAAGCCACCTGTCTTAGGCTGTGTGCCACTCCGAGATGAGGAAATCTCAACAAATGAACTTGCCAGCTTGTTCTTCTTGCTGTTGCCTTTGATGCTGAGCGTCATGCAGGGAAGCTATAAATACCAACTTTTAAGTCATTGGGTTAACCCTACTCTGTATCAAACCTCTAGTTTACCGTTCCAGTAGCAGATGCTCTACCTCTATCCACTTGGTCGTGTGGGCGGTAGTTGTTTCTTTTGGTTTACCATTTTGCCAGGGGGGAGAGGATGTGCGGGATGCATCCCCCCACCAGCCATTTTCAACAATGCTTTGGATGAATAAAATTTTTCCATAATTTCCAACCTGTTTATAACAATATGCCGTAGTCACCTTAAGTACGCATACTTGAAACTATGCCTTTGATGCTGAGCGTCATGCAGGGAAGCTATAAATACCAACTTTTAAGTCATTGGGTTAACCCTACTCTGTATCAAACCTCTAGTTTACCGTTCCAGTAGCAGATGCTCTACCTCTATCCACTTGGTCGTGTGGGCGGTAGTTGTTTCTTTTGGTTTACCATTTTGCCAGGGGGGAGAGGATGTGCGGGATGCATCCCCCCACCAGCCATTTTCAACAATGCTTTGGATGAATAAAATTTTTCCATAATTTCCAACCTGTTTATAACAATATGCCGTAGTCACCTTAAGTACGCATACTTGAAACTGTGCGAACAAAATGCATATTTGGTGAAGCACTCAAAGTTGAGGGGCCAAACATATGAACTAATTTTGCCTGAAAATTGTGCAAAAATCGCTAAAACGGCCATTACAGTATGCAAACTTTCATAATTTCCTGGGGGAGCATGCCCTCGAACCCCCCTAGAGTCACTTTTGTTACTTAAGTTGCTTAAGACTAACTCTGCCGGAAAAAAAACTATACTTGAAAAAGTGACAAAATTTGGTGCCCCTCCCTGAAAAAAATTCTGATTATGCCTCTGACATAAACATTTTCAAGGAGCTTATTTACGCCCATTTCCCGGTCTAAACCTTTTAACGTCTTTGTATTTAGTTAACATTCAACCGAATTTAAAATTACATCCACCCCCCACCAAAACTTTGTGGATCTGCCCCTGCATTTTGCCACCTTCAAAGCAAGTCATCATCGGCAAGTGTGCAGTTGACACTTTAACGTTTGAGAACGCTATACTTTTACTTGAGTAGTTTTTAAATGACTACATTTTTGCTTTTCTTGAATGCTTTTTTTAGTGAATACTTTCTACTTCACTTCGAGTAGTTTTGCCGTCAGTAACAATAATTTTACTTAAGTAGTTTCAAAATACTTTTTACACCACTGGATGTAAGCAAAAACAAAATATGGAAGTTTGTTTTGACAATAAGTTAATTTGCTACACTGCTGCAAGTTTAGGTGCAAGATCAAAATTGCAACAAATATGCCAATAGAGTACCATGAGTAGTGTCATCTGCGGCGATCACAAGATTCCATATCAAGTTTTCATAAGTGATTTTAGTTTTGATAAAAGTAAAGCCTAATGCTCTTGTTTTTGCTTAGTTCAAGAGTTTAAATGCTCATGGTGATTGGGCGAACCACAAAAACTTAAAGACTTAAATAACATGACTCAAACATATTTCGGAATTTCAAACAGTGATTTCAATGCTGACTTTACCTTAATTTGACATCCTGACAATTTTTACTGTACACAAATGTTTTGTTTTAGCATTTTAGTAATTGTGATGTAAATTTCCTGCACAGAGTGCTCGATGATAAAAACCAGAGCAAAACAGTAGCATTAAAATCACACATAAAATTTAGAAACACAGCAGTCTGTTTTGTCGGTAACGACTCATCAGGTGTCACAAATTCTGCAGAATAAATAAAAGTTAACCAAATAAAATAAATCGTTCCATAAAATTTCTTGGCACAGTGAGGCTGTTGCCATTGCTTTATTGCAGCAATTGATTGGTGGAAGAACAGCTGACATAGAGATTGTGCAAAGTCATGGCGGTAAGTCAAACAGTGTACTGCCTACAGGCTTGATGTTTTTCAGCTTGTAATTGTTCTTGTGTCAGCATTTCGCTGTGATTTCTGATCGGCTATTCATTGCAGTAGAAGGGTCGGCATAGAGGATTGCAAGCTTCTCAGATAAACAGAGGCTGCAATTTCGAGACCCGGGTTGGTAAGCTGGTGCTCGATTGACGATTGACCACTTGATAGTAGGATTGATGTTCAAATCCTTGGCCTTCCATACTGCTTTTGAGAGTTCTGTCGCGTTTCTTCTTTCACGGTTCTTGAATGAATTGCAGTGGCCGTAGTACCAGATTTTGAACTCGACTCCAGTGCACTCATTGAGTATTTAGTGTGGGAGGCAGAGTTGATGGAAGCTTGTAAATAACGGCTTGCTTGCAGCATCCACGGTTGAGAGGGCAGACTTTAGTTTTATTTCTGCAATTACATACTGCGGGGATTTCGAATGGTGTGTTTGCCCTGCCGTTGAGGAGCTTCTTATTATGGCTTGATATAATGGAAGCCATGTTCGGCATGCAACTGTAGCTGATTTTCACCATGTTGCGGTCGCATAATTTATGTAAGTGGTGGTGCTTCGAAAAGTGCTTGTTAATTAGGCAAAGGAACTGCCTTCTGATGTTGTTTTTCACACTTTCGCTGAATGGTGGGTTGAACCACACCACATTCCTTTTTCGGTTTCACTTCTTTTTGGGCAGTTTGCTGTATTCAAGCTCTTCGCGGTAGCCGCTTTTTTGCATAGCATCAGTGTATTTTGGCAGGGCTCTGTCAAATTCCTCCCGGTTGCATGATAGGCCCAATAGCCGCTTTGCAATCATGCTAGGCAGTTGTTTTTTGATGACCGGCGGGTGGTTCTACAGAACATTGATGTAAAGCGACTGGTGATTAGGCTTGCAGAAGGGAAAGTATTTTCCTGATTTCAAATCGAGCATTAGATCAAGAAAATCGGTTCACACAATACCGAATTCTGTGGTTATCTGCAAGCTGTGGTCCTTGAAGGTTTTGATCAGCTTTTTTGGTATTTTTTCTGTTGCCGGACTCGAGGAGTTGTGCAGTATTGCAAGGCCGTCGTCTCTGTACAGACCAACGGTTTTCCTGTCCCCAAATATGGGGTGGAGTTGGTTAAGCATGTATTGGCCCACCAGTTCACATATTTCGGCCCCATCAAACGACTCCATTGTTACATCGAATTGGGGATTGTTCTTCTTGACCCAGGTGCAGTTATTAGAAAAGAGACATGCAACAGTGCATGATGATACTGATGGTATCGTTATCGATTGCGGTATAAGATCTTGCGAAGCTGACGGAAATTTTAAGGTCTTCTGTAATAGATGGGTGAAAGCTGACGATAGCTTATATTTATGCTGCAGAATCTATAACACCTGATGGGTCGTTGCTGACGAAATGGACTGTTGTGTTTTTAAATTTTATCTGTGATTTTAATGCTACTGTTTTAACTTTTTATCATAAAAGTGAGGGTAAAAAATCAGTTAAAATGAAGGTGGCCCGGCTAGTGTAAAAAATTAGCATTTTCAAAGGATTTTAGTATATAATTGTGCATTACAAAAACGATCTGGTTCGGGGTAAATGTTGACCAGAAATTTAAAAAAGTACAGACATTATCTTGTGGTTGTATGCAGATGTTTAAATCTCCCCTTCCCTGAATAAATTACCAGTATCACCCAAAAAAGGCGCAGTTCAGTAGGCCTGTGAGTATTATCAGCATAACTGCAATGAACTATCACTTCTATCCATTAAGGCCTAATTTTTGTAATCAGTTGCATATACAGTCAAATCTCGTTATTATGTCACTCGTCGGGAGCGAGGTAAAGTGGCATAGTAATGAAAATTTGCAAAATGGATGTCGTATTGTCGTATGCTGTATAATACATAATGTGCTGTACACCATTAATGAAACAATGAATGACTCCAACAAAATAATAAACGGCTTCAGTATAATTGCATGTCATTTATTCTCTCAAGTTTGCTTAACTGTGCCCAAAACTCTTAATAATCGTTAGGTGGCACATGTTCTTTCAGTGGATCTCGTGCATTGTATATGCGGTCAGCAAAATTTAGATTTGGAATTTACAGTACTGTACAGTTAATTGTACAACACTTAAACATAACGTGGCGTGCACAGGCAAATGCTCTATTACATTGTCACATCACTTGACTGTTTTATCCATTGTACAGTACTGCACACCCTACCGCTTGTGTCATAGTACTGAGATTAAGGGGTAGCATAGTAAATTTGCAACCCCTATATTTTCTATTGAATTTGGTTGGGGACGATCAAAAGTTGTATAGTAGCAAAAGTGGCATAGTAGCGAGGTGGCATAGCAACGAGATTTGACTGTATATCTTCCTATCACGAGAAAGCGAGCTTGTTCAGGAGTTGCCAGCCACCTTTCTACTCCTCTAAGATGAGCCAATCTCGCTAAGTGCCTTTCCAAACGCCACAACGAGTGAACTTGCTGGCTTGTTTTCCACACTGTCCCTTTAATGCTGAGCGTCAAGCAAGGAAGCTGTGAATACCAATTTTAAAGTCATTGGTTTGACCCGACTCGGAATCAAACCTGAGTCTGCTGCTCCAGAGGTGGACGCTTTTCCCACTTGGCCATCTGTAGCGATATACTGCTCACTTTTGTCGCGCTCTACGATATCGTAGAGAAAAAAAGTGCGTCGAGACAAACAAGTTGGTATACACGTCAACTACAAAATTTCGTAGACAGCAAAAAAGAGTTTGTCAGCTAACGCAATCTTCGAGGATGGCGTAGAGAGCATTTTCTACCAATATGCTATCACTGTGACTGTGAGTTTGGCGTTTGCAATTATGGACGCTTGCATGGGAGCATGCTTGGGTTGAATTTGCATTCACTCCCAAGTTATTGATGAATTTGATTTTCAAAATCGTTGTTGGTTTTCAAAATCCGATAACTAAAAATTTGAATGCTACCGTACTTTAAAGTCATTGAATTTGATTTTCTTATTACAGATTCGAGGAATTTCGATTTTTTTCTCATTAAAACATACAAAGTAAAGTATGGTTTTGCCACTGGTTTATTACTGTATGTCATTACATTGCAAACGATTTGTAAAGTTTATCAAGCAAACAGAACAATTGTCACGGCAAATGTGACACTTTTAAATGCATTGGTGTTGGTTTGGCAAGAGTTAACTTTCCACCCCTTTCATGTCTTTGTGTTTTCTTTTTGCTAAAAATTATGATTTTTGCTTCTGTTACTGACCTTTTTGCAGTTACTTACAGACTTAGCCTACTTAATTTTGCGGATTCTCTAGTCTAGAGTGAAAATATTTAAAACAACTCACTACAACTATTCAAAAATATCTGTTTTTTTTCTGGCCTATCTGATACATTGTTCATCAAACGCTGAGAAGTTGGAATTGTTAAGTTTTGTGAATTATGAAACGGTGAAATTTAAAATCAGTTTTGCGAAGTCAATAAATTTGAATTAATTTTTTTTTTAAAGTCAAGTAATGTGGATTCAAGTTTAGCAATTCAAAATGATGAATAGATCCAACCATGCACGGGAGAAGTAGTAACAGTAGTAAATTTATGTTTTCGGCCACAAAATAATAAATATCAATAAGACAAACCACAGCGAGGCAAAAAATCAGGAAACAGCGACAAAACGATATACGTTAAGACTGTAGTGCAAGTAAAATAAGTTTAGGAATTAGCATGGCCACTGCGTCTATAAGAGGGTGATCTTGTGAGAGGTGACGCGGACAGACATTATGGGAAACGAAATGCTTTGACTTTGGAATTGGACAACAATCATTTATTAGCCGAATATACAATGGCAATCCACAATTCTTCACGACGATCTCAAAAAGCAGCGAGATATCTTTACAATGCCGGCGGTTCAGCTACAAGCTTTAACTTGTTTAAAATCTTTTGGCTTCCAGAAGTTTTCAAAATGCTTCCGACGATTACATCAACGTTTCACAAACTAAAGACTGTAGAGTTTTTAAAAAGTTTAGGTGAGCATGTGCAGCAAATCCACCCAATTTAATTTCGTGGCGCTTTCGCTTTCACATTGCGATTGCATATCGAATCACTATCTGCTTATCACTTTTCAGTAAGTAGGCTATAATGACTTTCAGAAAGCTATAAACTCTTTGGCTTTGCTTCGGCAAAAACGCTGAGTCAGACATACTTTTTTCGTTGCTTTCTCTCGAATTTAAAATATCACTGAGAACTGCTCTACACAATTTGACATGTGTACCAACTGTTGTTTAGTTGCATTTTAGCTGCATATTTATCCTCCTATCACGAGAAAGCGATCAAAGCGCTATACGAGCTCGCTTAGGAGTTGCCGGCCATCTGTCTACCACACCAAGATGGGGGAATCACGCTAGGTGCCTTTCCCAACGGCACAACAAGTAAACTTGCCGGTTTGTTCTCCACACTGTCCCTTTAATGCTGAACGTCAAGCAGGGAAGCTGTGAATACCAATTTTAAAGTCATTGGTTTGACCCGACTCGGAATCAAACCCGAGTCTACAGCTCAAGAGACAGACGCTTTATACCACTTGGCCATCTGAGCTGAACTGTGTCTGAAATTGCTCGATTGCGTACGCACTGCTTCTACGGAAAGTGCGCAGAGAGCATTTTTGGCTGTCTACGCAATTTTGAGCAGTATACCGCCCTTGAACTGCTAGATAAAACAGCAAATCACCACAATATTATTTGTGCTTAAAAGTAATGCTGGTATGTGAGACATGACAGAACGAACCTAGCCAGTAATACCATTGCACATAAACTGGTGCTACGAAATTACGCACTGCTAATTTAACTGAAATAATTACTACCATACCCATAATGGCTGTGCAATTGTGCACCCTGTAAGTTTTTTGCAATTTTTGACAATACTGGGGCTACTTTGATCATGTAAGTTTACATCTTTCCTACATTCAGATTTTTCAAAATATGATGGTTATCGTCAAAGAAACCCCAATGAAGGGGTTGCAATGACTTTTTCAAAAATT
Source organism: Trididemnum miniatum (assembly GCA_964006365.1). Lineage (NCBI taxonomy): Eukaryota > Metazoa > Chordata > Ascidiacea > Aplousobranchia > Didemnidae > Trididemnum > Trididemnum miniatum. The sequence continues at coordinate 34,231,346 of OZ023234.1, read as the reverse complement.
CAGTTAACTATCAAAATAGCCCCAGGCATGGGGTAACTTTGATCGCGTAATGATTTAAAAAAAAACAAACAAACAAAGAAATTGATTATGATCAAACTTTTTGGCCACTGTGTTCTTCGCCTCTGTAATGTTTTGATAAGTGCTGAGGTGACCTCCAAACAGTTCTGTATGAGCAACCAGGCATCCAAAATGCTGCAAATCCAATCAAAATAGCCCCAGTTGACGGTAGTTTGTATTCTTAAGTTTGTTGGCTAGCTTGCAAAAGTTGCTGTGAGGCTTATTGGTGCATAGCCTGATATATTTTTAATGACTAACAATGTTTCATGTTTGTGATATAGCGTGTATTATTTGGAACTTTTAACTACAATGGATAGTGATTTCGGCAGTGATTTAACACCTAAACCTGCTCCAAAAAAAGGACGGCGTTCAAAGTATCCTTCATCTGTTCCAAAGGAGCCTACTAATGAAGAATTAAAGACGGAAGCTGATCCCACCCTCGCTGTTGATGGACCACCGAGACCATCGCGCAGACAAATGGGTTGGGATAGAAGCATTACTAGTGATCCGTTTGATGAACGGCTTGCTCAAGATGCAACTAATTTGTCAGATGACGATGATGCTGATATACAAGTTATTCCAGATTTAGATGAGATCCATGAAGATGATATCGCTCAAGAAGTAGCTGCCCCTCCGTCTTCGTTCACTTCAAAAATTGCTACTTATGGGTTAGTGCTGCAACTTTTTGGTGTGGTGACATAATAGATTTCAGTTTTTAAAAGATGGCTATAATATTATGATATAATAAGTTGCTTGGAATAGAAGATAAAATGTCTTTCACAATGGCTACATAAATGATTTAACTTTTTTTGGGGGTCTGCAACTTTTAGGCGCAGACGGTTAGTTGCGAAACAGTTAGTCGCGAGTGGTTAATTGCCATGACGGTTAGGCGCCAGGACAGTTGGCGCCAGCTCTGTTTGTATCTCTACATGTAATGTTCTAAACTCAACACCTGCAATTTTTCGTTTTTTGGGGAGGGAATTTTTTGTTGTTGAAATTTACAGGTTTAGTTTGAAGGAAGCTAAGCAAAATTACAGCGCAGCTCTGTGAATGGTATGTGTTTCCCGTAGCGACGTGGAGATGAGATACTGTACGTTTGTAACATGTGGTGAGGGTGACATTTTATAGCAGATGTGAAACAAATTTCTATTTCAAATCAAATCTGTTTTAATCAAATGTAGAAACATTTCACACAAAAAATTAATTTTTTGAATATGCAAAATCATGGCGTTATTAACATGTTGTTGCATCATTAGGAAGTGCAAATAAGTTTTCAAAAAAAAATCTTCATTATTATCGCATATTACATCAAAGCATGTAACAAGTGGCAGGGCAAACGCATTTAGCGCAAGCATGATGATTTGCATCATTTTTTTGTACGTTTCACACATGCATGAGCAAACCCATATAATATCAAACAGTTAAGTTTCGTTTCTTTGTTCAAGTATTGGCTCTTAGTTTTGAAACTTTTAAACGAAAGTGGTTTCGTGTTCAAGCAATCCTTGTAAAAGTAAAAACTACATTCGTGGCTAGTGGCTGCTATTGCTTAAAAGCCGAAATTTTCGTACCAGTACTTGATAATCAGATAAATGCGTTGATTTTTATTCTGAGATTCGTAATTAGCAATTGTCTTTTTATCTGTGTTGATTAGGATGCATGTATTTGTACTGCAGATAACATGAGAACTGTCAAATGCACAAAAACAGTCACTGAAAAATTACTTGATAAAACTGTTAATAATTTTAAACACATAGTTAATGGGAAACACTTTTTACAACCTCTGTGATGTCAAATGTGATATTGCTAAGCGTAATTATTTGTCACTTCAATGTATTAAGCTTCAAATTTTTTTCGTATTGACATCGCCTTCAGTATGAGAGGTATGGGGTTTGATTCCCGGGCTATTCAAATTGGACACAGCATCGCCTACAGCTCGCCACTTTTGCAACGTTTCTCCTCTGTGGTTCGAAGCTGTGTTGGCCAGGCACTTATAGCCACAGAGATGAGCTCTGCCACTCGTTGCATACTTTGATGTAATACGCGATAATAATAAATATTTTATTTTGAAAATTTATTTGCGCTTCTTAATGACGTTAGAACGTGTTAATTCCGTCATGATTGTGCATATTCATGAAATTAATTTCGTGTGTGAAACGTCTCTAAATTTCATTAAAATAGAGTTGATTTGAAATTGAAATTTGTTTCACATCTGCCATAAAATGTCCCGTTCATAACTTATGTTACAAATGTAGGCTTATCTTATCTCCATGTCGCTACAGTAAACACCACGGGCGCCGACTTCGGGTATGCGAGCATGCCGTGCATGCTCGCATATTTGGTTATATTATGAAAAACACTTTGCTAAAGTTTTTTCTTGGTTTAAATAACATAACTTTCTGCTGAATCTCCTTTTCCACCGCTTTTCATGATGTGAGAATTTTATAATTGAACGCCCTCACAAATGGGTCTCGTTATCCCACCCGCGGTTTGATAAATTGTAGTTTTGGCAATGAAAGTCTTTGTTTTCGTGTCAGTCTAACAGCATCGTTTATGAGTAATAGATTTAGTTGAAGTATAAAGTGCTTTGCGAACTAAAATTCGCTTCTGTTTGTTAATGCAATGCTTTTGATTTGCACTAATTCTGCTAATTGTGTGATAACATTCTGAATAAGATTTTTTTGGGTTAACCTACTTTTGTTTATAATAATTTGACTGAGATTGTGAAAAAATAGAAGATGGAAAATTTTGTTGCGAATAGGTTACACTTACAAAAATAAAGCAAGCTAAACTAAGTTTTATATACTGGTTTAGTTTTCGTAAGTTTGCAACAGTAGGCCTGTTTAGAAAACAAATCATGACCAAATCCCGACATGCAGCGTTTTGGATTGAGTAAAAAACTAGGCTAAGTAAAGTTTCTGACAACGAAAAAAGTTGGTACGTTGATATTTTTTCAATTATTTGCTTCTGTGACGTTACAATAATTACTGCTAGCGCAGCTCGTATTTATTGCATTAATCTAAAGCGGCCATGCCCAATCCGCAGGCCGCATTAGGCCCTTTAGGTGTTCCTGTGCGGCCCACTTACCATTCATGGGAAAGCTCTACAAAGCAGTGAAGACCTCTTTTTCTAAAGAAACGAGGATTTTTTAGCTCTAGAAAGCAACGTAGAACTTTTGCGGCCCATTCAAGGAATTAAGGCTAATCAAGCGCTCAATGCAGCCCGCTACAAAAAAAAGGTTGGACATACTTGATCTAAGGCTTCTCTGAGAAAATTCATTATTTTCCATTTTGCAGTAAAATTCACTTCGTACAGACGAGAATTTTCTCAAAATTATTGTTGGTGGAGCTGAAGCAGCTCCACGTAAATTTTTCCGCACCAAAATTTGCTTTTGCGCAGAAATACCAAACATCTACGCGTAATACAGGCGCGTACGCAGCATGCATGAGGTTTAGCTTTTCCACTAAATTATTTTTCTTCTCGATTTTATTCTTTGAGCTATTAAAAGTGTGCTGTGTCAGTCAAAGTGATTACGCATATATAGCACGCGGTAGAAAAAATATATGCTTATGTGACAACAATGTTAAGATAAGATAAAAGTTAATTCACGTGCCAAACGTTTGAAACTTCTGATTTGGCCGAATTTCAAGTTGCAACGTACAGTCTAAGCAGTAGTAGAGCCTAATGCTTGCAAACAAATTAATTTCACCAATTTTACTACATCTTAAGATTTAAGTAATCACGTGGTAATGCTTCAATTTGACGTCATAAAATTACAGCATGCTCGGTAAAATCACACAAACTCGGCGCCTATGGTAAACACGTACCACTCACAGAGCTGTGCTGTAATTTTGCTTAGCTTCCTTCAAACTAAACGTATAAATTTCGACGACAAAAAATTCCCCCTTAGAAAATGAAAAATTGCGTGTGTCGAGTTTACAACGTTATGCGTGGAGATATAAATAGAGCTGGGGACTAACTGCTCTTGACTAATGAACATGGACAACTGGCCGTTGCAAACTGACCGCGAGACAACTGACCGCCGTAAACTGGCTGCCATGCAAACTTGCCACCTTGACAACTGACCGCCACAGCATGAGGCTCAAAAAAACACTTCGCATCTTACACTTTACGACAATTGTTTACTTTATGACCATGTGAATTTGATAGTAACTTTGCATCTTACCACTTCTCAAATAATATTGCTTATGTGCACTCTTGCAAAAAAAAACACAACTTAAATTGCAAGTCATGATACATTTATTTAAATGATTGTAACCGCTCAAAGTATGAAGCAGGAAGTAAAAATATAAAAGAAAATTTGCTCTGACAAAAAGACACACTGCTTAAAAGTCCATTTCTGAAGTTTTCATCCAGTTATTTTTTTTTAACTGAGATTATTTTCAAATTACATTGAACTGAAAATTCAACAGTAATTGAGGGAAATTGCAAAGTGAGCTTGCACTCTTCGAGTCACCAGCCACTCGGTATATAATGTCTAATGCGATCGGTTTCAGCCGCAAATTGAACTCGTCACGTAGGATCTATCACCTGCGAGCGGTACCGCTAGCCCATGTCGCTGACAATTTTGATTCTCCAAGCTTGTACAGAACGTCACTCTAGATATTGTCTTCAAGTCATTAAAGCATTTTGACTTCATGTCATTATTTGAGAAGCAGTAAGGTGCGAAGTTACTATCAAATTCACACGGTCATTAAGTAAACAATTGTCGTGAAGCGTAAGGTGCAAAGTGTTTTTTCGAGCCTCATACTTTGGCGGTCAGTTGTTGCAGTGGCGAGTCTGCTTCGGGGTCAGTTTGCATGGTGGCCAGTTTACGGCGGTCAGTTGTCTCGCAGCCAGTTTGCCTCAACCAGTTGTCGTGTACCGCTTGACTAACTGTCTCGCAACTAACCGTATGTGCCTAAAAGCCTTGATCCGTTTTTGTTTTTTTTGTGCCATGGACGAGAAGTTTCAGGATCATGTTATGCCTAATGCACCGACAGTGAATTTATATCCATTTATCTTTAGCTAGCTAGTAGGCGTATATGCATGTTATGCTCTGCTCAAAAGTGTCTTTTTTTTTTTGAGAATAGCAAGAAAGCGCATAAATTGCTGAAAGTTATCTCATGCAGTACAACCATAAATTTTGCATTTTAAAAATTGGAACACAACACAGCTTCTTTGGTTGTTGAAGAACAACGCAAAATCTGCGATAAAATCAAAAAAAAGATGCAACTTTGCGGCAAAACTTTAGTGTAGTGCAACACAACAAGTAACACACAATGTTTGATACAGAGTCCTATTCTATTTCATTCTTCAGGTGCTTCTGTCTGCACCTTGGGCGGCAACAGTGCGAGCCTGATTATAATGCAAGTAAATGTATAGTCGGGTTCGTGTGAACTATAACCAAAAAAGAATGACGCAAATAAGGTGCGTAAAAATTGAATATGAAACGAAAATAGCTTCAGGAGAAAAATAATGCCAGAGTAGTTCTTAGAACTAGACGTTTCGACAGCATAGATTCAGCTGTCGTCATCAGCAGTGTAAGCAAGGCAGTACAAAACCGAAAGTATTACACCGCTTATAGTTTGGTAATTTCGTTTCAGTTTTGCACTGCCTTGCATTGCTGATGATGACAGCTGAATCTATGTTGTCAAAACGTCCAGCTTTTAGAAATACATTGGATGTATTTTTCCTCCTTCAGGTGCGAAAAATCTTTCTGGTCGCGAGCCATTATCGTGGTTAATTAAAGCAAATACCTATGGGGCGTCGTTTGGAAAAAACTATTTGTTTTGTGACCCATATTTTTTGAGCTTATTTAGACCATTATTTGTTCAATATATTTAAGTCGGACCAAAGAAAACGCAAAAAATTAGTTGGACGAAATTGGTTTTGTTCAAACAGTGGCGCTCCATGCATGCGCTTCGTTCTCATGCGCTTTGTTCTCATGCGCCGCGGATAGCTCATGGGAACCATATCAGACAAAAATACTTATTTTGGGCATGTATTTTGGTCCTACTTAGCATAGAATCTGTTCGATATATTAGTTGAAACATCTGACTGTGTTTGCACGTGTTTGTTTGTCCAATTTGATGTACAATTTGCCCGATACATAAGTCGGATATTTTCGATATACTGTATATATTGGACAAATTATGGTCTAAGTAAGATTAAAAAACATGGGTCAAAAAATCGTTTTTTTCCAAACGACGCACACCGTTTGAACAAAACTAATTTTGTCCAACTTATTTTACGCTTTTGTTTTGGTCTGACTTAGATATATCGGACAAATAATGCTATAAATAAGCTCAAAAAACATGGGTCACAAAACAAATAGTTTTTTTCCAAAAGGCGCCCCCATAAATACCAAGAGTGGTCAAACTTTTTGCACAAAGGGCCACTTTGGAAAAAATCTTGAAGCAGAGGGCCGCACTGATTGGAAGAGCATAAAAAAGGTTATCACGTCTGCAAATATTCCATATTCCACACAATATCAGTGAGGAGTGAAGAAAAGGTCATCATGTCTGCAGATGTCCCATATTCCACTCAATATCAGTGAGGAGCAAAAAAAAAGGTCATCACGTCAGCAGATGTCCCATATTCCACTCAATAACAGTGAGGAGCAAAAAAAAGGTCATCACGTCAGCAGATGTCCCATATTCCACTCAATATCAGTGAGGAGCAAAAAAAAAGGTCATCATGTCTGCAGATGTCCCATATTCCACTCAATATCAGTGAGGAGCAAAAAAAAGATCACATTCGCAGATGTCCCATATGCTACTCAATATCAGTGAGGAGCAAAAAAAAAGGTCATCAAGTCAGCAGATGTCCCATATGCTACTCAATATCAGTGAGGAGCAAAAAACAAGGTCATCACGTCCGCAGATGTTCCATATTCCACTCAATATCAGTGAGGAGCAAAAAAAAAAGGTCATCATGTCAGCAGATGTCCCATATTCCACACAATGTCAGTAATGAGCAAAAAAAGTCTTCGGCTGGATTCACGGTAGGAGTTTATATTTCTGTAAGTGCCTGCTGGCTGCATAAAATGGTCTCGTGAGCTGTAGTTTGCCTAGCTCTGGCAAATACGATGGATTTGAGCTCAAACCATTGCTTTTTGTTTGACACTGAGTGGTTTACCAGTTGTTTGGCATGGTGTAAGGACATTGTCATGGAGGGATCGATTTATGTCGCCAAAGGCTTGCCACTGCTGCAATGTTTTTTAGAGCTGTGTTGTCCATGTGCTAAGCCATGGAGATAACAACAACAAGATTTATTTCAGCCAAATGTGCATTGAACAATACATAATAAATAGAAAATACTGTAGTGCGCAACATTGGCAGGGAGACTGCAAACAGACCTTGCAGTCATCAAGTCAAGCAGTCACCCATAGCATGAACTTAAAAGAGGCTATACATGGTGTTTTATGACCAATACGATCAATGTGACAAGATTTGTATTACCTGGGCATTAAGCTATTGAAGCGATAGGGCCTACTTGTAGTTGAAAATTAGGTAAGATTTGCATTCTATTACGGTATAAATTTGGTGAAAAATAATTTCTGAATTTCAATGGGAATGGAATTCCATGTCTTAACACCGTGATACCTTATGCATCTCTTCAATCTGGTTGAAGAAAATTTCGGTATATAAAGATTATTAATATAAAGATTATACGTTAACGACATGGCCTAGCGGTACCGCGCACAGGTGACAGATCCTATGTGACGGGTTCGATTCGCGGCTGGAGCCGATCGCATTTGACATATTTAACGGGTGGCTGCTGACTCGAAGAGCGTAAGCTCACTTCGCAGTCTCCCTCAATTACTGTTGAATTTTCAGTTCAATATAATTTGAAATAACCTCAGTTATTTATTTATTTAGATGAAGTTTTTGTAATTTGAGGGGAAATATTGAAGGTTTTCGTGAAATGGTTAGAAAAGGAGGAAGGAAGTTTATTGTGGATGAATTTGTACATAATTTTAGCAGTCTCTAGTCTAAATAGGTCAACTAATTTCAGTGCATCAAGAAGAACGAAAAACGGAGTATCTCTTTGGTAGCGGTTGCCAACACCTACTAGTGAAATGGCTCTGTTTTGCGGAACAGCAAGGTTTTTCAAATAGCTGGGATACATTGAGCCCCAAATAGTTAATCCGTAAATAAGTTGTGAGTGAATAAGAGCGAAATATAATTGACGAAGTACGGACTGCAGGAGAAAATGTTTAACTTCAGAGATGATGCCAACTGCTTGGCTAACTTTTTTTTCTAGTAACGCAATATGTGTTTGAAAATTTAGTTTGTTGTTAATTAACAATCCCAAATATTTTACGAATGGACTGGGAAGAATTTTAGCCTTTTTTATGGTAAATGCAGTTTCTGCAGAGATGTTAGATTTAGTAATTTTAGGGGGGTAATTAAAGCGCTTGATTTAACAGGGTTAAAAATATCAAGCGCTTTAATGATAATGGGCCCCGCCACTCGTTACACGCTTCAGTGCAATACCACGAGTATATTAAAGATTTGATTTGGTTTTTGTTTAACATTTACATTTCTTGCGATGAAATACTAGGCTAATCTTTAAAAATTTTTAAGCATCAAGCTGAAACGATTCGACTTCAAAACAGAGATAAAAAAATTTATTATTGTATCACGAGCATAATTCAGTTGATGAGCTGATTATTAAAGAAAGTTTGGCTTTTAATTGAGCAATTTGCGCTTATTGTAGAGAGAAAGCGCATCAAGTGTGTGTCATGTCACCATCGCACAGGGAAGCGAACTCGGTCATGTTTGCCAAAACTTCAAAAAACTCCTCTCGTCAACTCGATCTTGGAAAAAGTTGATTAAGTTTTACAACTTTCCAGAAACAAAACCTAAATCCGGTAAAAACTATTCGAGCAAATTGATGATGCTTGCTAGCTCGAAGCCCTTATCCCGCTTAACAAGTTGTATTCTTTTCAGTTTGCGATGCTGGCATTTGCTTGTTTCTGGCCAAGCAGCACTTGCAGCAGTTTATTAAAAAGTTTTTGGATACGGTTTTGGCAGGATGTTTTTAGATTTATGCAAACATGATGCAAATTGTTATTATTTTTTTGTGCAAACGATATTTAATTTATGCAAACAGATTTCTTATTGCTGGTAAGAAACAAATAAAACTTGTGTATTTACGGTGAGGTTATCAAAAGAAGATAAAGCAAGATGAAGTTCAAGTTAACGATAGACGAAGATTCACTGTTTTGATCAATAACTGGTAACTTGAAAGGGTGATGAAAGTAATTGGCAAAAGAATGAACGATAATTTTGGTTTTAAAGGAAGCACTAGTGCGTAGCCAGAAAAAAATTGAGTGGGGGGCCAAAATTTGTAACTTTTAAATCTGGCATCATTTACTTATTGCAGCAATGCAGCCTATTTCCCTCTTATCGATGAGAGCATAAGTTTTGTGGAATTTCTGTCTAAGTCGTAAATAATCGCTAAATTATGCTAAAATTTTAACTTTTTTTCTAAAGCAGCCAGTTGGTGATAAATTTTTACCAGACAATCATCACACACTACGCTGTTGACCCAGACACCAGTGGCGTAACGAGAAATTTAAAAAGGGGGATGGGACATAATTTCCAATTTTTTTTTGAAGCGCATTTTTTTTGCGGCAGAGCTAGGCTAATTTTAAGGTGACTGAGAAACAAGAAAAGCTCCAGGAGGTCTGAGGGCATGCTCCCCCGGAAATTTTTGAAAATTCACATGCTGTAATGGCTATTTTATTGCTTTTTGAATAATTTTCACGCAATTTTTGTTTACATTTTTTGGCCCTAAGTCTGAGTGCTTTGCCAAAATATGATGCATTTTGTTTGCTTATTTTCGATTATGCGTGCTTAAGGCGTAAGGCTTACAGGAAGTTACAACTATCGAAGAGGTTTGAAATTATGGAAAAATTGTAAACATCAAAAATGTCTGATGGGAGGATGCATAGCGTACCCCTCATCCTACCCCCTGGATCCACCCCTGGACATGAGCTTGTAACAAACAGTGCTACAGATTATCTGGCTCCAACGTTATGTTTACTTTAATCAAAATATAATCTTATACGAATAGAATCACCTGATTCTAATACAATCTAATTAAGCCGACTTATAAATTTTTTTGAAAAACATTAAGTATTTTATGATTTCCAATATGGTTTTAGAGAAAAACATTCTGTAATTCATGCTCTAATTGATGTGACAACACTTACCTATGATACTATTCAAAATAAGAAATACACTGCTTTACTTCTTATGGATCTTCGCAAAGCATTTGATACAGTATCACACGAAATATTACTGCAAAAATTATTCCATTATGGTATACGCGGTCCTGCCCATGACCTAATTGAGAGTTATCTTTCCTCTCGTTATCAATTTGTTTCCATTAACGGCAGCAAATCATCAACACTACCTATCTCAATTGGAGTCCCACAGGGCTCTATCCTGGGGCCTCTACTTTTTCTTATCTATGTCAATGATCTCCACAATGCTACTTCTTGTAAACCTCGACTCTTCGCCGACGATACTTGTTTAGTCGTGAGTAACACCTCCACAATACATCTTGAATTAAATTGTAATTCAGAATTAAACAAACTACGTAATTGGTGTGATGCAAACAGACTACAAATCAATCCTGACAAGTCCACTTATTTACACATTTCTCACAAATTACGTGATCAAGCATCGACACTGAACTTATTTTATAACAACTACAAATTGGCATGCTCAAATTCGTCTAAATACTTGGGAGTTGTATTAGATAACCAGCTTCACTTTAAAGTCCATATTGCGAATGTCATAACCAAACTGACTAGAGCAGTAGGAATAATCAGCAAACTTCGCTATTTCTTTCCCTCCGCAACCCTGCTTCTACTTTATTATGCTCTCATCCACCCGCACCTTCTGTTTGGGCTGGCACTTTGGGGTAATACCTACTCAACGTACATTTACAAAATACAACGTCTACAACACAAAGCAATTCGTATAATCACTAATTCTAATGCTAGGGCATCAGCAAATCCTCTTTATCGCAAACTAGGTATCCTTAAAGTTTCCGATCTTTACAAGTTTGAAATTGCTAAAATTATGTACCAACACTCCAAGCAATCACTTCCTTCTTGTTTCAGTGCCTTCTTTGATAACCTAAATGACATACACAATCAGCGTACTAGAGCCACAGAGAAAAAGAACCTCTATCTTCCCAAATTTTCGACAATCCGTTGTCAAAAATCGATACGATACCAGGGGGTCAAAATCTGGAATACGTTGCCTGTCGAACTAAGAAATCTAACATTTAAGCAATTCAAATCTCAATATAAAAGCATGATATTAGAAAGTTACATTTAACAATATTACTACACTTTTCGAAACAAACTAGTAACTAATGCTGTTGAATCTGATTATGGCTGCTTTGACTGCTGGATACGCTGTAAGATCGGCTGAACGCTTTGGCTACACAACTTGAAATATTTGTTTGTGATCACCAGGTGGCTGCTTGACTTAGAAGACCTTAATCGGTCATTTCGCAGTCTCTCCGGAACACATATTTAATGAATTATTATGAATGTAACTTATGATATTTTCTTTGCGTTTAGTGTTCCTTTAAATAAATCTGATCTGTAAGCACAATAATAACAAATAACTTAAACACATAACATTAAAACGGCGACTCAATATTACTGACTAGATTCGAGATCATTACTATATTGAATAGCAGCTGTTACCAACTACTGTTCCGTTTAGGACTGACCGGTTGAAATGGATGAAGGGTTTATAAACAGCTTACAATTTCAGTACGTGGTGGGAATATGGAAGTCAAAAACGTTAACACCAAATCAAGATTCATATTAAACATACTAAGAGTTTGACATATCTATGTCGAGTGGAAGCTATGGTTTACGGTTGCATCAGAATTAGTATTGTCTAGCACATCCGTTGGTCAGCTCGTACAGTGTGAATACATAGAAACAACAATTGCGTTATTATGGTTATAAAGATGCTCAGTGTTTCCAATTAATAACTGTTAAACAATCATGTAACTATAATCGTGGTCACTACATTCTCTACCTACTAAGAGAAAAAAAATTTCACAGTCGAAACTTAATTTGATTAACCAAAGAAAATCACTGGGTGATATTGGAATGAAAATGTGTGCTTGAATTATGACATCGTGTCCGATATGAAGATGGAATCAAACAATCGCTGTGTCCCAGATGAAAAGTCTTGAATTGAGTAATTTAGTAAACTCATTGATTGATGACGATAGGAATTATGAATAGGTTGATTGTAGAAAGCGAAATAGCACAAAAACAGTAGAGTAAGCACAAAAAAATTATTGATAATTTTTGAAAAGTCAGTTGGTTGAATCTTGCATGTTGAATAATTGTCCAGGTCATGTTCTTTGCATCATCACAGAGTCGGTTTGGCAGTGATACTCATTGATGTCATCTTTTGAGACGCTTTGCAACATCGATTTCATGGTTGTGCTTCAATATGCTATCGATTGCTTCCAGTTGTAAACGCTATGGCTGGGACAAAAGTTCACGTTCGTTCCCTCTTCTGACTATCGGCGTTCGTTCCCTCTTCTGACTATCGGCTGTAGACTTGTGAATGGTAGGGTGCGTGAAATGTGTTGTGACATCGCCATTAATTTTAAACTGCAAAAAAAACAAAATAATCACTGGTTAATGAAGTAGGTTTCAAAAAAATTTTTTCACGTAGCAACATTTTCGGAAGATATTTTTCTTCTAGTACTGAGCAATCCAGTGACTCAATTTTCCACGGAGAAAAAAAAACAAAAACTGAAGGACAAGACAAAAGAACATTTAAAATTTCACTTAGCATCTAAAGGTTACTGCAAGAATATAATTAATAATTTCATTCCGTATTAGCCTATATCACTTTAATTACACGCTATATAGCCTATATAGAAACATACTTCCGGTATAATCTGTTGTAAAAATATGACACAATAGCATTATTTTCAATAATAAGACACTATCGTATTACTGCCAACTGCAAATTTAGTGTAGTAAAAAAAAATCTATTGCAAAGTTTAACGAAAAAAAAAGGAAAAATCACAATAATCAAAATTCTTCCATTGAAATTTGCGTATGCAACAATTAGCGACGCTATTTCTTAAAAGAAAGAATGCAAGAAAAGAGTTTAAAGTAAAAAGTTGTTATATTTTTGTGGAAAAGAAAAAAAGATTTTCCTTTCCAAAACGGCCATTAATTCTGTTCTGCATTTTGCGGTATTGGATTTTTTAGCTTTAAACTTTAGCTTTAAACAGTATTGGCTTTTTTAGCTTTAAACTTTGCTAGCGCTTAGGACGTCTTGCGTAGCTAGTCAAAAAAATGAAAAAGAAATCGAATGCAAGTCAAGTCTGAACTTGCAAACGGAAACTCGAGCCAGGGTACACTTTATGTTTTATTTCATCTTTATTTTATTTTTTGATTTTGGCCGTAAACATGCCGTGTAAAAAACTCACCTAGGGAAACATTTTATTAAAAGCGTGAAGTTGGCCCTTACGCGTTTTACTAACTTTGATGTAGCCTCAATCAACCCATGGGTGGCCAATTGATTTGAAAAAAAAATCTTACTCGTGTAAATAATATAGACAAAACTGTTTAGTATCACTAGTTGCACAAAAAAAATAATGCAAAAACTAAATTAAGATTTGTCGATTTCCATAAGCAGAAAAAGCTTGTTCTTTTGTTTCGTTTTTTTTTTGTGTGTAATAAAGGATAGTAAAGGGAAAGAAGGCTGCGATAAATACCGATTTTTTGAAAAAAAAAATTGAAGAAAACACAAATGTAGCCAGGAACATGCAATGCAGTGACCACGATTATAGTTACATGTTTAACAGTTATTAATTGGAAACACTGAGTATCTTTATAAGCATAATAGCGCAATCGTTGTGTATATATATTCACACTGTACAAGCTGACAAACGGATGTGCTAGACCAGGGGTGTCCAACTCGTGGCCCGCGGAAAGGTTTTGAGTGGCCCGTGCGAGTTTTTCGAAATGACCAATCTTATCAACTTAATTGCTACGTAATTTATGGTAAACTTGCATTCCGAAAAATTAGCATTAATTTTATTGATTGCTTTCTTTCAAATTGATTTTATTCTACCACAGTGCTAATTGTTTTGCATCACATTTCCCATATTGTTACGTCTGCATCCTTTCCACACAATCGTGCTCGTGCTTCAAGAATCAGTTGTCACTAGTCAGTAATAGGCTGAGTTTGGTCGTGAACTCGTGATCCCAATTTATGTTCGACGTCTGAGACGTAGGTATAATCGGCAGTGTAGGTGAGTGGTTCGGAGTGTCGTTTTCACGACGGCCATGATCACAACATTGATGGTTCAACCCAAGCCTCGTTGTTGCATCCTTGGATAAGACCCTTCACGACAATTATCTCTGCTTGGTGGAATCTAACAAGCAGCAAATTGAAAAAGTCAGAAGCAAAGCTCAAGCGGAAAACTTGAAAACAAGGGCTACGCCTAAGCGAGTCTGGATTCGTCCTATGCATAGCGCCTCGGTCGCTTTCTCGTGGCAGGAGGATAAAAATGAAGAAGAAATATCGAATTTTTTGGTTGGAAACCGACTTAGTTGAGAACAGAATCATTCGATAACCGAGGTTTGGCTGTATCTTTTGTACTCAGCAGTGACATAGAATATGTCAAAGAGGAAACGAAAAGCAAGCAATGCTAAAAACTTTGTTGACTTTAGGCCTACCGTTGGTATGTTTATTGTTCTTATGCTAATATTGTAAAAAAGGATAATACACATTTCTAAGATGAGAATTTTAGTGCGAAGGTTTGTCTGTCTTAGCTGAAAACACTCAAGTGGCCTGCGCAATCATTCGTAAATTGCATGTGGCCCTTTGGCCAAAAAGGTTGGACACCCCTGCGCTAGACAATACCAATTCTGATGCAACTGTAAACCATAACTTCCACTCGACATAGATATGTGAAACTCTTATATGTTTAATATGAATCATGATTTGGTGTTAACGTTTTTGACTTCCATATTCCCACCACGTACTGAAATTGTTAACTGTTTATAAGCCCTTCATCCATTTCAACTGGTCAGTCTAAAACGGAACAGTAGTTGGTAACGGCTGCTATTCAATATAGTAATGATCTCGAATCTAGTCAGTAATATTGAGTCGCCGTTTTAATGTTATGTGTTTAAGTTATTTGTTATTATTGTGCTTAACTTTGTTGTATTAGAATAAGGTGATTCTATTCGTATAAGATTATATTTTGATTAAAGTAAACATAACGTTAGAGTCAGATAATCTGTAGCACTGTTTGTTACATTGGTTATGCGCATATGCTCGAAAGAAAACACAAATGTAGCCAATCACGTCGGGGTCACCAATGTAACGAACAGTGCAACAGATTATGTGATTCCAACGTTACGTTTACTTTAATCAAAATAAAATCTTTTCGAATAGAATCACCTTATTCTAATACGACCAAGTTAAGCACAATAATAACGAATAACTTAAACATATAACATTATAACGGCGACTCAATATTACTGACTAGATTCGAGATCATTACTCTATTGAATAGCAGCTGTTACCAACAACTGTTCCGTTTAAGACTGACCGGTTGAAATGGATGAAGGGTTTATAAACAGCTTACAATTTCAGTACGTGGTGAGAATATGGAAGTCAAAAACGTTAACACCAAATCAAGATTCATATTAAACATACTAAGAGTTTGACATATCTATGTCGAGTGGAAGCTATGGTTTACGGTTGCATCAGAATTAGTATTGTCTAGCACATTCGTTGGTCAGCTCGTACAGTGTGAACATATACAAACAACGATTGCGTTATTATGGTTATAAAGATACTCAGTGTTTCCAATTAATAACTGTTAAACAATCATGTAACTATAATCGTGGTCACTACAAGCTACAGAAACCATCAAAAAAGTCTAGCATATTTCAGTCACTTGGCACCATTAGTTTTGTTCTTTTCCAAAGGGGGTGGCATGGCACAATGTTCCCCCTAAATACGCTTCTGCCAGACACACTGATTTATCATCATATTTGAACGCGTAGGCCTACATTATTTTACTTCTTGAAAATTAGAAAGCGACGAGATACCGTGCGTATAACATAGATAAGGTTACTAAGTTAGTAAGGGGTTAGATAAAGTCGAAATCTAAGTTTATTAAGTTTTGATTCAAGTTCAATGCTTATACCAATTGACGAAATTACGCTCAGAAGTCCAATCATCGGCGCGTTTCGCGAGCCATGGTTGCTAATAATCGATTGGCCTTTTCTCATCTACCCTTTCTTGATGGCAATGAAGCACGCACAAATCTGACAGGTGATCGGAGACCATAGCCGAACGCAGGGTTGGGAATCGATACCCAAAAAAGTAAAGAATCGATATTCGATAGTTGACCAAAAGTAAAGAAATAATCGATTTTGATGGTAGTTTAAAAAAGTAAAGAAAAAAGAAAATTGTAATCGATATTCGATATCATACACTTAGCATTTAATGGTGTACGCCAAGCATTTTTTGTGATGTCCTCACGTTCGTGCGGTAACTTACAGACAAACGACGGACATAGTAGGCTATATGCGAAGCAACTTTGCTATAAAAAAAATTTTTTTTGGCACAAAAAACATTTACCAGCAAAAACAAGGTAATGACGCACCGACGATTATTTTAAATTTACTAAAGTGAGATAAAGTAACCTGGACAAAAACAATCGAATGTGGAATATCGAATTGCGCCGAAAAAAAAATAAAGACAAGGCATTTGTGATACTCGTTTAAAAAAGTAAAGGCTCCAGTGCATTTGATAACAAAAAGTAAAGAATATCACACAATCGAATATCGATTACAATCGATTTCTCCCACCGCTGGCCGAACGTAACCAAGTTTTCACTTGTCCTATTCACGAAAATGACTGTTCAGCCTTAACGGTTGTTGCGGGCAGTGTCATGATAATGCGATTTTGCTGATCTGATACAGTTTAATGGAGAAAGGCTTGAATATAATTCAACTTTAATTGTGTACGCATCGCGCAGTTAAAGAATTTTAAGGTAAATACTCTCATCGGTAGGTTGGACTTTTTGATCAAAGAAGCGATGTTTTCGCAGCAGTGTGCAACAGTGCATCGTACTACTACAACAATGCGCTCAACGGGACGTTTATTCCTTCCAATTACTATAATGTGTTGTCTGTACAGAACATCACTCGCCTGCGACGTAGCAGAAAAACTTCGGCGTTCGGCGATGTTCATAAAATTTAGAAGTATAAGAATTTGTAAAGCCACGCCCGACCCCCCTTCTCCCACCAACATAACTGCTCGAAGTCAATAACGATTACATACATCCAGAGGCGAAAAACGTTTCAAGCTTTCGTTCTGTTAATGATAGTTTGTAATTTGATTTAAATATCAGGGGGAGGCATGGCCCCTTTGGCCCCCATGGTTACGCCTATGGGAAGCACCAATGCAGTATAGGTTGGTAAGATAAAGAGATGACTTCCTTAATCTCCTGCTTATAATAGCTGATATTTGTAAATAACTTCCGAGCTATTATTAGCTCACAAAAGTTTTGATCCAGTGAATTGGCGTATTAAATTTTACTGAAATATCTTTTGAAAAGCACACGGTAGACGTAGTTTGTTTTTAATGAACTAATTTATTTTTCATTGAATATCGCTATATATTAATTACAGATCAACTTGCTGCAATTTTGGTTTTCATGTTCTCGCGCATTTTCATCTTTCTAGAACAGAGTAACCATAAAGATTCTTACCCTATTCTTTTTCCGATAAGTATCTAACAACCTCCACCCTCCCCTTTTCACGAAAACTATCTGCATGCAGTCTAATAAGTACTATGGAGTTAAATTATGGAACGAATTACCAAAGAAACTAAACAATTAGAAAACCTTGCACAATTTAAGAGAATGTTGAAACAATGCTTTCTTAATAGTTACATATTAAATTTTGTAACGTCTTTGTATACTTCTGCAACTTATAAACTGTGCAAGTGCAGTACGTGCTGTTATTTCAAAACAGCTGCGACAACAGAATTTGCCGCACATCATGCTAAAGCCAAATCGGCTGGTTGGTGTAGTGATAAGAGACATTGTTATTCAGGAGGAATGTGGAGGATGCATCCTCCCCACCAGCCATTTTCAAACATGTTTTTAATGAATACAGTTTTTCCTTAATTTCGAATCTTTTCGATAACAATAATTCTAACGCTCTAAGCACGCATAATCAAAATTGTACAAACGAAATGCATCATATTTGGTGAAACACTCAGATTTAGGGGCAAAATATGTAAACAAAATTTGCCTTAAAAATGTTCAAAAAGTGCTAAAATGGCCACTATAGTATGTAAATTTTCAAAAATTTTCCGGGGGAGCATGCCCCCGGACCCCCTAGAGCTTTTTTTATTCTCAATATGCTTCACAATAATTATGCCTGAAAAAAGCACGCTTGGAAATATGGCAATTTTGGGTGCCCCCTCCTTGAAAAAAATTCTTGAATACGTCGCAGACATGAAAACATTTTCGAAGCGCTGTTCACGCCTTTTCTGGGTCTAACGTTTTTGTATTTAGTTAACACTCAACCTAATTCAAAATTTCATCATAGGGCTGCGAACTCAATTGATTTTTAATCGAGTTCGAGGGCAAGAGACATTTGCAAGTTCGTGTTCAAAAATTTTTATTTTTCGACTTCAAGTTCGAGTTCACAGCCCTGTTCAAAATATCCCTTAAACAAACATACCGTAACCAGGAGCGGATTCAGAAAATTTTGCTGGGGGATGCAGTTTTGATTTGGTTTGAATGTTAGCTAATTACAAAGATGTTTGGATCCGAGAAAGAGCGTTTAAGCTACTTAAAATTAATGTTTTCATGCCAGGAACGTAACCAGAATTTTTTTTACTGAGAGGGCACCAAAGTTTGACATTTTTGAGCGTAGATTTTCCGGCTGAGTTAGTTTGAAGCAAAATGAGGACAGTAACGGTTTTAGGGGGGTCCGGGGGTATGCTCTCCCGAAAATTTTTGAAAATTTGCATTCTATGATAGCCATTTTAGTGCTTCTTGAACAAGTGTTAAGGCAAATTGTATTTAAATTGGTTGCCCTTAATTTTGAGGTCTTCACCAAATATCGGTATGATGCAATTTTTTCGCACGTTTTCGATTTCTGTGTACCGGTACAAAGCGTAGGAATTATTGTTGTCGAAGAGGTTCGAAATTATGGAAAAATTGTATTCATCAAAAACATTGTTAAAAAAGGTCCCCCACCCCTGGATCCGCCCCGACCCACTTTTTTAACAGTTGGAACAGAGATTGCAGCACCGCACAAACAACAGGTAACTGTTGCTGCAGTAGGCTACAGCTGCGTTTTCATTAAAATCTCTCGGAACACCGTTTATGATGCAATAAATACGTTTCAATGAGACAACGCAAAATGAAATGCCAGTGCAGTATTTGCAATCATTCAATCTGCAGTATAACTAAAAATCAAAAGTAGGCTAAACTTCATTTTGAGATATTTGAATCAATAAAATTAAAGCACTCAATTAGTGAACTCGGACTCGATTTTTTTTTTCGAGTTCAAAAAATTTTATTATTCGAGTTCGGCAAAACGATCGAATTAAAGCGAGTTAAAGTGCGAGTTCGCAGCCCTGTTTCATCCCCCCGCCACCAAAATTTTTAGATCCACTCCTGAGTGCGAGATCGAGTTTTTTTTAGAACCCTCCCCCCCTTTGAAATTTGCTGGGTGCGCCTCTGCTTTCATACTGTTCATTTTACCAACGTATACTGCATTGGTGCTTCCTATAAATCCAGCTCTCGTTCGTTCTTTTGCCTATCAATTTCATCACCCTTTCTAGTTGCTAATTGATCAAAGAAGTGAGTCTTTGTCTATCGTTAGCTTGACCTTGATTTTGCTTTTAGTTCTTTTAATAACTTCACCGTAAATACTCGTGTTTTATTTATTTGTTGCCTACAATAATTAAGTAGCTTGCGTAAACTAAAGCATGCAGTAACACCGTTTGTACGCAAAAAAAATTATTGATAGTAATTTGCATCAATGTAAGAAAATTAAAAACGGTCTAAAAAATGTATTGACAAAACTGATAAAAAGTTGTTTAAACAGTGAGCTCCAGCGCATTTTGCACCCAATATCTGCGCCTGTATATCCGCGATCCTAAATCTCGTTGATCGCAAATGATTAATTCAAATCTACGATTAACTGTCGCAAATAAACCATGTGCTCTACTTTTCAGTGACAACTGACATTCTGTTTTCTCCGTAAACGCTGTGCTGTGAGAGCAGCTTTCATAACAATCTCTCAACCCATCCTGTGCCGACAAAAAGAGTTAAAACTATTGTCTAAAAATCACTCGCTAGCGGTTTACTTTGGCAATGTTCTAGTTTTTTATCCTATCTGCAACAGCTAATCTTTTGCTTTGATCCATCTCCTATCTCATCGTTTCACCTTGATCCTTCCTTGGTTTTCTCCATTTACTCTTGACGGAAGTTTTAGGACTATGAATTCTGTTTCTGCTCCCTTCAACCGCTAACCAAAATTATTTCAAAGTTTTCTGGCACATTCTGCTTGTCTGTGTATGATTTGGCAATCAACAAAAGCGTGGAACAATTTTGGAACATGAACAGTTTAACTGTGGTAAAAAATGCGCACCGATTGTCACAATTAAACAGCTTGTTAACGCGCGTTACGTTGTTGTGTGTCTGCGAGTATTAGCAACTACGAGCGTAGGAGATCGCTGCAGCGATAGTCAGCCGTCGGCGATGCTATGTTTGCACTCAGCTGTCTTAATCGCTAAGCTTTCTATTATTTAGCTAGAAAACGAAGTGTACTTGCTGGTGAGATGTATCAACGGTGAGTAAAACCAGTCTTTTTGGTTTCTTCCAGTGAGTTGGACATGGATTTGATGAATCGATCTGCTTTCCGTACACTTGATGGTGATGTTGATCTTAAAGTTTTGGTCAAAAATCTGGCATCAGAACAGGAAGTGAGGGAGGAAGATGATGTAATGTGGCAGTGGGATCGACTCTTTGCAGACGTATCTGCCGCGCTCAGACCCAAGCTTGAAGGAACAGTAGAGGATTCATCCTCTCAGGAAAGAGCAGTTTAAAAATTTCTCACAATAGCTGCACTAGCTGCTCATTTCAACTTGACACTACTTTTATAAGGATTTTCTTTTCTTGTATTTTGAGTTTGACCTCAAGTAATCGAGCCGTAAAGAAGTGGTGAACTCATTTCACTGTGAATTACGCTTGATGTTGCGCGAAGCAGAAGAATTTTAGATGTCATTTCTGAATTAACTAAAGTTAAATAAATTTATTTGCATCTGTTTTTGTCTTGTTTTTTTATTAACGCGTCAACACAAAACATACGTAAACAAAACAAACAAACGATCGAACAATTCAATATTTTATTCGTGAGATCATAGACCATTTTTTTATGTGTGACGTCAATTTATTCCTTTTCGCAATAAAATATTTGAATGCTCTTATACTCAGTAAGGCATATTGAAATATTGTATCATGTTTGGTTTGGTTTTAGAATGTTTACACCAACAAATTAAAAACCTTTGCCAGAACTATGTCAGAAAGTATTAGATGGAGTAGAGGTGATGACAGAACTATGTCAGAAAGTATTGGATGGAGCAGGTATGCCAGACGAATGGAAGACAAGTGTAATGTTGCCAATTTTCAAACGAAAGGGTGACGTAAGGAGTTGTGCTTCTTATAGAGGTGTGAAATTATTGGAGCACGGAATGAAGGTTGTAGAACGAGTATTGGAAAAGAGGATACGAGGGATGATAGCTCTGGATGATATGCAGTTTGGATTTATGCCTGGAAGGGGGACGATAGATGCACTATTTGTAGTGAGGAGATTGCAAGAAGTATACCGCGAGATGGATAAATGTTTGTACATGTGCTTTGTTGATTTGGAGAAGGCGTTTGACAGAGTTCCAAGAAAAGTGGTAGAATGGGCACTGAGAAAAAGATGTGTACCGGAGGGAATGGTGAAAGCAGTGATGAGTCTATATGAAGGGGCCACAACAAAAGTAAGAGTCGGGTCGGGATACTCTGACGAATTTTCTGTGACAGTAGGAGTACATCAAGGTTCAGTACTGTCACCATTGCTGTTTGCCATTGTAATGGATGTTGTGACAGAAAAGGCAAGAGAGGGCTTGATGAATGAAGTGCTGTACGCAGACGATTTGGTGCTAATGGGAGATTCTATGGAGGAGCTGCGTTATAAGTTTGGAAGGTGGAGAGAGTCTCTGGAATGTAAAGGTTTGAAGGTAAACAACATAAAAACGAAAGTGATGGTGAGTGGAACAGATGGAGAGATACAAAAGAGTAAGACTGATCCATGCGGAGTGTGTGGGAGAAGAGTGATGGTGAACTCTTTGCTATGTACTAAATGTGGTTGTTGGATTCATGGAAGGTGTGCGAAAATCAAGAGGGTGTCAGGGGCCCTTGCAAAAGGATTTGTCTGTGAAGTATGCAGGCGTGGGATGACGGGAACGCGGCTGCCACAGGAGAAGCTGTGTGATGGAGTGGAGACTGTTAAAAGTTTTTGTTATTTGGGCGATAGACTTAATGCGAGTGGTGGATCTGAGGCGGCGGTGACAGCAAGAACGAGAATTGGATGGTTGAAGTTCAGAGAATGTGGTGAGGTGCTCTATGGTAGAAGGTTTTCGCTTAAGATAAAAGGAAGAGTGTATCAGAGCTGTGTGCGTTCAGCGATTCTGTATGGGAGTGAAACGTGGTGTCTAACGGAAGGAGAAGTTGCGATTTTGAGAAGAACAGAGAGAGCTATGTTGAGAGCCATGTGTGGTGTTAAGTTAATGGACAAGAAAATCACGAAAGAATTGATGGAGATGTTGGGTTTGGTTGAGTCGTTGGAAATGATAGCGAAGGCGAATGCTGTGAGGTGGTATGGCCATGTGCTGAGAAGGGAAGATGGTAACATCTTGAGAAAGGCTCTAGACTTGGAAGTTATGGGTAAAAGAAGAAGAGGTCGGCCAAAAAGCACATGGAAGAGAAAAGTTGAAGAAGAAGTGAAGAAGTTGGGGTTAGAAAAGGAAGATGCCTTGGATCGAGAGAAATGGAGACGGGCGGTATGGAAATGCAGTCAAATGGGGTGAATCCGGCCACCTCCGTTGACGGGGAGAACACCGGATAATTCTGGACATCATCATCATCAATGCATCTGTCGCCATCACGAAACAAAGTTAAGTAATTTCCTACCACCTAGTAACATAGTCCGATCCTAGTTTGGTGGTGAAGCCAGCAATATTTTTGATTTTCATTGAACAATAAGCTTATAACTCAAAAATATAGTGAAAGTTAGTAAATTAGGCTAACTTACACATGACGTGCGGTTTACAATTTTCACCGAGTGGAAATATAGGGTCGGAATGTGTTTACTTTCGATGAGTGACTTTCTTGTGTTTTAAATTGCCAAATTTGCTCGGCCACAGTTATCAGTAACTGTTTCAAATTCATATCCACTGAACACCATACTTTTACGTTATTCGACATATATCTTACATGGAGATTTCTGACTGTTAGAACTAAGTTTAAGTAAAACGACGATGTCCTTCCTGGCTCCCTGAATGGGATGTCATCACGACCCTGTGGTAACCTATTGCTGTAGTTGCTCTGCACCTGTCGGTGATGGAGGAAATTCTATTTTGCTGTGGTGTTTGACCACGCGGGAAATTTGACTAGAATCTGACGTATCTTCTGTTACGTACCACAAAGATTAAATTTTCGTTGGTATATAAATCAGGAGGGGTGATCGACTCGCTGAAGGCCAAGCATTATGAAGGATTATCATAATGTACTTTCTAATTGAATTGCGATGATGTGGGCTAATAGCCCGAAACAGCGCTCTTCCGCTTTGTGGTATTTTGTATTAGGTTATGTTTATCTGTAATTTGCATTTGTGCGGCTGCGAGGTGCTGTTGTTTTAGTTTTCAAACTGTGTTTTTTGTGCATTTATACGTAGTCTTTATGTAGATTTTTTAAAATATTATTTTGTGTTTTGATACTGAGTTGTATGCAGGGCTGCGAACTCGATCGAGTTCAACCTATTTTAGCAAGTTCGAGTTCTCTAATTTAATTATTTACGCGCGTTCGAGTTCGACAAAAATAAGCTTTTTCGAGTTCAGGCAGATGAATATCCAAAATCGAGACCAACTTTTCACGGCCGGTGCTCATGCAATTAAAAAGATAAAAATATTGCGCTCGTGCAGTAGGTTCAAGACTATACCTCAGCTGTTTAGTACCATCGAAATTGTCAGTGTTGTGGTCACAATTGAACAACGAACTATATTTTGTAGTAATCTTTTATTTCTTTTCAACAATTTAAATATTTTTCTAATAACCTCTAACAGTTTTATTCGAGTGCAGAAAAAATAGTATTTCGAGTTCGGCAAAATGATCAAGTTCAAGTTAGCAAATTTGGTTGTATGCACTATTGTACTTAGGCTACCTGATGGGTGTCACAAGTTTACAATCCCCATCTTCACGTTCTGGCTGTCAAGACAGTCCAGTCATTACTAGGGTTGGATCGAATTTTGAATTAGAATCCGCTCACGAGTTTTTAATGAATTTGAATTCGAATTTCGTGTTTTCAAAGTCAATGAATTCGAATTTCGTGTTTTCAAAGTCAATGAATTCGAATTTCGTTTTTTCAAAGTCAATGAATTTGAATTTCATTTTTTCAAAGTCAATAAATTTGAATTTCGTTTTTTCAAAGTCAATGAATTCGAATTTCGTTTTTTCAAAGTCAATGAATTCGAATATTTTGATTAAACAATTGACAAACTTTGAGTTTTTCGATTTAAACCTTACAAAGCTAATGTAGCAGTTTGTTACTGGTTTATATCAGTTAATGTTGCAAACGTTCCATAAAATTTTATCAAGCCAACAGAAAGTTTATGATGGCAGTTATGACGCTGCAAGGCGCTTTGAAGTTGTTTTTGGGCCACGGTAACCTCCCTAATGCACCTGCTGGACAGGCTTGTAAAAGTTCTTGATCAAAAGGAACTAGTTACAGTTACAAGTTCCTTTTCTCAAAAAGGAACTAGTTCCAGTTCCTTTCTTTAAAATGTAACTAGTTCCAGTTACAAAGTTACAGCTCCTGAAAAGAAACTTTTACGTTACAAGTTACGTTCCTTTTGATGGTAACCAAAGATTCAATAAACAATCATCGCAATAAAAAATGATGTAATTTTAGGAGAATGGATTGTGTGGCAGCTGGGCACAGTTTTCCCACGTTTCAGATGAAACTGTATCGCCAAAAGTAGGCAGGAGTGGTCCTGGTAGCCGATTAGTAGGAAATAATCAAACCAATGCAATAACGTACAAATTATGACGTTTCACTTTTTAAACTTAAAGCGAAAGTTTCTGAAGTTATTGTTTAATGAACACAAAAAACTGCAAAAAATTACGGTAACAGTTCCCAAACAATGCTACCTTGCTACATAAGCTGAGGCGCTTTAATTACTCAAAATTTTTAAAACAACGGTGAAACAAGTGATTAATAGGCCGCTTTATTATAGAAGAAAAGTTATGCAAAGTTATTGTCATGAAGACTATGGCAGCAGTTTTCCCTCAAATGTTCCTTAATGAATTGCACGCCTGAAAAACAAAAATACACTTGATCAAATTTTATGACCATCACGAGAGCTTGTTGCCACTCAGGACTGCAGAATACAGGCGTTTCCTCCAGTCAGCTGACGTTCTCTATTCGTAGATTGGTTACAGAGCAACTGTTGTGAAAATGAACGACAAGTATGGCATTTAAAAACAACTGTAAGAAATTGAATATCAATATGCTCTTCTAGTCTACAGCCACCCAAACGTGTATCAAAGCAAGCGGCATGCAGCCGTAGCTGAACTCAGGTCGCAGTATGGATTAAAAAATAGCCGGTGCGCAGTTCCGCTCAGTTATGCCACTGGCACTGACCCATTTAAAAAGTTATACCTTTTTGCCACTGGCGTTGGTCATCTGTCCAGGTGTCTTTATACTTCGGTAAAAGAATAGATGATGCAATCGCTTTTTCATTCTCTATAATATCACCAAATCGTTTTTGAATTCCTGCAATAATGGCATCATCATCATCGTCCAGTTTTAATCCGGTTTTTCCTCGTGTCCGAAGGTGGCCGGATGCACCTCATTCCTTCAGCAATCGCTCCCACTCCCTCTCTCCATCTCGCGCGATCTGTAGCTTCCTCCACCCTCAACTCAATCTTCTTTATATTTTCCTCGACTTGTTTCTTCCATGTTTGCTTCGGCCGTCCTCGCTTTCGTGGTCCATTCACTTCAAACATCATTGCCTTTTTCAAAATGCTCTCATCATCCCTCCTAACCACATGTCCATACCATCTTACTCCATTCGCTTTAGCCATTTTATCTTAAGTTTCCTTCAGACCCAGCATTTTCATCAGCTCCTCAGTATTCTTTCTATCCACTGGTTTTACTCCACACATTGATCTCACCATAGCTCTTTCAGTTCTCAAAATTACCATCTCATTTTCCCTCAAACACCATGTCTCACTTCCATGTAACATTGCTGATCTTACGCAACTACGATACACCATCCCTCTCATTTTCAAAGAAAACCTTCTCCCAAGTAACAACTCTCCACATTCTCTGAATTTCATCCATCCGATCCTTACTCTTGCAGTCACTGCAGTTTCACACCCACCACTAGCATTCAGCCTATCTCCAAGATAACAAAAACCCTTCACAGTCTCCACTTCATCACACAACACCTCCACTGGTTTTTCCTTTCCGTCTCCAATATCTTCACATCTTCTACATACAAACTGTTGTGTAAAACTGCAAGATACTTTTTTCATTTTAGTGCATCTCGCATGAATCCACTTCTTACAGAGCGTGCACCACACCGCGTTAGACATAACTCTTTTCCCACATATTCCACACGGATCCACCCTGCTACGCACAACCTCCCCTTCTGCACTACTCACCATCATCTTAGTCTTTCTAATATTTATTCTCAATCCCTTGCTTTCCAATGCATCTCTCCACCTTTGGAACCTCTCCCTTAGATCCTCCAAATTTTCGCTCATCAGCACAAGATCATCCGCGTACAAAATTTCATTCAATAGTCCCTCTCTTGCATGTTCTGACACTGCATCAACCACAATAGCAAATATCAATGGTGATAGCACAGACCCTTGATGCACACCAACTCTTACCCCAAATTCCTCCGAAAAACCCGATCCAACTCTGACTTTCGTCCTTGAGCCCTCATACAAGCTCATTACTGCTCTCACCAACACTTCTGGCAAGCTTTTCTTTCTTAATGCCCATTTCATCACTTTTCTGGGAACCCTATCAAACGCTTTTTCCAAGTCCACAAAACACATGTACAGCTTTTTCTCTTTACCACGAAACTCCTCTTGCATCCTTCTCAAAATAAACAAAGCATCAGTCGTGCCCTTCCCAGGCATTAAGCCAAATTGCATGTCATCAACCTTCACTAATTCTCTTACTCTCTCGACTATCTTCATTGCATGCTCAGCAGCTTTACTCCTCTATATGCTCCACAATCCATCACATCTCCCTTTCCTTTAAAGATTGGAACAACAACACTTGTTTTCCATTCCTCTGGCATACCTTTTCCATCCAGAACTCTCTGACACAGCTTCTTTAGTACTCCCACACCAAACTTTCCGCTCGCCATTATCATATCCATATTTACTTCAGAGGGACCAGCTGCTTTTCCCAATTTCATCTTATTCATAGCCTTGATCACCTCCTCATAAGTGACTTCTTCAACTGGTCCTTCAACCATATCTGCTTCTGCCATCTGATCCCATTCGTTTTCCACATTCATGATGTTTTCCATATGATCCTTCCATAATTTTCCACGATCTTTTTCACTAACCACAAGTCTCCCATCTTTATCCTTCATGCAACCTCCACCATTTATGTCCTTTCCATCCCTTCTCATAAACTTCACTAACTTAAAAACATCGTTTGATTTGTTATATAGCACTTTCATCTCCTCTTCAGCCGCCTGCTTCATGGCTTTTGCAACCACTTTCCTTGTCCGATTTCTTGCTTTTCTATAATTACTTTTATTTTCCGCTGATCGATTCTTGCACCATGTTTTAAATGCTTTCTTTTTCCGATCTATCGCTTCTTTTACTTGCTTGTTCCACCACCATGTGTTTCCCTGATCTCTTCTCCCTTTCGTCTTTCCACACAAATCATCACAAGCCTTTAAAGCACCATTCTTGTAGGACTCCCACAAATCCACTGCTTCAGCGTCCACTAATTCTACTACTCTTCGTTCAAATTCCTCTTTGTGGTTTTCGTTCAAATCCCTCAAGCAATGGTTTTCGTTCAAATCCCTCAAGCAATGGTTTTCGTTCAAATCCCTCAAGCAATGGCTTGAAAATCACTTAATGGTTTTCGTTTAGTTTTTCTTTTTTCTTTTCCATGCACTCGATTAAATATACAATAGTTGGAAGCAAAGACCCCATGTATGTATCTACTTCTTGTAAAATGTCCAGAGAAAGTGCAAGCGGTTTCATTATACTTTCGTATACCACCAGAAATTCGATTTCAGAATCACGAAATCTGTAAACCAGTATAATATATAACAAAATTAAACAATCGCAACTTAAAGTTTTCTTTTTAAAAATGCACTCTTTTCTCACTCCTTTCGAAACAAAATTTTTACTCGTTAGTTCTTTTTTCGTATTCAACACTACGGTGGAAAAATATATTTATATAGAGAAGGCCTCCAAACTGCAGTACAAGCAGTACGGTGGTTGCACTTTGATGTTAAAGCAGTAGTAGCAGGTTTTATTTCTGGTAAGCGTAACAACGCAAAAAATGACATTAACAATTGAAATCAAATACACCAGAAAAGGGAAACAGCAGCAAAACGTGTAACGTTTTGACATGTGTATTATGGCCACTGCACCTTATTCTAAAATCATGTCGTTGTCTTTTATGTTTGAAAGCAAAACGAAAAATGGTATTACAGAACTAGAGATTCTCAGTTCTTTAATTCTGTTGCCTATGCAAAATAATTATTTAACACAAATTACATATTGCGAGTTGAGAGCAAAAAAAGGCTGAATGCTAACATTGTGCAGTGCGCACTGTGTGGAGGAGAGATATAGCGGATGTTTTTATTCCATTTTACAATCTCGGGAAAAAAACGAGGACACACTGCATTTTTAAATACTGCCATGGAGAAAAAGGAGGCAAAAGCAAGCATTTTTCGTTAATCAGCAATGAGGAATTTCCAATGTTACTGAAGGCTCAAAAAAATGTTTTGTTAAGGCGTGGATTAATGTAAATACAAAATTTTCCCATTTTATGTAATAATCGCGATTACGATAGATTATATAATGGGGTCTGGTGTATCACGACTCACGAGTTGTATGAAGCTCAAATAATGTAGTACAAAAATCGTATTCAAAGTTTACTTGCACCAAGAAAATAAAATTACCTGGGTAGGTCAAGGCTTTGGCATAAATTATGCAATGCTTGAGATCCTTTAGCGTCAATAATTTGGTTCAATCGCTTTACTGCATCGAAGACGGAGTTTCATCTCGTGGCTCAAGGGCGAATAAGTTGCAAAGGACTTTCGTTTGCTATAGCTTCACTTGCTAGAGGACTGCGACTTGTTTTATTCCACAAAGCTTGGCACTTAGCGAACGTACTCCGACTGGTCTTTTTATATTCTAAAGATTTTTCAGCAGCATCACAATCACTTGTACAAACAAGGTTTAGCAAATACGCAGCACATTTTTGATGCGGAGGTAGTACCAAATCATTTCCTATTGCTAGAACATCGCTGATGTCGGTCGTTTGCATATCCAACTCATCTGCAGAGGGTGAAAAGACGCTAAACGCTTTGACAAAATTGGATCCGCTGTCCGTGGTGGTATTTACTACTTTGCTTTTGATACCATACTCGCTGTGAATTTCATGAAGTTGTTCAGCAAGTAACCTGTAAGTATGGTTGCCAAGCAACCTTCGACACGCTAATACAGCACTTTTTCTTTCGAACGTACTTAAACAAAGCCAGTGTGCAGTAACCCCCAAATAGGAACGCCGATGAGCAGTCCAACAATCAGCTGTTGTAGCCACAAATTCAACTTCTGCTAAGGTATGCTTAAGAGCATCTTTTGAAGATCCAAACTTTTCACAACCCGATAACAAGAAGGAACTGCAAGATCCGGCTGACAAGCAGCAATAAGTTCTTTGAAGGATGGTTGCTCGCTTGCTCCACGAAAGAAAATGGCAACATTGCTTCCGTGATCACGTTTAATACAAGCTCTGTTAGTTTACTTTGCATAACTGACGACTTGTCGTTTTTTGGTCGGGGCCACGACAGCTTCGTTTGCTTCAGGGCTTTGTTTGCATCAGATGAAGAAGAGGCAGCTTCGGCGCATCTTTTGCTTGTTCAGGCGGTAAGAGAATTAAACTCATTTACACCTGAAGGATGCATGCGCTGAAACAAATGCCAACATATTATAAAGTCTACCGACAAGCAAGATTTTCGTGGCAAAGCAAAACCAAAGTTTATTTTCTGTTCCTGGACTGGGCAAATGATTATTTGACTACAGGAAAATAATCGCCCTTGCGCATGGTCTGATAAATGATTATTTGCAGAGTGCTCAAGTATTTGTATTAAACATTATACTTTAATCTAAGTGTTGTTAATCTAATACTATTTAAGTTTCCCAAATTTTCTGTTGCGAGATATAAGCAAGCAACTCACTGCGCCAAATCCCCATATCACAATTCGACTTATTGTACAGGTAGTCTACTACTATTTTTAAAGACCTTGTACTTCGACTGCCGCGGCACTTCCACTGATGGCTTTGCACTATTAGCCACTAGCCTGCTTGGGTAATAGGTTACCGATATTTGTAATGTTTACGTATAATCTCTTTCCATTTGCAACATGGTTAAACCATGCTTAAACCGAGTAGATTTATTGGTACATTTTTTATTACAGGCATTATTACTAAAACTTGAAGTTTCGGCTTACAATTAACTTTATAGCCTGCGCGCATTGGCAGTACGGTACGTCATGATTTTGCGTATACCAGGCTACATTAATCGTATAGTACTACAAACAAAGTTTGTGAGCGTACAATTGTGGAAAAAAGTTACGGCCTAGGTAACTTACTTTCACATGTTTCCGTAAGTTAGAATGCGAAGTGGCTCCTGTTGAAATCAAGACTTTCTTTGGCCGACATAACACGCATTCATATTTTAAATTTTGAACTGCTCGTGATTTCAAACAGTAAAACTTTTCCAATTGAGGCCAAGGGTTACGATTTTCCAAATCAGGTTGATCTTCATCTTCTATAATCTCTACTTCTGACTCTGAAGATGTTAGTGATACACTTTCTTCCATAGCTTACAGACACAATTTGCGGTAGTCACAGGCTCTCAAACAACTACTATACTGAAGGAGTCACCGTCAGTAGTTACTTAGTTAGAAACCGACTCGATACGCTTTGATTGTTTTTATTGCGTTGCAATGTGATGTCATTATCATCATTTCAGCCAGAATATTACGTGTCAAATATCACGGTTACGCCACGATCGAGGACGCATTTTCCGAACAGTTACGAGAAAAAAGATTGCTGTTCGCCTGAAGATTTGCATTCGCGTAGAAAAAAGTTAGTTCGAAATTGCTGATAAACAAATAAGGCAAGGTTGTAAGAGTGACGTATAGTAGTAACGTTACTTTTCAGTGTGCCAAATGTATCTTGTTCCTCAGAAAAGGAACTAGTTCCACGTTACGTTACAATTAGAAAGTTACATTTTTGAAATGCCAAAAGTTACAGCAAATGTAACGCGTTCCCTGTAACGCGTTACATTTGTAACGCGTTACTCACAAGCCTGCTGCTAGAGAATAGACTTTACACTCAATTGCTCGAATATCTTATCTTTTAAGGTTTTTATAGCATTTTAACTTGAAGTGAAGTTTGCCGAGAATGAAATTCGTCTTAACGTCAGCAATTTTCCACATGAGATCAGTAAAGCTTATTTATTTCACCAACTGGCGAGCGAAAGAAAAGATACGAAGTTTCAACTTCAAACTGTTTTTGCAAAATTAATTCTAAGTGCAAAATAAGAACGATTTACTGCAGCTTATTAATATAAAGGTCGGATGGCCAGACAATGCTTTCTCCTCTCATATAGAGTGGAATGCACGTTTATGCGCAGCGATCTTGAATGTGAAATAGCTGCGTTTGATCTATGGTTTCAATAGTATTGGTTTCACTAGGCGCGGTCTATGGTTTCACTAGGCGCGGTCTATGGTTTCACTGGGCGCGGAGATGTTTCAGAGGCTGTTGCTCATAAAATGCAAAAAAAATAATTTGTAGTCGTTAAAAATTTGTTCGTGTGCTTGCTTTATCTCTTCGATTTCGTTTATTGTTCTTCGTGTTTTGTAATAAAAGTTATGTTTTTTTGCATCTTATACTGTCATTTCTGAAGTTAGCTACACTTTTGCTTTACGCATTTCTGAAGTGAAAATATTTTGAACAAGTTGCTACTCGCTAAATCTACAGTACTTAAAAATATTTCTTGTTCTAAACGCATAATTATAATAATCTGGCTGACCAAGTATGGAATGAGTAGAGGTGGCTGATGAGTGGCGACACTGGTGAGTATACTGGTGACTGGTAAGTTGGATTGAATTTGAGTCCGCTCACAAATTTTTCATGAATTTGAGTTTCGTTTTTTCAAAGTCAATGAATTTGAATTTCAAAATTAGAAAAAAAAAATGAATGGATTCAATTCTAGTCATTACTGGGTCTGGTTGCACTGTGATCAAGAGGATTGTGGAGCTTATGAGTGGCGTGTACCAAAAAACCATCGCTTTATCGTTTGAATCGATGTAATTCGTCATGCGCTTCTCTTTAGCTTATTGCAGGTTTGTTGAAGACGTGACGTAGCATTATGTCAAGGTGGAATTAATTGTCTGTTACGTTCCATGCATTTAACCCTATGGTTGAAATATGCACAAAGTCACAGTTTAAGCACAGTAACACCACACACATTTCACAATACTGGCAAACACAGCGCAACCTGAAGCAAGCGTCTGGTAAAAAGTACAATCTATTCGCTGTGCACTCAAATTACGTTAGGAGAGTTTTGCGGCTTAAAGTTTTCTTTCTTCGCACTTGAAAGAAAAATGAAAGTGACAGCATTTTTTTTATTTGTCTCACAACATTTTATTGAGAAGCTAAACATTTTCGGCCGCTTGTATGGCCTTCTTCAGGGATTAAAAAGCAGCACATTTTAATTCGGCAAAAACTCAAATAAAATTTAGTTAAAAATTTGTGGGTAAAATAAGTATTAGTTTACGAATTGTAAAAAACAGAATCAGTCAGCCAATTATAAAAAGAGATTTATTCAAAGGAAGTATATTTAGCTATAACAGTATCATCAGTAGGCTACTTATTCAACATCTTTAAATAGATCTTTTTAAGAATCAGTATGCCAATTATAAAAAGAGGTCTATTCAAAGGAGATATATTTCGTTGTGACAGCATTGTCAGTCCTTATTCAATATCTCTCTCCAATAGATCTTTTTATAATTGGCAGACTGATTCTGTTTCTTACTATTCGTGAACTATAAAAATAGAAAACAACGAACAAGAATCATTTGACCTGAAGGTATTTGGAGTAGGGCGTAAGGATTCAGATATTAAAAGTAAATAAAATAAGCATTACCGGCAATGTAACAATCATGCAATAAGCATTACCGGTAATGTACCAATCATGCAATAAGCATTACCGGTAATGTACCAATCATGCAATAAGCATTACCGGTAATGTAACAATCACGCAAATCAATGAAGGTTAAGCAATGAAGGCTTGTGTACCGAAGTCTATCCAGTCTAGCTGTTATAGGCTAAGAGAGTGATTCAAGCTTATAAATCAATATATAGAATTTCAATTAATGAATGAAACTTGAATCTAACTCACCAAGATCTAAGGCCAAATCAAACGTAATCAGAAAAATCTGATTACGAGTGGGATTCGAACCCACGCCCGCACCGACTAGTGACGTATCACCAGTAGGGTGTTTCATTTTTAAACTTCTCTTTTCAAATTTCTTTTGGATAGTGATTTCCTGATGCCAAATGGGTTAACTTCATGAGTGGTAAAAAAATTTTTACGTTTTAGCTCCCCACACCCCCCATTTTTATAACGAGAGGGGTTCAATCTACGAAATCACTATAACTCTGGGTAGGATTATCACATCCAGCTAATATTGGTGTCAAATGAACCAGAATTGGCAAGTTTATATCCAACTTCAAGAGGAACTATGGGTCTAACTTCCTTATTTTTCAAGTTATTAACAAAAATGTGAACTTTTGCTTAATTTTGTTACTTTACTATTTTCTCGCAATGAAGACTCAAATTTACACAATCACTGTATATTTTTTTAAAACAATGGCAAACAATGAACAACATCAAGTTAAACATGTCTTGTGCATGCTAATAAACAGTCACAGTCACACGTTACATTGAGTTTATCCAACATAGTGCGCATGGTTGATATAACCTTTCATCTTCCGTTCAATATCGTCGGAATCCGATAGCTTTTTTTGGTTAGTACGTCCTTCATTCGTCCAATCAGCCTTTCGCAACAGGTATTGTTGTTTCTGAAAGCTTTTCAGTCATTCTTACTTCTGGTTAGGCATGGTGATGATCTTGATAAAGTGTTTAAAAATGCTATAAGTGGACGATTTGACCATAGCAGCTCTTTCGTATTTGGTGTCCGGATGGCTATTCGAGATATGTCCATGTCCGCTTGCAAAACTCCAAGTGCTGCTGTTTTGGGGTTCATCCAAGAATAAGCATGATCTATGAAACACTTTTTAGCTGGTAATGACGCAGAAGAAGCTTTCAAGTAATCTCGGATATTTAAAACAACTCTCGGACCATCAATTGCACTAGGCTTTAAAAAAATCTCAAAAAATTGAGGGGACATAGGCATCAACAATAAATTGGACAATTTGGTTTAATGAAGCTTGTTGTTCAGAACTTAAATCATACAGGGTGTTCCAGAATATATGACCCGATTTTAAAATTTCATAAACTACAAACCAGAAAAGATTCAACGAAAACTCATATATTTTCTGAAAGTTTATGAAATGCCATTTCAGTTTAGTTCGTTACTTCACGTGGTTTTAAAAATTATGTCGCGCAAGTGGCGACCGCCAATGTCGATGCAGTTTTGAAGTCTTCCTCGAAAATTAATCATAACTCTTTCAAGCATGTTCTGCGGAATCGCATCAAGTTCTTCAGTTATTGCTGCTTTTAGGTGTTCTAGAGTTGATGGACGGCGTTGGTAAACTTTAGATTTGACGTAGCCCCATAGAAAAAAGTCACATGGATTTAGATCCGGGGAACGTGGAGGCCACCCAATGTCACCCCGTCGAGAAATGACATGACTTGGAAACATGTCCTGCAGGATTCCGAGTGAACGTCGAGAGGTATGCGAGGTGGCACCATCTTGTTGGAACCATACACCATCGGGTTCATGATCAGCTAGTAACTGAGCAACTTTTGGACGAAGAAATCTCTCAAGCATCTCACAGTAACGGTCTGATGTAACGTCACTGTAGCACCTCCTTCTTCAAAAAAGTATGGACCCCACACCCCAAAACTGCCCATAGCACACCAAACGGTAACCTTCGGAGAATGAAGTGGTCGTTGGTGCAGTTCACGAGGATTATTTTGTGACCAATATCGGAAGTTTTGTTTGTTAACCGTCCCCGATAAATGAAAATGTGCTTCATCACTGCAGATTGTAACAGATGTTGGGGGATGGACTGGAGAATGTCTCGAGACAAATTTGTGCGAGTTTCGTAATCACTCTCGCTTAATTCCTGCACGACCATTATCTTGTAGGGATGCATATGAAGTGATCTGTGCAAAATTCTATGGACACTTGTAGCGGACATGTGCAAGGCAAATGCATGCTTTCGGAGGGAACGTCTAGGAGATTGCTCAATTGAATCTGCCACAGCTGTGACATTTTCTTCTGCTGTTCTTGTTCTTGGACGGCCAGATCTTCTCCTGTTTAATGCCGATGATGTTTGTCGAAAGTTGGAAACCCAACGGCGTATTGTTTTACCTGTTGGTACGGGATCATGACGATTTAGTGAAAAGTGTCTTCGGAAGGAACGTTGCGTCGCTACGACTGATTCGCCATTCTTCACAAACTGTTCAACCACAAAAGCGCGATGCTCACCACTCCACGCCATTAATGCAGCATTTAACTAAACTCAACAAAAGGGTATTTCTTTGTAGCACTTATTATCAACACACTGGCAATCTGAAAGCGAAAACATGGCATGAAACTAAAATGACATTTCAAGACCTTTCAGGAAATATAATGGTTTTCGTTGAATCTTTTCTGGTTTGTTGTTTATGAAATTTTATAATCGGGTCATATATTCTGGAACACCCTGTATCAACAACTGGCTGCTACACTGAGCAATTTACCGTTGGTTTGCCACCTTTACCTTGTGAAAAACGCCGAAATTTAAATGACATTGCTACCGAACACATGATACCAAAAAAGCAATATGCGTATCCAGATTCCAGATGTTGCTGGACTATCGAAACTTCGATTCCACAAGGTGGAAGCTTTAACGGCATCACAACCTCCGGATATTAATTTAGATCTACTCTGGCACGCTTCATACTTCAAAAATGGAAATGGCCTCCGCCCAGGGTGGAGACATAATTAAAGGAGAGTTTCCTGGCAAAGCAGTGGTCCACATGCTTCCGATCACTGATTTGAACCCTTCGAACATGACTTGTATTTATTCTACGCTGTGCTTCATTTTGAACCAGGCGAACAGTTTGAATATCAAGACACCCGTTGTGACATTCGATCAACCTCTGTGGATCAAAGCAGTTGAGATTGTTCAAGCACATGCTTTCAGACTTGGCAATTGCAAAGTTTCTGCGAGTAAACTTTTTAACGGAATCTGCATTGGTGGCAATGCTTATGTTCACAATTATAGAAGCACACATCCCACAATGTCATCAATTTGTAGAAGTATCTTCAGGGTCAACAAGCTGGCAGCAAACTTTACTAGAATGCAATCCGAATCTGCGTAAACTCACAACTGAAGAAGCTTAACAACTTATTTTTATTGATTGCTGCCGTCGAAAATGATTATGAAACAGGAATTGAGATGATTATTGATTCCGAAGAACTTAATTTGTTAAATTTTTTTAGAATAGCTTTAAAAAAGCTGTTTTCGCGTTAGGCTTCAAGAAACCCTCTGTCATAACTCTTTGAGAGCTTTGAGAAAAGCTGTTTGTCCCAGTAACTCTTTTTGAGTAGCTTTGAAAAAAGCTGTTGTCCCAGAAGCTTTTCGTGACGCATTCTTCAGTGGGTAATCGCGTCAAAGTGGAAACGAGAAAGCAAGGTCTGGCGATTCATAAATATCAGTTTTGGACGGCAGCGAAGCGGTAGTTACATCAACGAATCCAATCGAACGCGGGTAGGTCACGCACAGTTCTGATTGGACAAGTCGTGCGAACCTAAATTCTACTTGAACAGTTTACAGAATGAAATCAAAATTAAATGAAAATATCGACGACATTAAACCTGAATTAAATGAAAATATTGACGACATTCAATACCGTCTACATTAAACCTGACATTTTGTTAGGCAGGATGTCAGTACTTGTGAGAAACTATGAGGAACGTACTAACTTTTTTGACTATGAACTAACTCCAGAACCTACAGCTTTGTTCGTACATGGAAAAATGCGAAAGCCAAGCAAACATAAGTAGCGAAATCGCCTTTTGAAGACTATTAACAGTCTTCCGGATCCTGCTGATGTTTCCGTGATTGATGGAGGTGATCTGCTCTATCATACTTCATGGAAATATCAGAGTACTTACGAAGAAACAGCTATGTTTTTAAAGTTCATTGAACAGAACTTCAAAAGCGAAATCATATGGGTAGTTTTTGATAGAAATACTCATAAAAATAACCGGCCGTTAGCTCAGTTGCTAAGCGCATGCTATCGGTGCGGGAGGTACGGGATTCGATTCCCAGGCCGGTCAAATCGACACAGTGTCGCCAACGGTTCGCCACCGTTGCGACGTTTCTTCGGAGTTGTGTTGCCCAGGCGCTAAGCCGCGGAGATGGGCCCCGCAACTCGTTACACGCTTCGGCGTAATACGGCGAGTATATTGAAGATTTGATTTTTTAATTTGATACCCATAAAAATTCAACGAAAGGCGATGAGCACTCTCACCGAAGTCTTGGAAATTTTTCAGCAACGGTAAGCATCAAAAATGAAGCTATGCAGCAACAAGCAAGATTTTTTACGCAATAGAAGCAATAAGATGCAATTAATACAGTTGTTAAAAACGATGCTTGTAAATGCTGAGATTAGAGTGAAACAAAGTGCTGGTGATGCTGATGTAATGATATGTCAGGTTGCAATAGACTTGGCCGACGAGGGCAAAACGGTGGAAGTGGCAGGTAAAGATACTGATCGTTTGGTCTTATTGATTCATCACTACAAAAGCGATATGAAATTGTTTTTTCGAACTTCATTTAAGATGACGAAAAATGCAAGGAAACTGATTCATGGTGGAATATTGGTCAAGTTGCGTCAAATATACAGCTGAAAGAGTTCTTTCTGTTTGAACACATCTGATGGGGATGCGATACTATATACATCTGCGACTTATCAACATCGTAAGCGAAGATTTAAATATTTAGTGCACAGAAATTGATGACTTTATCCGAAACGTAACTAAGAATATTTACGCGTAAGATCCCTCTAACAAGATGAAATACTTATTGGTGCTATAACTGAATGAAAAACAACTATGATGCCAGTTTTATATCTCAAGTTAAAACGTCTTTGTTTGTAGGAAAAGTGAAAATCTTACGATTGCTCCAACAATCAGACATGCAAAAACTGGCCAAGGTTTTTTATGAAATTAATGCTACACCGGACGAAATTGGAATGGCTGGAAAGCTGCTGATGATTAAAATGTAAGTTAAAGTTTGATATGATTTACGAAGGCAAGGTGAATCACTTCAAACTTTGCACCTACTTCTATTTGCTAAGGGATTTTTATTTAAGTACAGTGGGAAAGAGAACAACAATTTAAGCACTCTGCGGCACGCAAAATGGGAGCAAGTTTTAATGACCAGAAATGAAATTGATCTTGTCGTGTTGCCACCGACCGCGCGTGCAACGTATTTCCATTCGCTGCGTGTTCATATCGAAATTGTTAGAGCAGTGATGCTACAGTGCTGTTCATAATTCAGGGGTCACCCCACAGAATTTCTTGTTTTGAGGCTTCCACGTAAAATACATCTTCTTTATCTCACCTGTTCATCGACATGTTATACATTTTTGGAAAGAGCTTCTTTCGGGCAATTCGGTGACAAAGTTGTTTTTGAAAAAAATGTTCCTGAAAGCTGAAACGCGTCTTAAATTGTGACGTCATGCTCAAAGCTCATTTTTTCAATAGGTTACACTTGTGGTGAAAATCAAAGAATCAGAGTAAAAACAAAAATTCCAAATGAGCAACTATGCTCCCTGATAACCTGAGGTCACAATGTGATCACTCCATGAAAAAAGTTTGTGACGTCATAATTGGAGTCCGTTTATTTTGTTTTTTGTTAGCGTTTAAACACGCAATCTAATCAGTCATCATGGGCTTCAAGCAGATCAGCGCAGAAAATAGAGGGGTCATCATATTCCTTCATAAAGAAGGAAAATCGCAAAGATTTATTGCAGAGAAGACTGGGATATCTTGAAATGGAGTGCAAGGAGTGTTAAAGCGGTGGAAAGCAACAGGGGAATCAAAATGCCAGCCTCGGTCACGAAGAAAGCGCAAGTCAACAGAAAGGACTGATAGAACTCTAGTCAGACTTTCTTTAGCCAACAGGAAATTAACTTCCAAAGAGTTAGCTAGAGAATTAAAAGAAAGCAGTAGCGTTGAGTTGTCTACTCCAACGGTGAGGAGAAGGTTGTTAGCAGGGGTGTAAAAAGTATTTTGAAACTGTACTTAAGTAAGAGTATTGTTACTGACGGCAAAACTACTCGAAGTAAAGTAGAAAGTATTGACTAAAAAAAGGACTTAAGTAAAAGTAAAAAAGTAGTCATTTTAAAAACTACTCAAGTAAAAGTACTCGTATAGCGTTTTCAAACGTTAAAGTGTCAACTACACACTTGCCGATGCGGCGATGATGGACTTGCTTTGAAGGTGGCAAAATGGTGAAATCAAAGAAATTATTACCGCCCAAATAGCCGATTGGATAGAGCGTCTGCTTCTGGAACGGTATACTCGGGGTTCGATTCAGAGTTGGGTTAAACCAATGACTTAAGAATTGGTATTTATAGCTTCCCTGCATGACGTTTAGCATCAAAGGCGACAGCGTAATTCTTATCGCATGGAGTGAAGTTTCCATGGCGATGACGAGACCGAGTGTTATGGAGTTGAATAATGGAGAATTGGAATGTAAATACAGATTTTAGGCGCAACGAGGGATTTCAAGGCGAGACTGTAACTCAAATGCCTCAATAGTAAACTACTTCTACTTTTTTAAAATATAAACTACCCAAGTAAAGTTACTTTATACTAAAAGTACTTAAGTAAACGTAAAAGTAGCCAAAAAAAAACTACTCAAAAAAGTATTCGTTATCGAAAAAAACTACTCAAGTAATCTACTCAAGTAAAAGTATTTCGTTACTTTACACCACTGGTTGTTAGAAAGCGGTCTTCGTTGGTGCAAAGCCAGAAAAAAACCGCTTTTGACAGAAAAACAAAGAAAGCGTCGATTGGAGTGGGCACGAGCTCACGTTAAATGGCCAGTTGAGAAGTGGAGGAAAGTTTTATTCAGTGACGAGTCAACTTTTACTGTAAATAACCATGCTGGAAATAATTATGTGAGAAGAAGACCTAATGAAGAATATCGGCCATATTGCATTTCACCGACCATCAAGCACCCCCAGTCAATTATGGTTTGGAGTTGCATGACTGCACATGGTATTGGTAGGCTCGAAATTGTTTCCGGAATGATGAACGCAATGAAGTACATCGATGTTCTGGAAAACAAAATGCTTCCCAGTGCACGATCTTTGTTTTCCGACAATGACTGGATTTTCCAAGACGACAATGCACCATGCCACCGAGCGAAGAAAGTGCAACATTGGTACCGAACTCATAGGGTTAAACGAATGGATTGGCCAGCCCAATCTCCTGATTTAAACCCTATTGAAAACTTATGGTACCGAGTCAGCACCATCATCGGCAAAAACAAACCGAAGACAAAGAGAGAGCTCATCGAACAGGTTATTGCTGCTTGGTATCGAGTAATTTCAGCGGAAGAACTGAAAAAGCTTGTTGATTCACTTCCCCGCCGCTGCAAAATGGTAATCGAAAATAATGGATGGCCTACAAAGTACTAGTTTAGCTTGCTCAAATTAAAAGGCCCTTTTCAGGGCCACCATAATTCACAATAATGATTCGGCAGAAATCGTAGGTCGCATATTTGACTTGCGCTTTCTTCCTGACCGAGGCTGGCATTTTGATTCCCCTGTTGCTTTCCGCCGCTTTAACACTCCTTGCACTCCATTTCAAGATATCCCAGTCTTCTCTGCAATAAATCTTTGCGATTTTCCTTCTTTATGAAGGAATATGATGACCCCTCTATTTTCTGCGCTGATCTGCTTGAAGCCCATGATGACTGATTAGATTGCGTGTTTAAACGCTAACAAAAAACAAAATAAACGGACTCCAATTATGACGTCACAAACTTTTTTCATGGAGTGATCACATTGTGACCTCAGGTTATCAGGGAGCATAGTTGCTCATTTGGAATTTTTGTTTTTACTCTGATTCTTTGATTTTCACCACAAGTGTAACCTATTGAAAAAATGAGCTTTGAGCATGACGTCACAATTTAAGACGCGTTTCAGCTTTCAGGAACATTTTTTTCAAAAACAACTTTGTCACCGAATTGCCCGAAAGAAGCTCTTTCCAAAAATGTATAACATGTCGATGAACAGGTGAGATAAAGAAGATGTATTTTACGTGGAAGCCTCAAAACAAGAAATTCTGTGGGGTGGCCCCTGAATTATGAACAGCACTGTAGATATTGATTGTGAGCTTGATTTATGTGATTGGGGATGGCGAAGAAGCAAGGAAGTGCTCAAGCCGATTATGACAGATCTGCCTCCTGCGCCAGAGTTCCTGCTAAATGTTGCACGTTGCAACTGCAAAACAACATCGAGACACACCTGTGGAACTTTGTTATGTTCATGCAAAAAAAAATGGACCGAAATGCGTACAAGCATGCGGTGATTGCAGAGGTGTTGCCTGTCATAACACTGAAGCAAACCGTTTCGAAATCGATAGTATACGTGATGAAGCCATACCTGAAGGGGTTTTTGATGTTTAAATTTTTTTAACGTGTTTAGAAAATGATTTTCATTCATCCGTAACATTTTTTTATTTTTTGGCATGGTGATGTCACCAATGATGACGTCATTAATAACAAAATGATGTGTTATTTGTCGCATTGCTGTGAAGATTACTCGCATTGTGTTTTATTAGCTTTCTTTTGCAGGTTCTGGTTTGGGTTGTGATAAATTTACGTTTTTCGTGTGTTGCTCAATTCTTACTCCTACCCAAACAACCAAAATTTTTGCATCAATTCTGATGGTATTAAGTATATTCAATTGTTTTACCAAAGATGAAATATTGTTTCTAAATGTAGCTTGTTGTTTTACGGAAAATAAAACGAAAGTTTTAAGCGTTGACATCCATTCAAAGCTTCAAAAAGTGCGATTATTTATATAATTTGTGCTTGGTGGTCGTGACGTCATCAAAGTATGACGTCATACAATTGTGTGAAGACCCCCCAACTGTCACTTGCTTCAGTGAAGTTAATTTGAAGTAGATAGTTTGTTTGCAATGAAAGTCGTAAAGGATAGCCTACATTTAAGATTATTAATTTTTTGCAGCTTTTAATAATGATGACGTCATTATGACGTAACCCAAGGAGATAATATGCGTGAGACTTTTTTTTGGTAAATGTACCTACCAGTAACTAACAAATATCAAAAACCTAACGTTTTGGATGCTATGTTGCACACTCACAACGCCCGTCGCGTTTAAAAAATAGGCGGGCCGCAGGTTCCGCACCCCTGCTCTAGAGACTATGCAAACACCAATAGCTTTGATTGAATCAATTCATCTACTACAGGGGTTTTAACCTTTTTTGTCTCGTTTACCCCTTGCCAAAAGAAAAAAGTATAAATTACTCAAAATGTACCTTTACTGCTTTTTCAATACTGAAAATTAAAGTTTTTTAGTCTTTAATGTAGAAAACTCACCCCTTCGGTAGGTAAAATTTATCTCCAGGGGGTGAATTTACCCCCAGTTAAAAACCCCTGATCTACTAGGTCAGTTTCCTTTACTAAATTTGCCCTTTTAGAAAGTTTGCTTATTATATCTTGCCTAAGGCATAAGGCAGGGGTTTGGAGGCGGGGCTATAGTGCTAAAAAAGGAAGAGAGGGAACGCATATTTTTAAAATAATTGTTAACTCGGAAAATCTCCCCAGAATGGACTCTATCAACGGCAAAATTTTCCACAACAGTTTGACGTAGCAACTAATGAGCTCATAAAAGACGAGTTTACAAAAATTCCACTCCGGTTCTGCATTTGCTGTAGATTTTTCAGCAGCGTTGCACTTTTAGGATGATGATATAAAAGCTTTACAAACCTGTGCGAAGCGAGGATGAGGCCGTTCCCACGCGTTCTCACGTCACTACATTTCGGCCTGAAAGACAATATTCAATGTATCCAACTTCACAGCTACATTTGATCATCCCTGAAGTTTTTGAAATATTTCTTTTCTATTTTGACCATCTGGTTAGCGTATGTGTAAGAGTCATCGCTATCGGCGCGGGAGGTCTGACGTTCGATTCCCAGGCCAGTAAAATCGGATACAGGGTCGTCACCGCTGCGACGTTTCTTTTGAGCTGTGTTGCCCAGACGCTGAGCCACGGAGATAGACCCCATCACTTATTACACGCTTCGGTGTATAATACTGCGAGT
Source organism: Trididemnum miniatum (assembly GCA_964006365.1). NCBI lineage: Eukaryota > Metazoa > Chordata > Ascidiacea > Aplousobranchia > Didemnidae > Trididemnum > Trididemnum miniatum. Next base: position 34,187,069 of record OZ023234.1, on the reverse strand, counting down.
ATAAAGAAGAGTTTGTAACGATATAACTGTTTAATATGTTTTTGTTTGGAATGTTTTGTCTACTGTAGAAGGTTCTAGACCGATGCGTTGTTTTCCGAAGTTTTATTCGTGCGATTGTTTCGTAAGGTTGCATTACGAAGTCATAATTTTCTGCTGACGCGTTTTTTTCGTGAATGTTCTGGATGGATCTCTACGTTGCGTGATTTCACTGGATCAAAATTTGTGTTTGTGACGTCACAATTGTGTTAACAATAGTTTGGTGTGAATTTTTGCATGTCATATGATTTCTCTTCTTGTTTCTTTTCAAGAATGTTATAGAACGTTCTCGAACTTAAATTTAGAGTATAAATAGGCGTGAATTTTCGAGCATAATTATTCGAGTGTAGATTTAGTGTGCGTAGAGTAAGCAATATTGTTGTATGCTGAAGAGTATAGCCTTTGTTGTATGGTGTTACTGAAGCGAGCAGAGGTGCTAGTGTTTATTGAAAAGTAGTACGGTGAGTACCGTAGCTAAGTGAGTTTAGTTGGGTCGATTATTATATTCGTTTGGTGAAGAAGTTTTAGTTTTTTCGTGAGGTCAGATCTAAGAACGAATTAATTCCTACGGTTTCTCATACAATTCTTATCAATCGTCCTGTCATCGAAGTAGGCCTAATACAATTTCCTATTTCGCGACAGAGTTGATTTGTTTTTTTGAAAGTATTATTTTAAACAGTATTTTTTACTAGTTAACGTAATATTGTTGGAGAGATCGTGAGCTGTCTGTTTTGCTGTGCTAGTTTTGATTGGTTTTATCCCTGTGACGTACAAAAATGGTTTTCATGCTTTATTAATTGTGATTTGAGTTGGTTCTTGTGGTATTAAACTTCTTTCTTCATAATGAAAAACTTGAGTTCTTTTACAAGAAAAAGTGAGAGCTTGCTTTTGAAAAATTTAAACTTTTTAGTTTTTGGATTGAAATGGAAAAAACCTTTTGAATTTGACGCTTGCGTCTTGGTCACTTCCACAACCCTGGCTGGAGAATAAAAAGATTTTTTGCAGTAATGAAAAAATTAACCATTTATTAAGTAGTTTAAGTTGATAAAATTAAGTAAAAAGTTCTGTCTGATACAAAAAAAAAAAACGAGAAAAGCTTTTTTTTATTTTACATTTTGTTATGTAAAATCTTTCCGAACTTTATATTTATGAAAAAGTTGTTCTTGATGAACGACCGGTATTGTGGAAGCTTTCCTCAAGAACAAGTCTTTCCTAAATATGGTTTGCATAAATTAGTTTTCGAACGATGAAACGCACTTCTGGCTTCTCAAAATGATATATACTGTGTTTTTTTTTTTTTTTTTTTTGGCAGATGTTCTGAGCCAAATTTTCAACCATTGGATCATTTCCACAACTTGGATCTTGTCCACAAATTTTTAAAACTGCAAAAGTGATTCCCATTTTTAAATCAAGCACTAAAAATTTAGTGAATAATTATCGCCCCATTTCTCTGCTGCCATGTTTATCCGAAGTCTTAGAAAAAGTCATTAAAAACAGATTTTTAAATTTCTTTGAAAAAAACAAAATATTCTATAGCTATCAGTACGGTTTTAGAGAAAAGCGTAGCGTTACTCACGCGCTACTAGATGTTATTGTTCAAGGGTACGATGCAATTGAACAAAAAAGTTTTACAGCCCTTCTCCTGATGGACCTCCGTAAAGCTTTTGATACTGTATCCCACCGAATATTGCTACAAAAACTCCTTCATTACGGCATTCGAGGTCCTGCCTACACATTAATGGAAAGCTATCTGTCCAATCGTCAACAATTTGTTTCGATTAATAATGTCACATCATGTTCAAAACCTATTACCATTGGGGTACCTCAAGGATCTATTTTAGGCCCCCTTCTCTTTCTAATTTATGTTAATGATCTTCCAAATGCTACCTCTTGTCAACCCCGTCTATTCGCGGATGATACCTGTTTAGTTCTGAAGAACCCTACATTAAATGAGCTCGAAACCAACTGTAATTTAGAATTACAAAACTTACATCGCTGGTGCAATGCTAATGAATTGCAAATTAATCCTGAGAAGTCCAAAGCAGTAATTTTGCTTCCCAAACTAAATTCCCCCGAACCAGAATTAGACATTTGTTACAATACTGCAAGGATCTCCTTAAGCGATTCCTCTAAATATCTTGGCGTAATTTTAGATAAAAAATTAAATTTTCAACCCCATTTACTCAGCCTCAATAAACGTGTATCCAGGTCTGTAGGAATTCTTAGCAAACTACGTTACTTTTTCCCCTCTTCCACCCCACTTCTCCTCTATCACTCCCTCGTTCTTCCTCACCTCTTATACGGACTGCCAATCTGGGGTAGCACATATGAATCTTACATTAATAAGTTGCAAGTTCTTCAAATAAGGCTATTCGTATCATTACTAATTCCCACTGGCAATCCCCAATTACCCCACAGTATAGAAAGTTAAAAGTCCTCAAAATTGCCGACTTGTACACCTATGAGATTGCTAAGTTAATGCACCAACACTCCAAAAACATGCTTCCAACTTGTTTTTCAAACTTCTTTTGTCCCCTCTCTGAGGTTCACGAACGTCAGACAAGATCAACATCAAAAAACAACCTTTACCTACCCAAATTTTCCACATCTCGCTGTCAAAGATCATTAAGGTATCAAGGAGTTAAGATTTGGAACTCTTTAAAACCTGGGGAGTGATTACAGGATTTTATGTGTTAGCGAGCGATTTCTCTCGCTAATTCTCCTCGGAGGAGAAATTCTCCGAGCGGCAGCCGAGATAACGTGCTCGCAAAGTTGGGATTACAGGTTGCACTCGCAGAAAGAGCAGTTACTCGGTAAAGCCGAGTGCCTCGCTAACTGCTCGGTATGTATAGGCTTGTTGTGGGGTGCTAGACTGGCAGCTGCTGTTTGCTGGCTAGCGCCTAGTTTAGTGCTAAAACTGTGCTAGTATTACAAAGTTGGGATGGTTTTGACTTGATTATAGGTAAAGAGTGTGTGCAGTAATGGTGTCTACTGATGCATAGGCTTGTTGTGAGGTGCTAGACTAGCAGTTGCTGGCCATGACCTCACACAGTTAATGGTGGAAGATACCATTACTACATACTCTCTAACTAAGTCTGCAGCCAACGCATGCTTGCAATAGGCGTAGTAGCACCAGACTAGGTGCCAGCCAGCAAAGAGCAGCTGCTAGTCTAGCACCTCACAGCAAGCCTACACCGGTACATCTGTAGACACCATTACTACATACACTCTTACCTGTAATCAAGTTAAAACCATCCCAACTTTGTAATAAGTCACTAGCACAGTTTTAGCACTGGACTAGGCACTAGCTTGTACCGGTGATCAGCAGCTGGCCTACCAATCTTAGTTTGATGTGTATGTAGACTATGCTTTGCATTTTTCTTTTTTGTTTTGTTTTATATTTTTGAAAATCTAATTTTTTCTGCCGACATGTGTCATGTTTGAGATAGAGTGTAGCGACTTGATAAGCCTAGCCTCTTTCGCATGAATGAATAAACTTGAACTTGAGTCTACCATTTCACAACAAGCGTGAGAGTTGTGTAAAGCTCTAGTTGTGTCATATACTAGGTACTAGCTATTGTGCACAAACTATGACCTAAAAAACTGTGCTTTGCCATGGCTAGTTGTGTATGAAATTGTCGCTCGGTAACTTAACGTGCTCATTTTTTTTCTCGCTACTTGCCGAGCGAGTTCGCCAGATCGGAAAATCCTATAATGCCGAAAAGCGCGTTAGCGAGGAAAAATTTCTAACCGAGCAGTTTGTGAGCTCGTAAACCGCTTAACGAGCACCCTGTAATAACCCCCCTGATTTGAGAAATCAATCCGTCAAAAGATTTAAAGTTAGTATGAAAAATCTCCTACTTGAAACTTATGTACAAATTTGAAGCGCTGAATTTTTCTTTTTATTAATTATATATGTTTTAATAACTGTCTCTATAAAAGAGACAGTTTCATTCTCTGGGTGGCTGCTTGACTCGAAGATCCTAATAGGTCACTTCGTAGCCTCCCTCGAGATATCTTTTGTGTTTAAATTTTTTGTTTTCTTTATTTATCCGTTTGGCAATTATGTGTACCTTACTGATATCTCGTCGATAAATTACTACTACTACTACTACTACTACTACCATTTTAAATTGATGCTGTTTAAATCTAAAGTTAGCCTAGCTTGATGTTGTGAAGTAGAAACTCATTGACTTGTTATACTGGTTACTACTGCTTATACCAAACTTGGGATTTGGATTGGAATGTTCTTTTAAGGACTTTGCTTTGATGTGATTTGTTTTGGTTGTCATGCACCTGATGAGACCCATAAGGTCGAAACATTGCGCTTTGTCGTGCATTATTTTGTGTTGCTGTTTGCTGGTATTTTACACTGGTTGTGCTGAGTAAGTTTATGCATCAAATGTTTGGGTTTCTTACATCCTTGCCTGGGGAAGAGTGATTCTGCCCCCTTTTGGTTAATACGGGTTACGTAAAGAAAATAAGGTGGGACATGCATAAGTCGCATTCACAACTAAGATATTCCTATGATGCTGTGATAGCTTATTAGGGTTGTGTATGTCGAAAAGTTCTTGAAATTTTTTATTTTTTTTTATTTTGGAAACAAAACGAACTAGTTTTCATTCTTAATGCTTTTTTACGAATGGCAATCCAGGTTTTGAATAGAGCAATTTAAGATCCAAAAACCATGGGCCCAAAGTCCAATAAAACTGGACATGTGGGCTGGGTAACTGGGCAATAACCAAGCTCAAGTGATATTACACTGTTACTGAAAGATGCAATTAGACAATTATTGTTTTGACCTAGCGGTAGGGAATTCATCGCCATCTAACACCCATACATCGACTCTCAGCTTTGCAAATTATGCTAATGGATATGATTTTATTCACGATTACAAGAAAATAATACAGTACTGGAAAAATTAGGCAATAAATTGTGACTTACCGTAAAAGATGCGAAAGACCATAACAGCGAGAAACACTGAGGGTCGTCGAGTCAGGATCCTCTTATACGTTGCTCAATAAAACTACAGTAAAAACATTGTACAAAAACAGCAAAAAACAAAAAATGGAAGAATCTTTTTGTAAAACAAACTTCTGTATTTGAACAGGTTTTACAGCAGATAGTTAATTCAAACGATCCATTAGAAGCTATGAGCAAAACTAGCAATATCGAGCATATAAAAATTTCAATCAGTTGCGAAATACAGTAAGTTACAACAACAACACTTCCAAACGCACGCAAAAAACTAAAAACTCTTAGCAAAACTATTAACCAAAATATGTCACACAAATAAATTCGCTTTTTCCCTTTCCCCAATGAATGAAAGAGCGCAAAAGATCTGACTTGTTTATTCGCCAAAGAAAGATCAAAAGATTTGCTCTGTAATAGAATTTGTTTTTTTTAACTCGTTTTTAAAAAATGATTTTTTCATAACTTTGTGTTTCAAATGTGTCGGTAAGTTATTCCAAATTTTGGGACCGATTAGTTAAATAGATTAATAGATCGTTTTTTACAAAATTGGTTTTGTGAATGTAATAATTAGACTTATTTGTACACTGAGAGTAGAATAAGAATGAAAAGAGGATGATTGATGGAACAATTTAGAAAAATACTACGGTACCATGTTCTTACTTAATTTATCCATAAATTCGCAAACTTATAGCTTATATATGCCATTTACGTTAAGAAGATTCATTTTTTCATACAGAAGTTTCAATTTAGTTTCGTAAATCCGACGTTTAATGATAACACGGATGATAGCATTTTGTTTCACTTGAATTCGTTTCCTTTAAGATTCTGAACATCTTCCCTAGCTTATGAGCAGTTTTACGTTTTCAATATTTCTGGAATATTGTCTCGATTTCGATAGCATTTAATAAAATTACGCGAGAGACAGTTGCCCTGTCCACACAGTTGCCCTGTCCACACAGTTGCTCTGTCCACACAGTTGCCCAGTCCACACAGTTGCCCTGTCCACACAGTTGCTCTGTCCACACAGTTGCCCTGTCCACATAGTTGCCCTGTCCACACAGCTGCCCAGTCCACACAGTTGCTCTGTCCACACAGTTGCTCTGTCCACACAGTTGCCCTGTCCACACAGTTGCCCTGTCCACACAGTTGCTCTGTCCACACAGTTGCTCTGTCCACATAGTTGCCCTGTCCACACAGTTGCTCTGTCCACACAGTTGCTCTGTCCACACAGTTGCCCTGTCCACACAGTTGCCCTGTCCACACAGCTGCCCAGTCCACACAGTTGCCCTGTCCACACAGCTGCCCTGTCCACACAGTTGCTCTGTCCACACAGTTGCCCTGTCCACACAGTTGCCCTGTCCACACAGCTGCCCAGTCCACACAGTTGCTCTGTCCACACAGTTGCCCTGTCCACACAGTTGCTCTGTCCACACAGTTGCTCTGTCCACATAGTTGCTCTGTCCACACAGCTGCCCAGTCGACACAGTTGCCCTGTTCACACAGTTGCCCTGTCCACACGGTTGCCCTGTCTACACGTCCAGTTTTTGTGGGCTTTAGACGCGCGGTTCTTGGTTCTAGTTTCTGCATTGTAATCAATATTTGATGACGCAGAAACTAGATTCAAAAACCCTGGGTCCAAAGTCAACTAACATTGGACATGTGGAGTGGGTAACTGGGCGATAACCAAGCTCAAGTGATATTGCACTGTTACGGAAAGATACAATTACGGAATTATCGTTTTGACCTTGCGGTAAGGAAATCACCGCCATCCACACACCCTCATCAACTCTCAGCTTTGCAACTAGAGCAAATGGAATTGACTTGTTCGTGAAAAATACACTTGTTCTCATTGAATGCATTTGCCCTGGGCTGACGTCGCAATTTGTTCCAGTGATAGGCCGGTTGGCGTAACAGCTAAAGACATTGCTAACGGTGCGGGAGGTCTGGGTTCGATTTCCGGACCGGTCAAATAGGACACAGAGTCGCCAACAGCTCGTCACCGCCCGATGTTTTTTTGGAGCTGTGCTGCCCAAACGCTAAGTCGCAGAGGTGGATCACGCCACTCGTTATACGCTTCGGTGTGATACCACGAGTATGATGAAGATTTGATTTGATTTAGCGCAGCACCAAAAATCCGCAAAATTTGCTTACAGTTGTATCAGCAGTAACACCGCCATCTCCACCGAAGTAAATCACGTACAGTGGTGGAATCTACACGAAACACTCTGTATTTTGTTTGCTCGTGAAGCCGTCCAAGCTCACAGAATTATATGAAACAGTAAGAGGCAATCACGCTGGTTTATGTAAATGTAGTGAGGTTTTCCAGGAAACAATTTTCTGTCTCCAGAATACAGCAAAGCAAAATTCATGAGTTTGGATTCTCAAAAAAAATCAAATTTTTGTTATCGTCGCGGCATCACGTCGAAGCGTGTAATGAGTGACGGGATCAATCTCCGCGGCTTAGCGCCTGAACTACGCAGTTCCGACGAAACGTCGCAGCGCTGGCGAGCCATTGGCGACACTGTGCCAATTTGACCGACCCGGGAATAGAACCCCAGACCTCCCTCACCTATAACGATGTCTTTAACCTTCTACCCATGCGTCAACTGTGCAAGATAATTATATTAACTGCATACCTCGCATGGGATGAAGTTTCTTATAAAAAGAAAAATGAGATAAAATCGGATAAAATTTTCGTTTCGTGTATCTCTTTTTAATACAGCTTGCGTATTTTGCATTAGTTTGAGCGAATCCACGAAAACACTTTCGTAAAAATTTAGCATGTGAGTATGACGGTGTTATGAAATGAACAAACAATGGACCAGTCAATATTTACCGAGACATCAATTATAGGAGTGATAGGTTGGCCAAAGTCCACGTGTTAATTAATAATTACTCGTTGTGCAAAGCGCCGATGGTTGATCGCAAAAACACTCAAAGTAACATATTTTCGTCAGTAAAGCGATTTTTATTTGATTCAGTTATAAGCGAGCTATTGTAATTAATCAGATAATTAAAAATTTAAACCAATATTAATAGTCGGCAGCGGGGCGCAGTGGTTTGGAGCGTCGTTTTTACGCAAGGTTAATGGTTCAACTGATCGCAAGGTTAATGGTTCAACTCCCAACCTAGTCTCGTTGTTGGGTCTTCGGATAAGATGCTTTACGATGATTATCTCTGCTTGGTGGAATCTGGCAAGCAGCAAATTAAAGAAGTAAAAAGAAAACTCAACGGAAAAACTCGGAAACAAAGACAACTCCTGAGCGAGTCTGGATTCGTCATATGTGTGGCGCCTCCGCCGCTTTCTCGCGATAGGAGGATAAAGATGAAGAAATCAATCAATTATTAGTAAAGTTGGCAAGTCAAGACAAGTTCGTTTATTTCGCCGTAATTACAATTAAATAATCATAGTATTCAAATTAAACAATAATAATGGCCAGGAAGCACCGAAGGATCTTTAGGTTTTCAAGTCGAGTTGCCCCCTGACTGGAATATACGTATTACATATGTGCAAGCCAACCTAAGAGCGCGAAAATCAGAAGATGGATTGGGTTGTGATTTTTACAAAATAAGAGAAAAAAGAAAATGAATACACTAAATATAAGCACATTTTAAGAAAATGAGCGAAAACAGACAAACAAAATAATCGAATAATTAAAACATGAAACAAGAAAAATTTGGATTCATACAGGTCTACAGTCAATCGATAATATTGAATCTAGTAACTTGCAACAAGGCAGTTTTTATAAATCTTTTTGAAAGCTATGAAGTGCATTTTCTTCAAATTTTTATCGAGTTCGTTTCATAGCTTTGTGCCTCTGCGTAAAATATGATTTTGACCAAGTGATTTTGAAAACCGAGGTACGAAATATACAATTTCTTTCGATCTTCTTGTATTATGATCATGAATTTGTTGAATTTTTGTAAAGTTTTTATAAATTCCCGACGGCAACTCGTCGCGTACGAGCAGATAAAAGAATTTAGCGAGTTCAAAATGATATAGATCTGTGAGCTTTAATAATTTCAGATTCTTGTACAATGGGGATATTCTGCAGAATTATGTATTTGATGTACAAATACGAATCAATTTGTTTAATCTCAAATTAATTTCTTGCAATAGATATGCGCTGTGCCCCAGACAATGTTACTATATTCGAAGCGACTATAAACAAGAGCACAAAGTACAGTGCGTAAAGTATCAATTGACACAAATTTTCTTAATTTGTAAAATATCCCAGAACTGCTTGCAAGTTGCAATGACGACTCTTTGATATGTGACGACCAGCTTAAGTTTTCATCGTTGTATAACCCTAAGTATTTGACTGCTTTTTTCCTTTCTACTAATGCTTTGTTGATGGTTAATGTGAAGAGATAGATTTTTGCGGGACTTTATTGATTAGTACATAATTGGATTTTTGATAATTTAATGATAGTTTGTTCCGACTAAACCAGTTATTAATTTTATTAAGCTCACAATTAACCCTAGACTGAAGCGATTCCAGATTGGCATCAGACATGTTTAAATACGTATCATCCGCAAAGTTAGATTGAAAATTCTTTGGAGCGTTAAAGTAAACGCTCAAACTAATTGACTTCATAAAAAATTGTTTTTACCGGTAAGCATTTTTCGTGCGCTGGGTGAAGCTGGCCTTGTAGTTCTCGGCTGTCGTGCTACTTATTATTATTATTAAAAAAAAATTTGCTGAAGAAAGAAAATAAAACTCAAGTGACGGCACCGCAAAGCGCTTCTTGTTTCTAAATGCAAGCTCATTTTTGTCATCGATTACGTGACTTGTTCTTACAATTTTTTACGCAAAAAATAAATGAATTGACCCAAGGATCGAAAGAACAAACTTGCTTTTATTTAGTGTTTACAGTTTATTGTTTACAAAGCAGCTGCATCTGTGTGATGCACGTCTAGAAACCATGAAAGTATAATTTTGGATTTATTTATATATTACCCAACTTTCATCATGCTTAATGTGTTCCAATATGTTCCTGGTTTTCCTATGTTATAATTCTCTGGTAGAATCTCAGATGATGCAGAAGAAATTAACTTGTCTATTGCTTGTACTGCAGTAATACAACTCAGATGACGGGTGGTAATAGCGTATGCCTGTGAAGCTGTAGACTCGAGTTCGATTCCGAATCGTGGCAGGTCGTTGAATCGGGTCAAACCAATGATTTTAAAATCGGTATTCACAGCTTCCTACTTGACGTTCAGCAAGCGCGGAGAACAAGCCGGCAAGTTTACTTGTTGTGCCGTTGGGAAAGGCACTTAGCGGGATTCCCCCATGTTGGTGCAGTAGAGAGATGGCCGGTAATTTCTAAATGAGCTCGCTAAAGCGCTTTGATTGCTTTCTTGTGATAAGAGGATAAATATGCAACCGAACTAAACTAAAACTATTACTATAATTTTAACGTTACAGGCCAGACGGAAAATGGGTGTAATACAAACCATTTAAATTTTACACAAAAGTTTTCGTCACATAAACGTGCGGCCTGAGCCCGTATATGTTTAGATGCGAGTAGTAACTTGAAATTTAATGAGGTACCGGTAAAATGAATGCACGCTCTAAGTCGGCTCGATGAACATTTCGTCACCACTTGACAGCTTTATCAGTATCTGTGATGACGAGGAAGAATAGGCCCTATAAAAGTTAGTTGGAGGTTTTAGTAGTTATTAATTTTTACATTATTCCTTGTCATCACAAATACTGCTGGAACTACCAAGTGATACGAAATGTTCATCTAGTCAACTTGAAGTTTGCGTTTATTCAACTTGATTGACTTATTTTTATATTTTTAATTAAGCTCACAATTAACGTTTATTTAACCTGATTAACTTATTTTTATATTTTTTATGTTGTCCGTAGCGCAAAGGTATAACGGGCAATAACGATATCATGATCTCGGACTAATGGTACACTTGAAACATAGCTTTGCTATTGAAAAAGCAATGTAATGCCAATGTAAAAATGCGATACAGGCGTTTTAGCAACTGATATAATAATTTTGGCGACATATGACGAACGGTGAATTTTTAACTGCTTGCCAGCTGGGCTAATACAGTTGCAGGTAGCTAATGCAGTTGGCCCCACAATCGTTGATCAAATGATGTACCGTGATATTTCGGCCTGACTCTACCGCCACCTAGTGTTTCCTGATACCGTGGTCCATATTGTACAACAAGCTACTGTATATTCGATTTTCGCTTTCATCAATTTTAACAATAAAGAAGATACTTGACTAGATTAGTCATATCAAGACATTTTGCCCTTTCTTACGGTAAAAAGTTTTGTTTATGGCGTCACAACAAACATTTAATTCACCAGGAATTGCATAACTGTAGATCGCAAATCAGTTATTTTGTCCTTCTGCTTACTGACAAGATATCGCCAATTTTATCAAAAATGAACAATACTTTGGTTTGTAAATCACGAAACCTAAATGTCCCTCGCGCTAAAATGTCGTAACAGACCGTCTGAGCTTGCTGTTGCTTCGAACTAAACGCTAATGTTTTTCACATTTTTAAAAAGGTAGTCGTCTATAATTACACGACCTGTATTTTCCTCTGCATTGTTGTGAGTGGATTTTTAATGATAATTACACATTATGTGCCGAGCGGCTTTTTGCTTGATAGCAGGGCTACAAACTCGAACTCGAAGCAGGGTTGCAAACTCGAACTCGAAGCAAGACCTCGAACTCGAAGCTGGGCTGCGAACTCGAAGCAGGGCTGCGAACTCGAAGCAGGGCTGCGAACTCGAACTCGCAGCAGGGCTTCGAACTCGAAGCAGGGCCTCGAACTCAAAGCAGGGCCGCGAACAAGAACTCGAAGCAGAGCTGCGAACTCGAAGCAGAGCTGCAAGCACGAACTCGAAGCAGGGCTGCAAACTCGAACTCGAAGCAGAGCTGCAAGCACGAACTCGAAGCAGGGCTGCGAACTCGAAGCAGGTCTGCGAACTCGAACTCGAAGCAGGGCCTCGAACTCGTAGCGAGGCTGCGAACTCGAACTCGCAGCAGGGCTGCAAACTCAAAGCAGGGCCGCGAACACGAACTCGAAGCAAGGCTGCGAACTTAAACTCGTAGCAACCTACACTGATAAGGTGATGCGCGGAAAAAATAGTAGAACTTCATAAATCACATCGCCACGCGTAAAACTAGAATCGAAACGTTTTAATTGCTTTCTCTGACTAGAAAAAGCACTTTTGTTGGCAAAGAAATTGCTAGGGTTGGCACTGCACAGCAAAACAAAGTGAATGAAAAATTTAAATACATTCAAAAAATTTAAAAATTAGGCTGTAGATATTTTGCACAGACCGCCGTTTTTATTTTATGACAACTGCTTATTTTATCGATTTTGAAGATTAGTTGTTCGCGTCAAAATTAAGTCTGAAAAAGCAAAGCTCCCACCTCCCCGAAAATTAGCCCCGCCCCTCGCATTATGAAAAATTACCCTGCAAATACAGTGGGCTACATTTCGTTTGAGTGACTGACTGCAAAGTCATTGCAGACAATAGGGTATACCGTACATTCGTGTAAGGGCCTAGTTTTGAGTTTAGTTGCTACTGTTTACTATAAACGCCTCTTGTGACAACTGCGGTACCTCGCCTCGCCTCAAGATGTAATGTAAAATTCTTTTTCGATACTGAAAACTTAGATCAGTGATTCTCAGTCTTTTCTGAACCGTGGCCCTTTGACTGTAGTATGGTGGCCCATGAGTGCCATCTAGTTTTTTTCTTTATTTATTATATATTTTGATTTTGATTTCATTTTCATTTCGTTTTCATTTTGATTTTCATTTCATTTTCATTTCATTTTCATTTCATTTTCATTTCATTTTCATTTCATTTTCATTTCATTTTCATTTCATTTTCATTTCATTTTCATTTCATTTTCATTTCATTTTCATTTCATTTCATTTTCATTTCATTTTCATTTCATTTTCATTTCATTTTCATTTCATTTTCATTTCATTTTCATTTCATTTTCATTTCATTTTCATTTCATTTTCATTTCATTTTCATTTCATTTTCATTTCATTTTCATTTCATTTTCATTTCATTTTCATTTCATTTTCATTTCATTTTCATTTCATTTTCATTTCATTTTCATTTCATTTTCATTTTGATTTCGTTTTCATTTTGATTTCATTTTCATTTTGATTTCGTTTTCGTTTTCATTTTGATTTCATTTTCATTTTGATTTCGTTTTCATTTTGATTTCATTTTGATTTCGTTTTCATTTTCATTTTGATTTCGTTTTCATTTTGATTTCGTTTTCATTTTGATTTCATTTTGATTTCGTTTTCATTTTAATTTTGATTTCATTTTCATTTCGTTTTCATTTTCATTTCGTTTTCATTTTGATTTCGTTTTCACTTCGTTTTCATTTTGATTTTGATTTTGATTTCATTTTCATTTCGTTTTCGTTTTCATTTTGATTTCATTTTGATTTCATTTTCATTTTGATTTCATTTTCATTTTGATTTCATTTTCATTTCAAAAACGAATTGAAAATGAAAAGGACGTAGTGGCCCATTAGTGCCAAACCCATGAAACAAACAAACGACTTGGCCCAAATGTGCCATTTCGCTTCTTACGTCACAATTGCCTTGCTATATTGCGGCTGACAAGAAAGTCCCTATAATTGACTGTTAACTGGTTAACGAGGCAGTAGGCTAACAGCAATAATGTATGGTACAAGTGTAGTTAAGGCATAGGTAATTTGGTTAGGTAGCCTACTGGTACCGGTAGTTTTTGTATGGTACCGGTAATCAGCCTGGCGGCTGCGGCCTGAATTTCATGTACGAGATGACAGAGATGTACTGGTAGGGCATGGCTGGACTGTAGTTAGACTAAAGCTGCCAGTGGTAGGTACGGTACCGGTAGCCTGATGTATTTATCGGCCGTCACTTGCATTGGGTAGCATTTCGAAGTAATGCCTGGTGGTATACATCACCCGCTGGGCCACTGTTAGCGAACCATAGCTTTTGTTTAGTATGTAAAACTAAATACTAGAACCAATATGTCTAGCAGAGTACCGGTAGGAGCTAAGCAGTCTGTCGAATAATACAGCCTAGGCTATGTTACTGAAACGGTACCAGTTGTTGATTGCTTTATGATCAGGATTCACAAGCAGCAATGAATGATATACTAGATTTCATGCCGGTAAGCAACAGACGACAGTACACCATATAGGCCTACATTATATAGCCTACCGGTACCCTATCCTGCAAGCCTCATTGGTTTGAGATTTTTATTGGAACTATCTAACCAAATTACCTATGCCTTAACTACACTTGTACCATACATTATTGCTGTTAGCCTACTGCCTCGTTAACCAGTTAACAGTCAATTATAGGGACTTTCTTGTCAGCCGCAATATAGCAAGGCAATTGTGACGTAACAAGCGAAATGGCACATTTGGGCCAAGTCGTTTGTTTGTTTCATGGGTTTGGCACTAATGGGCCACTACGTCCTTTTCATTTTCAATTCGTTTTTGAAATGAAAATGAAATCAAAATGAAAATGAAATGAAAATGAAAATGAAAACGAAATCAAAATGAAATCAAAATGAAAACGAAAACGAAATGAAAATGAAATCAAAATCAAAATCAAAATGAAAACGAAATGAAAACGAAATCAAAATGAAAACGAAATGAAAATGAAAATGAAAATGAAAACGAAATGAAAATGAAATCAAAATTAAAATGAAAACGAAATCAAAATGAAACCAAAATGAAAACGAAATCAAAATGAAATCAAAATGAAAACGAAATCAAAATGAAAATGAAAACGAAATCAAAATGAAATCAAAATGAAAACGAAATTAAAATCAAAATGAAGTCAAAATGAAAACGAAATCAAAATGAAAATGAAAACGAAATGAAAATGAAAATGAAAACGAAATGAAAATGAAAACGAAATCAAAATGAAATGAAAATGAAAATGAAATCAAAATGAAAATGAAAACGAAATGAAAATGAAATGAAAATGAAATGAAAATGAAATGAAAATGAAATGAAAATGAAATGAAAATGAAATGAAAATGAAATGAAAATGAAATGAAAATGAAATGAAAATGAAATGAAAATGAAATGAAAATGAAATGAAAATGAAATGAAAATGAAATGAAAATGAAATGAAAATGAAATGAAAATGAAATGAAATCAAAATGAAAACGAAATCAAAATCAAAATGAAAACGAAATGAAAATGAAATCAAAATCAAAATATATAATAAATAAAGAAAAAAACTAGATGGCACTCATGGGCCACCATACTGTAGCCTACCTCTAAGAGACCGTGGCCCCTGACGTGTGTAAGTTTAAAAGTCCCGGTCGGTTATATTTCATTAATGATTCCTACCATCGTGGCTCCCAAGATAACACACTGTGCTCCGTGGTCCCTTTGGGAGGCCAAGGGTCACGGTTGAGAAGTTGAGAACGCCTGGCTTAGATGCTACCAATCGCTGATTTGTTTTTTATATGTCAAGATGCTGTATTTGACATTTAAAAGCCGCAAGTTAATTTTTTTGCTGTAGGAAGATTACACTTTTTTGTTCTCCCCACCCCACAAACAAAATTAAAAAAAAACATTTCTGGATTTAAGCTCTTTCCTGGGTTTCAGTTTCGATGGTAGGCTTATCAAGTTTCAAATACATTCACGAGAGGTATTATTGTAGAAGCAAACGCGTAAATTAGGGTCGAAAAAAAAGTGGGGAGCCATTCCCCCCCCTTGCTTCCGCCACTTACATTTTCATTGTTATTCTTTGCAGCTTGACTAACATAATTTATCGCATTAATGTGGTGGATGACAAGACTGTAGTTCATAGATAAGTGTGTGATTCGAACCAACACAAGTTATGAAATTACTCGCCACTTTGCTGGTTACCTTGTTATGCTTATGTAAGTTGAAAGAGATTGCGCAATCGACTTCCCTGTCCACATGACCTGTAGCTAAAGTGCTTCCAAAAACCTACGGACTTTTCCATCGCAAATAATTTTTTGATGTCATAATCACTTGCTTTAATTGGAACATCAGAAATTGACTAGGGTGCAGAAATCCCATGGGTCTTTGGCTGGGCAAGTGGACAGGGTAACTGTTTGACATGATCGCTTGGCTCGACTCATGTCATATTTTCCATCGTTTTCACACAGCAGCTAAGTTACTGGCACATTGCTAATTTAATCTACACGCTCGGTCGATCTGAGAGAAAGTGCAACCTAAGTCTTCTAATTTTATGTCACGAAACGATAAATTTATAATCAGTTTTTTTTTTTTTCAGTGTTATCTGAGAATTTATCAATATTTATACAAGGCTGTGTCTAGAGCGCTGGCCTGGTTTCCATTATCAAAACGCTGCTGCGCCGGACCCTTGTTTGCTTCTTAACATGGCATTGGTGTCATGCTGGTATAACGTCATCAGTAGTAATTTGAAACGTAAAAATCATGAGTGTTAGAGCACTGCTGGAAGAGGGGAAATTGGGGATAGGGTTGGAGACCTAAAGTTAGCGGAACTTTGAGGCTGATGTAGCCTACATAGAGAGCAATTTCAAAAAAAAAACAACCGGTGCTCTAGACACTTCCTTTGCGTTACGTAGTATCTGGCAAATTGACATAACAAAAAAACGAATAGTTTCTCGCAGTTTATATTCTTCGGATTTATTTTGATAACTTTTTTATTTTCATTTATCGGCTTAATATGTCAATCTCAGTTCTCACTCATTTCCATTAAGACATATCTGCAGTAATTCTACGACTCACAATCTCAAAACAAATAACAGCTGAGACGGCCAAGTGGTAAGTGGGCCCGCCTCGGGAGCTGTAGACTAAAGTTTATTTCCGAGTCGGATCAAACCAATGACTTTAAAATTAGTGTTTACAGCCTCCTTGCTGGACAATCAGCATTAAAGGAATAGTGTGGAGAACAAGCCGGCAAGTTTACTTGTGCCGTTGAGAAAAGCACTAAGCGGTATTCACCCATCTTAGAATGGTAGACAGATCTCATAAGCCAGTTCGCTACAACGCTTTGATCGCTTTCTCGTGATAGGAGGATAAAATGCAAATAAGTATTAAATATCAAATGCTTTTAATCACCCCTTCCCATGATCATCAGATGACTTTGTTGGGCAAGTGATGTGACCAGAACATCCCCCACGCATTTCAGCTGGCGCTGCAATCCAATGTTGAAATGACAAACCATCTTCATGTCAGGCGCTTTGCAATCAGCGACATAGCGGGAAGTTTGAAGAGGAGACATAAACTACAAAACACATTACAAAAATCTGGCATATTTCACTCACTTTATTACATTTCGTTCTTTCGTCTTTTTTATGTTAATAACATTTCGTCTTTTTCTACTCAAAAAGGGCGGAAGGGGGAAGTCATGGCACAATGCTCCCTTACTTTAAACACGCTGCTGTTTGTAATGTTCTCCAACTTCGCAGGCGCATCCCACGCTCACTGCCCACATGGATGGAATTTATTAGGAGAGGAATGTTACTATTTTAGCAGTGATCGACTTACGTGGCTTGATGGGCAATCTTACTGTCTCAGACACGGAGGGAAATTGCTGGAAGTGTCGGATGATCAAGCGGTAACTATTTCGTACTAACCACGCATTTTTCTGAAATATTCATATAAGTAGTAGGCGACTTCTGTGTTATAAACTTTTTGGTAAATTATTTAGCCTGCAATCATCACAACGGCGCTGACGCAATTAGCTTACATTAAACTTTGCTTCTGCATCAATGCCTGGCACAATAGTGCAAGGGATTTTGGACATCAGGTTTTATAATGACACTTTTCTAAGTCTCAAAAATTTACCGCTTTCTTGTAATTGGGCAAATACGACATGTGGGGACGTCGGTAAAGTCGGCAGTTGTGTTCACTCAATCTCCAGGGAATTGGGTCGGCAGTTGTGTTCACACAATCTCGGAAAGTTGGGTCGGCAGTTGTGTTCATACAATCTCCGGGAGGTTGGGTCGGCAGTTGTGTTGACACAATCTCCGGCGGTATAGGTCGGCAGTTGTGTTCACACAATCTCAGGGGGGTGGGTAGGCAGTTGTGCCCACATAATCTCTGGCTGTATGGGTCGGCAGTTGTGTTCACACAATCTTCGGGGAGTTGGGTCGGCAGTTGTGTTCAAACAATTACCGGGGTGTTGGGTCGGCAGTTGTGCTCACAAAATCTCTGGGGAGTTAGGTCGGCAATTGAGTTCACACAACCTCCGAGGAGTTGGGTCGGCAGTTGTGCTTACATAAACTCCGGGGAGTTGGGTCGGCAGATGTGTTCACACAATCTCCGGGGAGTTGGGTCGGCAGTTGTGTTCACACAATTTCCGGGGGGTTGGGTCGGCAGTTGTGCTCACGCGATCTCCGAAGAGTTGGGTCGGCAGTTGTGCTCACAAAATCTCCGGGGAGCTGGGTCGGCAAGTGTGTTCACTCAATCTCCGGCATGGCAGATGCTCCGGATGGCAGATGCTTTCCCGTATCCCGGAGCGTTACTCTGTCTACGCTATTTAATCTGGCTGACAGAAACCGAATCTGCCTTAACGGCGGGACACCTAACGATGTTCAAGCTGGGCAGTGGCAAATGTCCTTTTCAGGACGGGGCGATGCGCATCTTCGGCGCACCGTCAACAAGTTCCAAAGGCCCAGCATTCTCCAACTGAACATCGAAGGCCTCACTGCAAGCAAGATGAGCGTGTTGCATCATCTTGCGTTACAGTGTGAGGCACTCGTCATCCTCTTACAGGAAACCCATTGTACCTCGGTGGAAAGGTTAGATCTTCCGAGCTACCACCTAGCTGGGTTTTCCTTGAGCAGGAAGCATGGTCTTGCTACGTTTGTCCATGAGCGTCTAAAGTGGATCCTAATCGATCAGTCCCCACCAACATCGGAGATCGCGTGGGTGTGCGTGGATGTTGATAACTATAAAGTAGTCAACGTCTACAAACCCCCTCCAACACGGATGCAAGCATCTGATCTTCCAGCATTCCCCCATCCCTGCCTCTATGCTGGCGACTTCAACTGCCACCATGTTGACTGGGGCTATAATAATAACAATCCTGATGGTGAATGCCTGGCTGGCTGGGCCAGTGCCAACAACTTCACCCTGCTATATAGCCCCAAGGAGGCCGCCAGTTTCCACTCTGGCCGCTGGAAAACAGACACCAACCCAGATCTTGCATTTGCCAGTGTCGATTTGGACAGTCGCTTACCTGACAGACGTATCTTAGGAAAGTTCCCAAGGTCACAACACCGACCCTCGCTTATAAGTCCACCCAAACTTGCTCATCCAAAACCGAGCAAGCCTGTAAAGCGATGGAACTTCCGCAAGGCCAACTGGGACCACTATTCTAACCTAATCAACAAACTGGCCAAGAGTATACCGCCACCTGAATCTCAAAACATCCATCAGGTTTACCAGTGCTTTTGCAAGGTAATAAGCACTGCGGCGAAGAAATGCATCCCTCGTGGTCGACGATCAAACCACATACCTTGCTGGGATGCGGAGTGTGAAGACCTCTATCAGCATTTCCTGCAGTCACCTGGGGGCCCTGATTCGGATAGGGCTGCCACAGCCCTACTCACAAGGCTCGACGGGAAGCGGAGAAATCGCTGGTCAGAGACGGTCTGCAACATTGACTTTTCGCACTCCAGCCGGCTGGCATGGAATACTATAAACAACTTGACTGGTAGGTCACGACAATCCCCTCGTCAATGTCCCGTTTCAGCTGATGCTATTGCTTCTCAGCTGGTTAAAAACGGGAAATGCGAAGGTGTGAATCGACGCTCATCTCGGCTTGTTTTACACGAAGTGTCTGACCTTTGGAGGGCTGATCCATTACATCCTGCGAATGTCTCCGGGAGTTTTTCCCATCGGGAGTTCGCTGCTGCCCTCCAACATTTAAAACCAGGCAAAGCTCCTGGACCTGATTCCATTTGTCCGGAGCTAATAATCCATGCTGGAGCCGGCTTAAAATCTTGGCTACGTGGCTTCCTATCTTCCTGCCTGCACCACCTCAAAATTCCTAAGATCTGGAGAAGAGCGCTAGTAGTAGCGGTCCCAAAGCCTTCGAAACCGGTAGAGGACCCAAGGAGCTATCGTCCGATCTCCTCGCTCTGTGTTCCCTACAAGATTCTCGAGCGACTTATCCACGCCCGCGTCGAACCTCTGATTGACCCTCTGCTCCCACGGGAACAGGCGGGTTTTCGACGCGGAAGATCCACCGTGGATCAAGTCACTTTGCTCACGCAAAGCATTGAGAATGCATTCGAAGCGAAAAAGAAGGCCGGTGCCGTCTTTATCGACCTGACAACTGCCTATGACACTGTCTGGTACCGTGGCCTCACCTGCAAGCTGTTGCGGCTTCTGCCGGACAAGCACATGGTTCGTATGATTATGGAGCTGATCCGCAACAGAAGCTTCACCCTTACAACTGGCGACAGCAAGCCTAGCAGGTTACGACGCCTGAGAAATGGCGTCCCCCAGGGATCGGTCCTGGCCCCCCTTCCTTTTCAACATCTATACATATGATATCCCCTCCATAACCTCCAAGAAGTTCGCCTATGCCGACGACCTGGCGATACTTTATACATCTGGAGAATGGAAGGAGTTGGAAAGGACTCTAAGCCAGGACATGACTACACTCTCGGAATATCTCCAGACCTGGCGATTGAAGCTTAGCCACACTAAAACGGTGACGGCGGCCTTTCACCTCCACAATCGAGAGGCTAAGCGTGAGCTTAAGGTCTGTAACATCGGTAAGACCTTACCTTTCTGTCCAGTTCCCACTTATCATGGGGTCAAACGGGACAGATTGCTCACATATCGTCCTCACCTGGAAGCATTGCGCAAGAAGTTATGTGCTCGCGTCTCACTGTTGAGGCGACTTGCTGGAACAGGTTGGGGTGCTAGCGCTAAGACATTACGCACAGCTGCCCTGTCTCTGGTCTACTCGACTGCCGAGTACTGCGCACCAGTCTGGTGCCGCAGCGTGCACATACGGCTTATCGACAGTGTAATAAATGACGCCTTGCGCATTGTCACTGGGTGCCTGCGTCCCACTCCATCGGTCTACCTTCCGGTTCTTTCAGGCATCCAGCCAGCTGAGCTTCGCCGCCAAGGAGCGACACTCTCCCTAGCCAACCGCAGCTCCCTGGACCCTGACCACATTTTACATGGCCAGTTTCATGAGTCACAGGACATATGTAGGGAGAGATTGAAATCTAGACGCTCATTTGTACCTGCTGCTCGGAAATTACTCGACAGTCTTTCTGAGATGGACGTCCGTGCAGCCGAGTGGACGAACACGAAATGGGACATGGAGTACTCTGCCAACGCATTGTCACTCCACGCTTTCATTGCCAAGGCTAGCTCCAGACCCTTGGGTATGGGTCTGCCGAGGGCAGCCTGGGTCAAGCTCAACCGTCTGCGTTCTGGTGTTGGACGTTTCTGTTCGTCCATGTACAAATGGGGTCTCGCTCCTCTAGCGAATTGTGAGTGTGGTACCAGTGAACAAACTGCAGATCACATCATCTCACAGTGTCCCATACATCGAGCACCCGAGGTATGTTTGGTCTAATGGTTTTGGATGACGAAACAAGATGCTGGCTGAAGTCCCTTACAGTCAGCATCTTACCCAAGCAGTTTGGTGGCCAGGGTGGTAAAAGGATAAACCCTCGGCCTTGGTCCTTCCATCTGTCTTGAAAGAGATGTCCCGCCAAACGACGACGACGACAATCTGCGGGAAATTGGGTCGGCAGTTGTGTTCACACAATCTCCGAGGAGTTGGGTCGGCGGTTGTGTTCACACAATCTCCGGCTGTATGGATCGGCAGTTGTGTTCACGCAATCTCCGGGGAGTTGGGTCGGCAGTTGTGTTCACTCAATCCCCGGAAAGTTGGATCGGCAGTTGTGCTCACATAGTCTCCGAGAGTATGGATCGGCAGTTGTGTTCACACAATCTCCAAGAAGTTGGATCGGCAGTTGTGTTCACGCAATCTTCGAGGAGTTGAGTCGGTAGTTGTGCTCACATAATCTCCGGGGAGTTGGATCGGCAGATGTGTTCACACAATCTCCGAGGAGTTGGGTCGGCGGTTGTGTTCACACAATCTCCGGCTGTATGGATCGGCAGTTGTGTTCACACGATCTCCGGGGAGTTGGGTCGGCAGTTGTGTTCACTCAATCCCCGGAAAGTTGGATCGGCAGTTGTGCTCACATAATCTCCGAGAGTATGGATCGGCAGTTGTGTTCACACAATCTCCAAGAAGTTGGATCGGCAGTTGTGTTCACGCAATCTCCGAGGAGTTGAGTCGGCAGTTGTGCTCACATAATCTCCGGGGAGTTGGGTCGGCAGTTGTGTTCACACAACCTCCTGGGAGTTGGGTCAGCAGTTATGCTCACATAATCTCCGGGGAGTTGGATCGGCAGTTCTGTTCACACGATCTCTGGGGAGTTGGGTCGGCAGTTGTGTTCACACAATCTTTCGGGGTTGAGTCGGCAGTTGTGTTCACACAGTTTCTTGGTTGTTGGGTCGACAGCTGTGTTGATACAATCACGGGGGGGTTGGGTCGGCAGTTGTGCTCACACAATCTACGAGAGGTTGGGTCGGCAGTTGTGTTTACACAATTTTCGGTGGGTTCGTTTGGCAGGTGCGTTCACACAATCTCCGGTGGGTTGGGTCAGCAGTTGTGGTTATACAATCACAGGGGGATTGGGTGGGCAGTTGCATTCACATAATCGCCAGAGGCTTGGGTGGGCAGTTGTGTTTACACAATTTCGAGTGGAATCAGTCGGCAATTGTGTTCATACAGTTTCCGGAGAATGGGGTCGGCACTTGTGTTCCTATCACCTTCGGGAAGTTGGGTCGGCAATGGTGCTCACACAATCTCCGGAAGGTTGGGTCGGCATTTGTTTTCACACAATTTTTCGGGGTTGAGTCGGCAGTTGCGTTCACACAATTTCTGGGTTGTTGGGCCTACAGTTGTGTTGATGCAATCACAGAGGGGTTGGCTCGGTAGTTGCGTTCACACAATCTGCGGGGAGTTGGGTTGGCATTTGTTTTCACACAATCTTTAAAGGTTGAGTCGGCAGTTGTGTTCACACAATTTCTGGGTTGTTGGGTCGACAGTTGTGTTGATGCAATCACAGGGGGTTGGGTCGGCAGTTGTGTTCACACAATCTACGGGAGGTTGAGTCGGCAGTTGTGTTTACACAATTCACGGCGGGTGCGGTTGGGAGTTGCGTGTAAAGAATCTCCGTCGGGGTTGGGTCGGTAGTTGTGTTCACACAATCCCCGGAAGGTTAAGTCGGCAGTTATTTTCACACAAATTCTGGGTTGTTGGGCCGACAGTTGTGTTGATACAATCACAGGGGAGTTGGGTCGGCAGTTGTGTTCACACAATCTCCGGGGAGTTGGGTCGGCAGTTGTGTTTACTCAATTTCCGGCGGGTTCGGTCGGCAGTTGCGTTCATACAATCTCCGGGAGGTTGGGTCAGCAGTCGCATTTATACAATCGCCAGTGGTTTGGGTGGGCAGTTGTGTTTACACAATCACAGGGGGATTGGGTTGGCAGTTGTGTTCACACAATTTTTCGGGGTTGAGTCGGCAGTTGTGTTCACACAATTTTTGGGTTGTTGGGTCGACAATTGTACTGATACAATCACAAAAGGGTTGGGTCGGCAGTTGTGTTCACACAATCTCCGAGGAGTTGGATCGGCAGTTGTTTTCACACATTTTTTCGGGGTTGAGTCAGCAGTTGTGTTCACACAGTTTCTGGGTTGTTGGGTCGACAGTTGTGTTCATACAATCACAGTGGGGTTGCGTCGGCAGTTGTGTTCACACAGTCTCCAGGGAGTTGGGTCGGCAGTTGCGTTCACACAATTTCCGGCGGGTTCGTTCGGCAGTTGCGTTCACACAGTCTCCGGTGGGTTGGGTCAGCAGTTGTGGTTACACTATCACAGGGGGGTTGAATCGGCAGTTGCATTCACACAATCGCCATGAGTTTGGGTGGGCAGTTGTGTTTACACAATTTCGAGCGGAATCAGTCGGCAATTGTGTTTATACAGTTTTCGAGGAATGGGTCGGCACTTGTGTTCCTATCACCTTCGGGAAGTTGAGTCGGCAGTTGTGTTTACACAATCTCCGGGGAGTTGGGTCAGCAGTTGTTTTCACACAATCTTTCGGGGTTGGGTCGGCAGTTGCGTTCACACAGTTTCTGGGTTGTTGGGTCGACAGTTGTATTGATACAATCACAGGAAGGTTGGGTCGGTAGTTAAGTTCACACAATCTCCGGGAAGTTGGGTTGGCAATTGTTTTCACACAATCTTTCGGGGTTGAGTCGGCAGTTGTGTTCACACAGTTTCTGGATTGTTGGGTCGACAGTTGTGTTGAGACAATCACAGGGGGGTTGGGTGGGCAGTTGTGTTCACACAATCTACGGGAGGTTAGGTCGGCAGTTGTGTTCACACAATCTTTCGGGGTTGAGTCGGCGATTGTGTTCACACAGTTTCTGGGTTGTTGAGTCGACAGTTGTGCTGATACAATCACAGAGGGGTTGGGTCGACAATTGTGTTGATGCAATCACAGGGGGTTGAATCGGCAGTTGTGTTCCTGCTGTTTCCGGGGAATGGGGTCTGCATTTGTGTTCCTATCATCTTCGGGAAGTTGGGTCGGCAGTTGTGTTTGCACAATTTCCGGCGGGTTCGGTCGGCAGTTGCATTCACACAATCGCCAGGGGTTTGGGTGGGCAGTTGTATTCACACAATCACAGGGAAGTTCGGTTGGCAGTTGTTTTCACACAATCATTCGGTGTTAAGTCGGCAGTTGTGTTCACACAGTTTCTGGGTTGTTGGGTCGACAGTTGTGTTGAAGCAATCACAGGGGAGTTGGGTGGGCAGTTGTGTTCACACAATCACAGGGAAGTTCGGTTGGCAGTTGTTTTCACACAATCATTAGGTGTTGAGTCGGCAGTTGTGTTCACACAGTTTCTGAGTTTTTGGGTCGACAGTTGTGTTGATACAATCACAAAAGGGTTGGGTCGGCAGTTGTGTTCACACAATCTCCGGGGAGTTGGGTCGGCAGTTGTTTTCACACAATCTTTCGGGGTTGAGTCGGCAGTTGTGTTCACACAGTTTCTGGGTTGTTGGGTCGACAGTTGTGTTGAAGCAATCACAGGGGAGTTGGGTGGGCAGTTGTGTTCACACAATCCACGGAAGGTTGAGTCGGCAGTTGTGTTTACACAATTTCCGTCGGGTTCGGTTGGGAGTTGCGTGTAAAGAATCTCCGTCGGGGTTGGGTCGGTAGTGGTGTTCACACAATCCCCGGAAGGTTAAGTCGGCAGTTGTTTTCACACAAATTCTGGGTTGTTGGGCCGACAGTTGTGTTGATAAAATCACAAGGGGGTTGGGTCGGCAGTTGTGTTCACACAATCTTCGGAAGGTTGGGTGGGCAGTTGTGTTTACACAATTTTCGGCGGGTTCGGTCGGCAGTTGCGTTCACACAATCTCCGGGAGGTTGGGTCAGCAGTTGCATTCACACAATCGCCAGGGGCTTGGGTGGGCAGTTGTGTTTACACAATCACAGGGAAGTTGGGTTGACAGTTGTTTTCACACACTCATTCGGTGTTGAGTCGGCAGTTGTGTTCACACAATTTTTGGGTTGTTCGGTCGACAGTTGTGCTGATACAATCACAAAAGGGTTGGGTCGGCAGTTGTGTTCACGCAATCTCCGAGGAGTTGGGTCGGCATTTGTTTGCACACAATTTTTCGGGGTTGAGTCGGCAGTTGTGCTCATACAATTTCTGGGTTGTTGGGTCGACAGTTGTGTTGATACAATCACAGGGGGGTTGGGTCGGCAGTTGTGTCCACACAATCTCCGGGGAGTTGGGTCGGCATTTGTTTTCACACAAGTTTTCGGGGTTGAGTCGGCAATTGTGTTCTTACAATTTCTGGGTTGTTGGGTCGACAGTTGTGTTGATACAATCACAGGGGGGTTGGGTCGGCAGTTGTGTACACACAATCTCCGGGGAGTTGGGTTGGCAGTTGTGTTCACACAATCTTTCGGGGTTGAGTCGGCAGTTGTGTACACACAGTTTCTTGGTTGTTGGGTCGACAGTTGTGTTGATACAATCACAGAGGGGTTGAGTCGGCAGTTGTGTTCACACAGTTTCTGGGTTTTTGGGTCGACAGTTGTGTTGATACAATCACAAGGGGGTTGGGTCGGCAGTTGTGTTCACACAATCTCCGGGGAGTTGGGTCGGCAGTTGTTTTCACACAATCTTTCGGGGTTGAGTCGGCAGTTGTGTTCACACAGTTTCTGGGTCGTTGGGTCGACAGTTGTGTTGATACAATCACAGAGGGGTTGGGTCGGCAGTTGTGTTCACACAGTCTCCGGGGAGTTGGGTCGGCAGTTGTGTTCACACAATTTACGAGAGGTTGGGTCGGCAGTTGTGTTTACACAATTTCCGGCGGGTTTGTTCGGCAGTTGGGTTTACACAATCTCTAGTAGTTTGGGTCAGCAGTTGTGGTTATACAATCAGAGGGGGGTCGGGTGGGCAGTTGCATTCACACAATCGCCAGGGGTTTGGGTGGGCAGTTGTGTTTACACAATTTCGAGAGGGAAGTTCAGTCGGCAATTGTGTTTATACAGTTTCCGGAGAATGGGGTCGGCACTTGTGTTCTTATCACCTTCGGGAAGTTGGGTCGGCAGTTGTGTTCACACAATCTCCGGGGGTTTGGGTCAGCATTTGTTTTCATACAATTTTTCGGGGTTGAGTCGGCAGTTTTGTTCACACAGTTTCTGGGTTGTTGGGTCGACAGTTGTGTTGATGCAATCACAGGGGGGTTGAGTCGGCAGTTGGGTTGGATCGACAGTTGTGTTGATGCAATCACAGGGGGTTGGGTTGGCAGTAGTGTTCATACAGTTTCCGGGGAATGGTTCGGCACTTGTGTTTTTATCACCTTCGGGAAGTTGGATCGGCAGTTGTGTTCACACAATTTCTGGGTTGTTGGGTTGACAGTTGTGTTGACACAATCACAGGGGGTTGGGTCGGTAGTTGTGCTCACACAATCTACGGGAGGTTGGGTCGGCAGTTGTGTTTACACAATTTTCGGCGGGTTCGGTTGGCAGTTGCGTGTAAAGAATCTCCGTCGGAGTTGGGTCGGTAGTTGTGTTCACACAATCCCCGGAAGGTTAGGTCGGCAGTTGTATTTACACAATTTCCGGGGGGTTGAGTCGGCAGTTGTGTTCACACAGTTTCTGGGTTGTTGGGTCGACAGTTGTGTTGACACAATCACAGGGGGGTTGGGTCGGCAGTTGTGTTTACGTAATTTCCGGCGGGTTCGGTTGGCAGTTGTGTTCATACAGTTTCCGGGGAATGGGGTCGGTAGTTGAGTTCCTATCACTTTCGGGAAGTTGGGTCGGCAGTTGTGCTCACACAATCTTTCGGGGTTGAGTCGGCAGTTGTGTTCACACAGTTTCTGGGTTGTTGGGTCGACAGTTGTGTTGACACAATCACAGTTGGGTTGGGTCGGCAGTTGTGCTCACACAATCTCCGGGGAGGTTGGGTCGGCAGTTGCGTTCACACAATCTCCGGGAGGTTGGGTCGGCAGTTGTTTTCACACAATTTCCGAGAGGTTGGGTCGGCAGTTGTGTTCACACAATTTTCGGAGGGTTGGGTCGGCAGTTGTGTTCACTCAATTTTGTGGGATTTGGCGGAGGCGTCATTAGAGTTAGCTGAAAACCTGGCCGTGACCCATTTTCCCAGTGGCGAAGCACCAGGAAAGAGCTATGGTAAATAAAGAAATATTGCATGGAAGTTGCATGGGGTTTTAGTAGTCAGCAACAAAATGATGTGATCAAATTAATTGCGTTGATTGACACGTTTCAACGTCCGAGTTGGGTAAAAAGGTGGAACAAAGAAGCTCTGCAAACTGTTTCTTTACAAACCACGTTGATTGGCTGAGTGTAACTTTATTTAAGTAGGCCTAATAAAAAGGATTGATGACCCTGAGAGTGCGTTGCTCATATCTGACTGGGGGTGATAAAGATCACCGCACTCCGGAAAATTTTTCGTACTCCTAGCAAAATTCAAAGTCCTAATTTGACATTGCACTGGAACCTAGTTTTTTTCTGTCGGTCATTGACTGATTTTTTTTGGCAATGACCGAATTTGTTTTTCGGTCGGAATGACTGAAAGAAATTTGCAATTATTTTAGTTTAACAATTGCTTTTTTCTTCTGGTGATAATAACAGGTATTATAGGCTTACAGGTTAGTTAGTTAGTTGCATATTTATCCTCCTATTACGACAAAGCGATCAAAGCGCTGTACGAGCTCGCTTAGGAGTTGCCAGCCATTTGTCTACCATACCAAGATGGGGGAATCCCGCTAAGTGCCTTTCCCAACGGCACAACAAGTAAACTTGCCTGCTTGTTCTCCACACTGTTTTTTTAATGCTGAGCGTCAAGCAGAAGCAGGGAAGCTGTGAATACCAATTTTAAATTCATTGGTTTGACCCGACTCGAAATTAAACCCGAGTCTACCGTTCAAGAGACAGACGCTCTATACCACTCGGCCATCTGAGCTGTTAAGTCGGTAATGACATAAAGTGTTTTTAATGCGTTGGTCAGTTACCAACCCAACTACTTATTTGTTTGTACCATTTGTTTCGAGAATGTGCTATTAATGTTTCGAGAAAGGGTTAATGTTTCGAGAATGTGCTATTGCCTTCCTTTTGTTTCTTTTTCGCTTTTGGCCCCCTGGTGTTTCTCTTTCGCCCACAAGGGCGCGATATCGCCCAGTTTGAAAAACAATGATTTAGACTAGAACCAGGGCCGTCACCTTTGGTACTGGGCCCGGAATTTTTGAGGGGCCCAAAATTTTGAGAATGCCGCGCGTAAAAAATTTCATAAAAAGTTTGAAAAGGCAACTCTTGACTAGTTGAAGGCAGACAAAGTCACCCCTCACCACAATCTGCCGGTAATACCACTCAATCACAGCCAAGTTACTACCCTTTCCCCCCAACCAGCGCCACAGCTAAAGCAGCCTATCAACCAAAAAAAGTCCTAAATGTGCTCCGAATCCATAATGCGGCGTGTTATATTGGAGTATCGCTGCTATTGTTTTTAGATGTGTTATTGCTATCTTAACATAACCACTTAACCAGTAACCCCACCTTTTAACTTGTTTTACTGTACTACGCATCGAGAAAGGCCTGGGGGGGGGGGGGGAGCACGCATAGGAGCCCATTCTGCGTACGCTACTGGCTATATCGATGTCAGAATGGGGCTAAAAAAAAGCCTCGGAAAGGAATTATTTTTTATCCAATTATGCAAAACGCTCGTTTACTTTTAATTGGAATAATCAACGTAATGCCGGTACCATTGTGGTTTGATCAGTTATAGTCAGAAACGTGTTGCCATTGGGACCCGGGGCCCCCAAATTTTCTGAGGTTTGCTTTTATAATTAAAAAAATTTTAAATTAAAAAAATGAAAAGTTAAGCCAGTGCCTTTTCGTTTTCATCCTAACCGCCCCACTTTTTTCTGGGCTACTACAAATTCCATTTTTTCTTTATTAATTTTTGCTTCAATCAATCGCTTCAAATTAGGAATAAAGTTAGTTTCTTGATCTGTAGTAAGAGTTTAGAAAATACTTTGCATGCGTTGTTGAAGCTTTATAGAACACACCTACACGTCATCCCATCAAATGCGCCAAAACTATAATGGTTGGTTGCAGCCTCCTTTCATTTATTTTAGCCAAGCTTCTGCTTTTAGACATAGGATACTAAAATATTTTTGTACTGTCTAACGCTATAATAGTGACTGCACTCACTGCAGGGACCGGTATGTCCTTTTTCGATAAGAAAGTGTGCTGAAACGAGTGTTTTTTTATGTCAAAACAGTAAAAATCCGTTGATGGCTGGGGGCTACGCCACCAAAACCCAAACTATGTCCCCGTGCCAAATTGTGGGGCCCCACTGATTGCGCATAAAGTTCATAATTAAGAAATGGGCGAGGGCATCAAAATAAATCTGATTTAGTATCCAAAAGTTTAGGGTATCACTACATCGTTTGGTATCTTTTCCTAGTTTCTGTTTTTTCGTGATGTTACTCAATGTTAAGAACGGCTTTTGCAAAGGTTGTAGTTGGTATATGTGTTTAAGCTGTTATTTAAATAAAATCACTATAAAACGTAAAACCACTACAGCCTGTTTCGCCTTTGTCGGCTCTTCAGGTGGTATAGAGTATCTAAATATAACCTGTTAGAAACTGTTAAAACTATTAAAATCTGATCAACAACAGTCCATCCACCCCCCAGCCATTACGAAACAACTACCTGCAATGCTGTCGAACCGCCTTTCGCAACTTTCAAGCGACGAGAACCAATTTGCGAAAGCTGTTCCCGTTTACGCGGACGCCATGCGCCAAAGTGGACACCCCACCAACGAAATCCGCTACACCAACAAAAAACATGCCGGCACTAAGGGTAATAGGCACAAAAAACGAAACGTAATCTGGTTCAATCCAACATACAGCGAACATGTGCAAAATAACATCGGTAAAGAATTCCTCCACCTTTTTGCTAAGCACTTCCCCCCGCATCACAAGCTTCACAAAATTATTAACAAGAACAGTGTCAAGATCAGCTACAGCTGCATGGATAATATGGGCGACATTATCACAAAACACAATGCTAGACTGCTCAACTCCAACAACAACAAACACCTGCAAAGACGATGTGCCACCCTGTAACTGCAAAAACAAGCTAAGTTGCCCGCTAGATGGCAAATGCCGAGAGAAAGCCATCATTTATAAAGCTACCATAACATCCCTTGGCGATAACAAGAACTATATTGGCCTTAGCAGCACGGAATTTAAATCCCGCTTTTACAACCACAAGCAGTCTTTTGAACACAGGGAGAAGCGAAATGCCACAGAACTGTCTAAAGCAGTCCGGAGAGCCAAGGACGCCGGAAGCAGCCCCTCCATTGAATGGTGTATCGCCTCCAAGGCACGGCCGTACCGCCCAAGAGCTAAAGCCTGCAACCTATGTCCAGAAGAAAAGCTGGCAATTCTAAAGTTGGACCCAATATCAACTTTAAACAAGCGCTCGGAGTTAATTGGGAAATGCCGCCACAGAACCAAATTCAAATTGAAAAGTTTAAAACCTATCAGGCCTAATAATAATCAACCCTGTATTTCGCTTCTTTAAAACCCGATTGTTTTATTTCTTTATTTATCCTCGTTATGGTCTTAAAGTTCCTGTGTTTATATCTGTTTTATATCATTTTTATATCGTTTTATATCCGTTTGTACACCCTAACTGCTGAGCTTCCGCGAATTCGATCCCCCGCTCTACTAATTCGTGCGTGACCGGCAAATGGTCTTTACAGCCCGAGAGATTGCGCTGCGCCTGCACAGCCTTTCGGTCTGTGCAGCTGATAGAGCTTTTGAGATACAACAGCAGTAACGTTTCAATGCACAGCAGTATTATTGTTTTGTTGATCATCAGATTTTAACAGTTTCTAACGGGTTATATTATATATTTAGGATACTCTATACCACCTGAAGAGCCGACAAAGGCGAAACAGGCTGTAGTGGTTTTACGTTTTATAGTGATTTTATTTAAGTAAACAGCTCTAACTAGCCATAGTTATTGAGCACTTTGCCAGAGGAGATTGAGCCTCATTCAGACTTGTTTAAGCTGTTACTCGGGTTCCTCCAAATTTTTTGGTTGCACGTCGCTTTTAGTTATAGTCGGATGTTTGGCAAATCAACAGTGGTCCCTAAAGGTATAATATATTGCTGAGCTGAAAGTAACCAATAACTAAATCATGGTATATCGCAACTAGAATAGCTAAACAGCAAGCACTACCTGGTCAAGAGTTTTCGCAATTTTTTGGTTGTCAATCGATTTCGATATAAAGAAGTACCTCTTTTGGCAAATTATTTCTTTCATCATTTTGGCGCACTATTGTTTCTGTCACTTTGCGGGGAGGCCGGATTTAATTTTGGTACCGGTTTCGGGCTTGGCTTTCAACAGCCCTGACCTGAACTATTCGCTTGGTCCAAACAATAGTTTGTTAAAGTGAGTTCCAAACAAACTGGAAAACCAAGAAAATACCGAAACTTCGAAAGTACTCTCAATTTTTATGTATTTAATTGCGAAATTATCTACGTAAGCCTATATTGAAGTTCATCAAAACAAAAGAATTGAGTGCGAATTACCGTACAATAGCTTTAACTATACCTTGCCTTGAACACATTACGAATATCAGGAATAAGACCCTGGGCATTTTGAAAAAGACCCTGGGCATTTGCCCCCCTAAAAAGGCCTAGTTACGCCACTGGGAGTTGGGTCGGCAGTTGTGTTCACTGTTCACACAATCTTGAAGGGATTGTGTCGGCAGTTGTGTTTACACAATCTCCTGCGGGTTGGGACGGCAGTTGTGTTTAAAAAACCTCCGGGAAGGTTTGGTCGGAAGTTGTGTTCACACAATCTCAGTTGTGCTCACACAATCTCCAGGAAATTGGATCGGCAGTTGTGTTTAAAGATTTTCCGGAGAGTTGGGTCGGCAGTTGTGTTCTCAAAATCTCCGGCGAATTGGGTCGGCGATTGTGTTCACACTATCTCCAGGGGGTTCGAGTCCACAGTTGTATTCACACAATCTCCGGGGGATCGGGTCGGCAGTTGCATTCACGCAATCTCCGGGGGATTGGGTCGGCAGTTGTGTTCACACAATCTTCGGGGATTGGATCGGCAGTTGTTTTCTCACAATCTCCGGCGGGTTAGGTCGGCAGTTGTGTTTAAAGAAACTCCGGGAGGGTTAGATCGGAAGTTGTGTTCACACAGTCTCCGGGTAGTTGGGTCGGCAGTTGTTTTCAGTTGTTCACCTAATTTCCGGGGGGCTGGGTCGACAGTTGTGTTCACACAACTTCCCGGGGTTGGGTCGGCAGTTGTGTTCACACAATCTCCAGGAAATTGGGTCGGCAGTTGTGTTAAAAGATTTTCCGGGGGGTTGGGTCGGCAGTTGTGTTCACACAATCTCCGGGCGGTTGGATCGGCAGTTGTGTCCACACAATCTCCGGGGATTGGATCGGTAGTTCACAATCTCCGGGGGGTTAAGTGGGCAGTTGTTCACTTAACTTCCGGGGGGCTGGGCCGACAGTTGTGTTCACACAATCTCTAGGGGGTTGGGTAGGCAGTTGTGTTCACACAGTTTCTGGGGAGTTGGGTTGGCAGTTGTGTTCATACAATCTCAGGTGGTTGGGTCGGCAGTTGTGTTTACACATACTCACCAGGGGGTTGGATCGGCAGTTGTGTTCACACAATCTTTTGGGGGTTGGGTCGGCAGTTGTGTTCACACAATTTCCGAGGGTTTGGGTCGGCAGTTGTGTTTACACAGTCTCCGGGGGGTTGGATGGGTAGTTGTGTTCACACAATTTCTGGAGAATTGGTTCGGCAGTTGCATTCACACATAATCAGGCGATTGGGCCGGCAGTTGCGTACACACAACCTCGGGGGGTTTGGTCTGCAGTTGTGTTCACACAATTTTCGGGAGGTGGGGTGGGCAGTTGTGTTCACACGATTTTCGGGGGGTTGGGTAGGCAGTTGTATGCACACAATTTGAGGGGGTTGGGTCGGCAGTTGTGTTCGCACAAACTTAGGGGGGTCGGGTCGGAAGTTGTGTTCACACAATCTCAGGGGGTTGGGTCGGCAGTTGTGTTTGCACACTCTCTGGGGGGTTGGTCGGCAGTGGTGTTCACACACTCTCTGGGGGGTTGGTCGGCGGTTGTGTTCGCACAAACTTAGGGGGGTTGGGTCGACAGTTGTGTTCACACACTTTCTGGGGGGTTGGTCGGCGGTTGTGTTCGCACAAACTTAAGGGGGTTGGGTCGACAGTTGTGTTCACACACTCTCCGGGGGGTTGGTCGGCAGCTGTGTTCACACAGTCTTTGGGGGTTGGGACGGCAGTTGTGTTCACACACATTGTGGGGGTTTGGATTTATTGTTTAAACTTAACATAAACTCGGTAAAAATGGTTGGACTCCAACTTGCAAAAGTGAAAATGAAAAATTTAAGATGAAAACTGTAAGCGAACACGCCACCTTGAGATATAAATCTCCTGACTGCTAGTATATTGCATTATACATGACCACGCGATAAGGATGGCCAGCTGGCTAATTCAATTCGCTGCAGAGTTTTTGAAGAAGTTGCACGTGTTTGTGTTTGTTTTAGTCCTAAATAATTTCTAAATGATCCCAGAGCAAGAAGCTTTTGCTAATTCGAAATTCTTATAACAAAGAATGCGCAATTTTAGAATTCCTTATCAACGATTGTGCCTCCTAGCGGTCAATGGTGGATTACTCTGAAGTACAAGCAAGGCGTTGATCAAAAACGCGCGAGTGAAAACATACCGTTGCTTGAAAAGTAAGAATATAGTTGTTTTTGTCCAAAGCGGCAGCTTCATTGCTGAATGTGATTTAGCTCAATTATAAGTCGCCAAAGTGCTAGGCAGAAATCATGTTCACTTTTCAACCGGGATCTGGATCAAGGCAAAGTCGTTCAAGAAAATTGTAAAAATCAAAGGTATGTCCTGATTCAACTGTATTTTCGTCCTTTACTACAATATTAAATCCAGCAATGCTTTAATAAGAGTGAAGATTTTTTTTCATTAGCAAAAAATAATCAAATTCCAGTGATTAACGCTTAAAGTCAATCCAGATGAATGGGTGGTGTGTGACTGCATGCGTGGACATTGATGAATGTGCGGTGTATACTGCATGCGTGGACATTGATAAATATGTGGTGTGTATTGCATGCGCGGACATTGATGAATGTGCGGTGTGTACTGCATGCGTGGACATTGATGAACGTGCGGTGTGTACTGCATGCGTGGACATTAACGACCTAGTAACAACATTTTAGAATGATTCCACGAAGGCGATAATACTAAAATTTCAAGCTAAGCAGCACTAACCGCGTGGAGTGGAGCGTACAAGAGATGGAACCGGTCAGGATTTTCTCGACCCATCCGGTATAATTCAAAATCTACGCCGGATGAAGGGCCGGTTGACCGACCGTTTGACCGGTCATTGACCGGCCCGGTTGACCCTTTGTTTTTACTGAAGGTTTAATGTTTAGTGTTCAATAAACCTAATGACAAACTGTAGCTTACATTAACTTTGTCACTAGATGTATTGAACACGTAAAATTTCATTAATTTAAAACAGTATTTGAATGAAAGTAACCTTCACCTGTTGATATGCCTTAATTGGTTTAATACGAAGCTAGCATTGTTTGACTTTATCTGATTTAACTTTGAGATTTACTTGACATGTTGCTTGCTGTACTTAAATTTCCGTTGAATGGTCGGCGCAAATCGATAGGTGGTGAAACCTGTATATCATAAAGAGACCCTTCTTTTTTAAACCACTTTAAAATCATTATTTTTTAAACCACTGCAACAAACGCCACAACCAGCCCGGGCTGTTACGTCACAACTCGACCGCCCCGCGCTCAGTCAACTACGCTAGTGAGTATTTAAGTCTTACTATTGAAAACAGACAACAAACCTTTGCTTTCAGAAGGTGTGATTTCTTAATGCCGTTTTTCATAAAACTGTTTTATGAAAAAAATATAATATCGGTATGTATCGGTTTTCTCATGAGCACGAAGGCACCCCTATATCGGTGTGTATGTTTCGGTAGATGTTTAGGTATTTTAGTTGTAAAAAAGGAGAATTTGACTGTTTTTTCGACCGGCTTGACCGGCCGGTCGAAGAATCTCGACCGACCGGTGACCCGACCGGTTTTCATCTCTGGTGCGTACACCGCTGGAGCTGATTGAGCTGCTCACTTGAGTTATATTCTCATCGCTCACTCCGCTTTGTATTATTACTATCGACAACGGTTACTGATAATTGTAAGAATTTTCTCTCTGAGATGAAAAAAAGATAGGCCTAACATTGATGGTAGAGTGACATCAATACTTGGCGGCATAATGCCCGGAACTTGTCACTGTTTTAGCAGAAAACATACAGGTAGAATAATTGAAAACATGCAGGTAGAATAATTGAAAACATGCAGGTAGAATAATTGAAAACATGCATGTAGAATAATTGAAAACATGCAGGTAGAATAATTGAAAACATGCAGGTAGAATAATTGAAAACATGTAGGTAGAATAATTGAAAACATGCAGGTAGAATAATTGAAAGCATGTTTTAATTACTTGACGTTGCAAGATGTTATTAACAATGGGATGAGTAGCTTGTTGAAACGTCATTTTCAGTTAATCTCGCTGCATGCTTTCCATAACATCACTGCTCGTTTACTTTCATCCAGAAATTTTGCTTGCAAACTCAACTATGCTTCTGATGATGGCGAAAAGTGCGATACTGACCGGGGATTTGAACAAGTTGGATTGACTTGCTTTGCTTACTTTGATACTGCGATGACGTGGAACGAGGTAAAATAGTCGAATTCTAAAAATGTCGAGGAATATTGGAGTAAAGTAGAGATCGTTACACATCGAATCGAATCTGGCACTTGTCGCAGTTATTAAGCACTTCGTTAACGGTGCGGGAGGTCTGGGGTTCGATTTCCGGGCCGGTCAAATAGGACACAGTGTTGCCAACAGCTCGCCACTGCCGCGACGTTTCTTTGGAATTGTGTTGTCCAGGTGCTAAGCTACGGAGATGGATCCCGCCACTCGTTACACGCTTTAGGCAATTCCGCGAGCATAAAGAAGATTTGGTTTGAAATTAAATCAGTTTTCATTAACATCCATTAATGGTCTGAAATGACAGGAGAGGTTGCGGGTTCCATTCTCTTCTAGATCTAACCCAATAGATCAGGGGTGAAAGCAGAATAACTTTGTTATGGGTACGGTGATGAAAATACAGCGTAGTATTAAAGGTTCGGGTATTTTAAAGAAGTAACGAAAATTTACTTTTTGCGTCGTTGGGAATGACGTTTAACGGGATTCTGCCATCAAACTTTCAAGCAAACTCGTTGTTGCGTTTTCGAGAATTTCCTGCAAAAACGGGATAAAAATGCTAAAAAATACACGAAATTATTCAAACATTTTCCACAAAGGTTCATAATGAGTATCCCATTTTGAGTTTTCACAAGTTATACTGCTTGTGAAGTGAGCAACTTTTCTCCCTTTTTCGAGCCAAGATCTTACATGGCTCCGGATTTTTCATTAAGCCTATGTACAGGGTTGGGAACAGGTATACTCAAACAGGGATACTCAAAAATGTAAAAAAAATAATCGATATTCGATAGTTCACCAAAAAGCAAAGAAATATTCGATTTTGATGGTAGTTTAAAAAAGTAAAGAATAAAGAATATTGCACTCGATATTTAATATTATAGGCTACTGAGTGATTTTAGCTTTTTCGAAATACTGCAAACCTAGTGTTAACACCAAATGCACTTTTGCAACAAAGTTGCTGGTACTCGCCCGAATCACAAATCTTGTCAGAAACTTTATATTTCTCAACTTTCTGGTAACTCTTCCATTTTGGCTTTGCAATTTGCTTTTGTCAATAGTTAAGATTAAAAGAAAAATACGATAGTTTTGCTAGTACAGGTTTACTAAATAAACATATTATTGCAAACATTGGCGCTAATTGATTGAAATGAAGAAAGCAATGATGCTGGTAAAACATTTTAAGCAAACGGATGGTTAAACATTTAAAACGCAGCAGTGACATTTTGGCCTTTGATCAGAATCGAACAAAATGGGCCCGGGTAGTGTTTTCTTTTTAAGTGCAATTTGATAGGCTAAGTGATAAAATTTTTTTGATCTTTGCCCCATGCCCTATGAGTGCACAGCTCCTCTGGGCCATGTTCTTTTTAATCATAGCCTATCCTAGTAGTTTACAGGCTTGCATGCTGTGTAAAACATAAACAATTTCGCAAAAATTGTTGCACTTGGAACTGGGTTAGCGCTTTGCGCACAGTCTTGATTGTCTTCAACATCTATCAATATCAGTTACTATACGTTTGGGTATCTGCTGATTGATGTGTTTATAAAAATTGACTTGCGAGTTCTAAGGCTATGTGGAGATTGTTAAAATCTTTAGAAGGGTAAATAAGCTTGAGTTTATATGAGCAGAAACCAGGCGAGAAAAAACATTTATTCCAGGGGTGGCCAACCTGTGGCGCATGCGCCATACGTGGCGCATTGGCTACGTAAAAGTGACGCATTGCACCTTTTTGATGACAAGCCACTTCTACTCACTAATTTTTTTTTATTTGCCCTCCACCGATATTTTTCAGTGGAAAACAGAAAATCTGAGGGCATAAAGATCTTTTTATTTTTTGCTCTCCACCGACATTGTCAGTGGAAAACAGGACGTTGGAGGGCATAGGCGCACGCAGGGGAGCCACGGTGCCATGCCCCCCCCCCTTTGGCCCTGTAATAAAGGTGCTAAAACCTAACTTTCAGTCTATAATTTCTCAAACTAATAGTGTTTGCAGCCTCCTTTCACTTATTTTAGTCAAGCTGCTTCTTTTAGACATAAGCTGCGAAAATATTTTTGCATTGTCCGTAGTGACTGCACTCACTGCAGGCCCTTTGTCGAAAAAAAAATGTGCTAAAATAAGTGTTTTTTTATATGAAAACCGTAAAAATCCATTGGTGGCTGGGGGCGTAGCCCCGGACCCCCGGTTGTGGCCCCCCCTTTGCCAAATCCTGGGTGCGCCACTGTCTGAGGGCGTGAAGTGAAGACCCTTTTTTTTTGCTCTTTACCGATATTGCACGCCCTTGTTTTAAAGAACTGAAGAGAAATGGATGCTTGATGTGGCGCATCTAAATTAAAGGTGAAAAATATTGGCGCATGGAATCAAAATGTTGGCCACCCCTGATTTATTCAAACGAGGAAGGTATACAAAATATGACGTTATAGGCTATTTTGCACTTTCATGGGGTTACTTTGAACCGCGTGGTTACTTTGAACATTTTGTAATTTTTTGTTTCTTCTAGTTTTGTATTTCAGATTTGGTATAAAAATCATTTGGTGCTACCTTTAAACTTTGGAAATTCTCTTCTTAGATAGTATATTGTTAACTGACGCAGAATAGTTGTTAAAAATAAGCTGCATGTGATATTTTGAGCCAAGTATATGAAAACCCACAAATTTTAAAAAAGTTAAATTTTTAAAGGTATGTATACTTTCGTTGGTAGTTACAGAACTGTGAGCTGGAGAATCATTTTTGTTTATTAAATTAATATTCCTACTACTCCTTGTTCCAAAAATGTCGCTAAATTTTGTTGGTGACTTCTGTATAGTTGTAAATACTTTATTACCTAAAAGTGACCGCACTTAAAAAAAATCGGGGTTACTTTGAACTAGTTCAAAATACGGCCGCGACCAGCGGCCACCTCAAACAACTGTGATAATGACCTGATTAAAACTCGATTGAAGTTTGATAGTAATTTTTAGTTTAAGCAGTTATTTTAAAAGTTTTTTTATTTGATAATCACTGCCATTTTTAATATTTTTGTAAAAGCTCATTGCCTCGGTTATATTAGCCTACTAATTTCTTCGTTTTTTGCTTACATTCGTTCATTGCAAGCTTTTTTAAAACTCACTCGTATGTTCAATCTTGCTTTGCGGCAGAATAAACTTGAACAATGATTTAAAAAACGATGCTGTTCAAGCCCCAAAATATTTTGCTTCCCAAAATTGTTAAACTAGGTTGTGTCCATTCATTGAGCATTTGACTGTAGATGTCCATCATTAACAGTACACGCCGGTTGCGAGTGAGTTTTTTTTAGATGTTGTCTTTCAACAACGTTTTCGGAGGACGCACCTTAACAACTTTTTTTGTGGTCCCCTTCCAACACTCCGGACGTGCCTGCAAGACCAGCTTCGGCTATTACTTTTTACTCAGCTTCAAGTACAGTAATCTCCCGGTTAAGTTCGCAACTTGAATCTGAACAGTTCGTGCGAACTTATGCGGTAGGTGCGAACATAACAATTAGGCTATGGTTAGTTAGTACAAAGTGCATTATTGTGTAACATAAGGCATGTGTCAGCCCTGACGGAGACTCCGACCATTGGGCTTAGGGCATAGAGCATGAACCTACTGTTTCGAGAAAAAAATAAGATCCTTGAAGTAGAGGATCAGTTGTTGTGCCCCGACGTGTAAGATGAAGTAGGAATTGATCATAGCAAACTGAAAAATTCATTTGAATTTTTTCAGCGAAAATTGAGGCAGGTGGTCTTGGAAGCGAAGAACAAGTGAGAAAGCAGCATGCATCAGCTGATGGTTCATGATTTGTTTAAACTGCTAACTTTTTCACGACCTGTTTGTTTTGCTGTAAACATCAATACATTTCTGTCAAAAGTTGAATCTTGATTTTTTGACAATTTTTGCGAACTTAATAGGGATGCGAACTTAAACGGTTGCGAACTTAACCGGGAGGTTACTGTACTGAGTAGGGCCTAGGTATAGAGCGCAGACCTCCTCGTTCAATGACAGATCGAACAAAAACCTGAGAACTGGACTTTGTTAAGCAATTTTATTGATAAAGTCAATGGTCAAACGGCCCCACTGCTGAGCTTTATGCACTAGTAGCAACTCATAGTAACATTTCCTCAGACATTAGGTCTTTGTCTTATGGAAGATTTAAAAAAGTAATAAAAAAATCTCTGATCTCTAAATATGCCCAGAATGAGAACAAATGAAAATGTACACCTTTTTTGTTGCTTACAAACTCAAGCTTGAGCTTACTAAATATTGAACTAGTAACCACCTGGTACTAAGTTGTCATAAAAGTGGATTACTTTTGCTTGAGGAGGAGGGGAGGACTTATATTGACTGTTTTTGGGCCATCTGTAGTTTTCAGGATCAAAATAACTACCGGTATTTGCAATGCAGACAAATATGGTTAATTGCTTGGTCATTTTTTTAAGTCTTTTTATGCAATTAAGCAGATTATGCATATATCCAAACTTAGTTCAGCAGTAAATATTGATTTGTGATTAATAATTCTTATGCAATAAAGTAAATTATGCCATTGGCCGGATTCAACTGTATTTGCAACAACGGTACCAAAATTTGTGCTTCAACTCATTATAACTTAGATAGCAGACTGTATTGTGTAGTGAGTAACTGAGTACTACACTATTTTGAGTGTGGGTAATAATGCTGCTAGAAGGATGTGTGGAGTGTTAACGCTTTTGTGTGTGTGTGTTGTACCCCTTGTTGTACATAGTAGCCTTTAAATATGCTTATATCCACTAGTGTAGGTTTCAAAGGTTTTGAACAGTGAAAGAGGGCACTGTTGTCACTGCAAATTGATATTTAATTTTTTTTTTCAAGCTGTCAGTATGCATAATAAAAGAACATGGTTATTTTTACAGTACATAAGTTAACGTAATTCACTTCAGAATCACTTTTTTTTTTGGCCTTTTTTGTTATTGTTTTCAAATGAGAAGCCTGGTTTCACCTTTCTTCTGATGCCTGCACTGGTATAGATGTTTGTAAATAAAGTTTTCTTGTTCGTTTTTTCGTTAGCAACGTTAAGAAGATACAGTGTTTCAATACAAATCTGGGGGTGGTTGACTAGGTGGCTGCTGAAGCAGCCTTTCCTATTCCTTTCCTTACAGCATAATTTATAGGCGAGATTAATTAATTATCATTAAATAAATATTGAGCTAAAATAATTATATTGCGTCATATTGAAAATTTTTCTTTTTTTTTTGTGACCACTGTTTTAGTGAATTTATGACTCTTTTTAAATTGTGTTGTATTGGAAAAATAAAAATGCTACTACTACTACTCATATCAATCTTAAGTTCCCGTTTACGTTCCTTCTGGTACCAGTACTGGGTATGGTTGTTTTTCAGGAAATCAAAATACAGCAGGCTATCAGCTGGTCACTAATTCGGTAGGCCACCGATAACGCAGTAAACTTACTGGTAGGCTACCTATATACCAGAGCTGGGCATTCCGCAAACAGTTTCGCAAATTTCGCAAACTACAGGATTGGCAATGCCGTAGCAAAACAGTCCGAAGATCTGACGGCAGTTGTTG
Source organism: Trididemnum miniatum (assembly GCA_964006365.1). Classification (NCBI taxonomy): domain Eukaryota; kingdom Metazoa; phylum Chordata; class Ascidiacea; order Aplousobranchia; family Didemnidae; genus Trididemnum; species Trididemnum miniatum. The sequence goes on along the minus strand of OZ023234.1, from coordinate 34,144,996 downwards.
CTAAATCACTTGACGAGTGGGTAGAACGGACCAGCGAAAACGCGACGCCAAATTGCTTTCCCTCTTTACATCAGGAAGCACAGATCCACGTATTTAAAAAATATACCACCATGGTCTCAAGCTCAGCAGCAGTGGGAAGAGTATTTGCCGTTGGCTCGGACGTTCTGCGGTCAAAACGAGCGTCGCTGACTGCAGAAAATTTTGAACGCTTTGTGTTGCTGCGGGAGAATGAAAAATGTCTCCCCCAGTCTTTGTTCCTTCGGAAATAAAACCATGTTTAAATTTTTATTTTCATGAAAGCTTAGGTCTAGGAGTTAGCTCGTAGATATTTGTTCGTACCTTTATGTTTTGATTTCAAGGGGTTACTACCAGGGCTGCGAGCTCGAACTCGCTGAACTCGATCGTTTTTGCCGAACTCGAAAAATAAAATTTTTTGAATTCGAACTTGAACTCGAAATAAAAACAACCGAGTTCGAGTTCACTAATTGAGTGATTTGAATTGATTGATTCAAACCTCTCAAAAGGAACTTTACTTTTGATTTTTGTTATATAGAATGAATGATTGCAAATTTGCAGTTTTGATACCGATACTGCACTACAAGTGACTGATTCCATGTACTCTGTTGCAGGGCTGCGAACTCGAACTCGCTGAACTCGATCGTTTTCACCGAACTCGAAAAAAAACTTTTTTGAACTCGGACTCGGAAATATCTCTTGAACTCGAACTTGAACTCGGTTAAAAATCGATCGAGTTCACAGCTCTGGTTACTACGGTTCGGTTCGGAAATACGGTACGGTACAGTTAGACTGTGGAAAAAAGTACAATACGGAATTACGTACGGAATTTTTGGGAAAATTACGGTACGGTACGAAGATATGGTATTATTATTTTCAGTACCGCACATTTTTCGTACTACAGTAATGCCTGCTACGCACTTTTGCTTGGAAGTACTGCACTTTTCTTTTTTGCACTTTTCCTTCTTGCCTATAACTTTACCACGTCAGTTGCACTCGCCGCTCCAGTCACCCCTCACAATTTCAAACAACAATATTGTGAAGAAACTACATTGTTATGCCGTCGCCTAATTATAATTTGATTGTTCAATCATAATTCTGCGTATGGTGAAACCTTCATCTAACGGTCTTGTCAACTAAAATAGGAAATTGTGCCGATCTAGCTATCGTAAAAGGAGGTAGCAAAAAAACAAGATACCAAATCAAAAATAGTTATCAATTAACAGCCTACGGAGCTTACCTTTTTTGAGAGAACAAAGCCTTTTTGAGCGGAGGGGTGAGACCTCATATTTTTGCAGGCCTGTAGCTTGAGCCTTTGCTGCAACTCTTGTTCTTTAATTTATTGTTCTGATGCCTGAATACCGATACTATGTTTAATATATTTATTGAGGTATTACAACTCTTGATTTCTTAATTATGTAACCAGGAAGGGTACTGGGACACCCTCACCCCCTTGCCTGATGAAAAACTTTTTTCACTGGTTGCTACCTAAGGGTGAAACAAAAATGGGTCTCCTCGATCATTGCCTGTAAATCTGGCCCTGTCCCTTCCACAAAGTTTTCGCTTTTTACTCTACTGCTGTAGAAGTAGCCAATGATTTTTTTGTAGCCTATAAAAGCAAAGCTTTGTTCAACAACTAAAATAGAAAGACGATAAATCTGAACTTTGACGTGGCAATGGCAAAAGTTTCCTGCAGAATTTTTCTTGACGTTAATTGGTTGAAAAAATGTGGTACAAAAAGGAAAGGTATTACGTTACGGTATGTTTTTAGAGGAATATAGTGCGGAAAATAATTCCGTAACGCACCGTAGTAACCCCATGCTTGATTTTTGTTTTCAATAGCTATATTGCAGAGCAATAAACGTGTATGCAGTTGTGGTTTGCTATAGTAGGAAATCTTCGAACGGAGCAAGATTAAAAAAGCTGCCAGACCGAGCTAGATGCTGGGGGCACAGTCTTGTCTTCAGCCAGCTCACCATGTTATTATCAACAGCCGCTCATTCCCGAGCCTCATTTAAGTGGTGATAAATGAGGCAAGATGACGTGGTGGGATGATGGCTGCTCCGCTGCGCCACTCTTACAAAAGGCTCCTGCTGTCTGACCTTGCTCCGAACAAAGAACGAGTTAGGAAATAAGCCTAAGTAGCGAATTTGATTGCACTTTAATTTATGATGAAACTTCCGGTTGCGGTTCATCATTAAAAAATATTACTTGCGTTTGCGCTTATTCGCGCCAAAACTTCAATTGCGGAATTTGCGATTATGCTTTGCCGTTTTGAAAATCTGCTTGCGCGATTTGCGTTTGCGCTTATCCGCTCCAAAACTTCAATTGCGGAATTTGCGATTGTGCTTTGCCGTTTTAAAAATCTGCTTGTGCAATTTGTGGTTGCGCTTTCACAGTTACAAAATCTAATTGCGCAATTTGCGGTTGTGTTTTCAATTTTAAAGTTTTCGGTTGCGAAATTTGTGATTGTGCTCTTTTGTTTCAAAAAATCGTTTGCGGAATTTGCGCTGCGCTTAGTTAATTGTTTGTTAAGTGCCCAGCTCTGCTTCATACCTACGCTACCTTTAAATTGCTAACTTTGCTTCCATAACGCAATATAAGGCCTAGCTACCTACAGCCTAACCAATTAAGTATTTAGCGGTGTGCGCTAAGCTTTTTTTGGAATTTGCTCACGGTCATGTAGTAACTTAAAGACAAGCAGCAGACATTGCATGCGGGTGCGACCATAATAGATGCAAAACAACTTTTTCTAGCAACGCTGTTTTATTTTTATTTTCAGTCGGGGTTTTGGCACAAAAAATTACATTAACGAAAAAGGAATGACATACCGACGATCATTTTGAATCTACTAAAGTAAGATAAAATAATCTGGACGAAAAGAATCGATTAATTACCGAATTAAGCCAAAAAAAAGTAACGACAAGACCATATTCTATACTCATTCAAAACAGTAAAGGCTCCAATGCATTCGATGAACAAAAAGTATAGAATATCGATATCGAATATCGATATCGAATATCGATATCGAATATCGATATCGAATATCGATATCGAATATCGATATCGAATATCGATATCGAATATCGATATCGAATATCGATATCGAATATCGATATCGAATATCGATATCGAATATCGATATCGAATATCGATATCGAATATCGATATCGAATATCGATATCGAATATCGATATCGAATATCGATATCGAATATCGAATATCGATATCGAATATCGATTACAATCGATTTTTCGTAACCCTGCCTAGGTATAACAGTTTTTTGCTATACTCTACTAATCTGCCACTACAAAAATATGCTTAAATATGTGGCTGCATGCAAGAATTTCCTCAAATTTCCTAAAAGCAGCAACATTTCTTTTAAGCACCTCCAAATTTCCCTAAACTGAAGAAATTTCCTTAAAAGTGAGAGCCCTGGTGGTACAGTAGCAAAACAGCTATTGCCACTTTAGCTTATGAGTATGCGCACTGTGCTTATAAAATAGAATCGTGTGTGATGTAATAAAGGCGAAACTATTTGCGTCATGAGAGGAGTTGCCAAGTTTGCGGTTTTGGCGCCCAATTGGGCTGATGGTTTTCATCACGAGCTCTGGCTATTTCACGCCCATTGTGATGTAATGGCCTAAATGCGATTTTACGTCGTGTTTGGGCTAGTTTGCTTCATTGCTTGACATATGAGAACAGTCAAGTCTACGCTAAACCTGGATAGAACGTGGGCAAAGTGTACGTAAGATTCTTGCCGGTACGACGTTCCGGCACTAAGTCTTTCACTGGAACGGCGTTCCGGACCGTTCCCGCTTCCTTTCACTACTGCAGGAGATACAAAGAGCGAAACGTCACTTTGATTTCCTATACAGCATCAACTACTTAGAACAGAGAAAGTTTCTGATGATTGACCTAAACCAGAGCTTGGGAACCTTCGGCCCGCTTAAGTTTTAGATGTCGCGGCGTCAGAACGTTTTTAGGTGTACAACCCATCGGTAGAATAGAAAACATTAATCTTTCTTACAAACTGCTTCACATTCACCTACATGCTGTATTTGTGACACCTTAACCGTACAAAAGTCTTCCATTTCACGATAAAAGTAAATGCGGCTGCCTGGCAATCTGCAATCGATGTGGGCCGCTGTGCATTGCTAGCTCCCCACCCCTGATCTAAACCACAATGTTCCAGGCAAACGAATATTGTTTGGAACAAAGTAATTCTTATCTGGCATCAATCATGGACGCAACCGAACAAGAATATGTGAAAGGAATAGGCGCAAAGGACTCAACTGATCTCTGGATTGGGTTATCCGATCAGGTGAGGGATGCAGTAATAACTCTTGGTAACAATGCATATTTTGATATTCTGTAAGCATAGTTTCGTGATACCAAGCGGTTGGCAGTGGTTACAGTCATCACTATTGCTGAGGGAGGTCTGGGGTTTGATTCCTGGGCCGGTCAAGTCAGACACGGTGTCGCCAACGGCTCGTCACTGCTGCAGTGTTTTTTCAAAGCGATGTTGCCTGTAGGAATTAATCTCCGGAGATGGAGCCCACCATTAACAAACACTTGATTTGATGTTTACGTCCTGGACGATTAGTGATGTGTAATGAAACATCGGGGCTTAGCCTACAATGCTCGCAGTTTTTGACTAGTTTCCGCGCAATATGCAATGTTTGATCAAACATGTGTTTTATAATGTTCTGTTGCAGTCAACGATTCAAGTTGTGAATCATGACATTGTCAGAGCAAAAAACATCAATAAAAAAATGTCAAAAACTTTTTAAAAAAATCAAGAGTACAAAAATTCTTTGAGAAAGTTAAAACTTTTCAGGAAGAAAAGTAGTCATAGAAATGTGAAACAAGTTATTAGTGAAGGAGGAAAAGTAAAATCACAGTAAATTTCAAAACTTGGACGTTTCGATCGATTCAGCTGTCATCATCAGCAGTGTATGCTAGGCAGTAAAAAACTGAAAAACTAGAATTTACAATTCTGACTACAAGTAATAGCATAATCCAGGCAGCAGGTCAAAATAAGTTGAGTAATTATGACGCCATTAACTAAAAGCTAATAAAAGACTAAAGATGCGTTTGCCGATACGCGACATGCGGCAAGCGACTACCATTACAAACTATAGTGGCCTGCGACCACTAGCGATTAAGGCGATATAAAGTTTGCTAGCCTGCGGCAAGCAAGCTAATTGTTCAATGATGTCGTAACAATCCAACGTGCATTGTTCCATCCCCGTCGTCAAGACTATCTCAAGTACTGTATTTTTTTATACCGGGCGACAATAAAAATTGTGCAGGTGCAATTCCTTCACATCGCGGGTTTTTTTCACGTTGTCACATCAAAGTTCAACATCAAAATGAAATAAACGAAAAACTGAGGTAGTCCCGTTGTCGCTTGCCGCATATCGGTAAACATACCCTAACGGAGTTAAATGAACAATTAAATCAATAAAGAGAAGCGGATTTGGAGTCAACGTTAATCAATGGCTCATATTTTTGAATGAAAAGTGATTCAAGATTTAATAAGCGTGTAGAATCACCATCACTGCGAAGAATATCCGGTTAAATAAAGTCCATTTTATGGTCAGGATTGTCCGTTAAGTGTCAGCACACCTCGGATTTGTCCGAATGGGAATACTCGTGGCTAAGTCTGTTAATAAGAATGCGTCTAGTCTGTCCTATATAGCTAGAACCACAAGAACACGTTAACCTATATGCAACCCTATATTTCATCAAGGTCTTTGTTCCAGGTGGTGTTGATAATTCGTAGAATAACTCGGTTCCATGTCTGCTCTTCCACCAAGGCTGACAGCGCTTTCTTGGGCTGCACTGACATGTCACCTAAAAAGAGCAACCAAGCAACACCTGTTCTACAATTTTTATTTTCTTCATGGTGGCTCAACACCTTGTCATATTTCTGATTAAAAAATCTCCTGACACAACTATCTCAAAAATAAGCCGGATATTCATTGCGACCAAGCATAACCTTGATATTATCCACCTCTGAACAGATGCTTTCATCAGAACTACAGATCTTGTAAGCATGATCGACCAAAAGATTGACCAAGTTATGTTTATAACGGCGTGGTACAAAGCTGCTCCATTTCGAATATAATGGAGTGCTGGTCGGGTTGCGAAATGTACTGGTTGTAACTGGTTGAACTGTTATCTACTAAAACGTCCAAAAAACTAATACATTTGGTAATTTAAATTTCAATGGTAAACTTTATGTTAGGATGTACTTCATTGAAACTGTCACAGAATATTTTAATGCAGGGTTTCCCAAACTCTCTGGTGCCACGGACCCATTTTTGCGAATCAAGTTTAGTGCGGACCCCACTTTTAAGTTGCGTTAATTTTTCACCCAACTGCTATAAAAGTATAAAATGAAAAACGAAAATAAACTGTGATTAATCGTAGTTTCATTTTTACCGACACAGATGAATCACGTAAATGAGATGAATGGGATTGCTTCTCACAGCTTTTGTTTCAAATATTTGTTCGTAAATTGTACATTTAGACCGAGCGATTGGTGTAGTGCGGTCGGTAACCTGCGGTTCTTTGATCCTCAGGTTGCGGCTTTTTGTGGGGATAAACGAAGACCTTTTTTAGGAGAGGGAGAAACAAAGATCTTTTCAAATTTTTTGATTGCCGTTGTGTTTTTACTGCTCACAGTGTGTTTAATATTTTGCGATATTGGTTAAGATAACTCTTTAAGTGCGGTAGGTTGCCGACCCCTGGCGTACTTGTAAAACACATCATTATCGGTGCGCAAGGTCTGGGGTCCGATCCCCGGGCTGGTCAAATCAGACACAGCGTCGCCAACAGCAGTTTGCCATCATTTCGAGGGTTCTTGGGAGTCGAAGCTGTATTGCACGATCGTTAATAAAGTCACAGTCGAGGGGATAAGTCCCGCCACTTGTTACACGCTTCTTCGTATTACCGCAAGTATAATAAAGGTTTGATTTGATTTTACATTTGCACAATTGCATTGCTTTTAGTTATTACTTAGCTCTACCAACAGGATGTAGGCTAAAAGAAAGTAGGCCGTTAAAGCTTTCATCTTGTATCTTATAAACTTATATCTTAATAAGCTTGCATCGGGGTCTCTCGGGGTCTCTCTGATCTAGTCTATCATCTCTGCTCGTGCGTTTAACTTGTCATTGCAATTAAGCTATTGCAGCATTATAATTCATAAACAATAAAGGCAAGTGCATCATAATCCATGACTAACTTTAATAATTACTCAACAATCAAGATGTAGAAGAAAAAAAACATTCTATAAGACTTTCAATCACTACTGTAATTAATTGGGTCTGTGTATGTCCTGTAAAAGTCATTTAAAAGTTTTAGTTATTTTATTTTTTGCAACATTGTCACGGATTCCCTGTGCGGTCGCCGCGAACCCCCAGGGGAAACTCTGTTTTAATGGAACTCTGTTTTAATTCTGAACTCTGTTTTAATGAAATCAAGGCTATCAAAAACAGCACAGCAATCATCCACAAACAGGTAAAGATTGATGGCTTGTGGTTTGAAGGCGTTCTCGACAAAGCTTTGTCCTCTAGTACAGAGTTTCCCAAACTAAGGAAATAAGAAAGCACCTCCTTGAACTGTACACTTCAACAATTTCCTCATGTTATTTTTGCCTATGTCTTTAAGAAGAAAATCTGTATCATTGTTGAATAATGAATTATATTATCCAGTATTAAATTAATTGTATAAACTTTGAAGTTGGCCTGACTTCCCGTCCTGTAGGCAAGGAACTTCTTTAGCTATTGATCTTCACCCTGGCTACGTAAAGAATTTGACTCGAGTGGTGACGTAGACACACGAGTGGCTACGTACCACAAAGGTTAAATTCTTTTAGATATATTTATCCGAAGGGATGAGTGATCCTGGCAAGATTATTCGTTCTGCAAGATAAATGCATTTTACCTGAGTGCGGCTGATGAGGGCTAATATACCGCAACAGCGCTGTCCCGCTCTATAGTTTTGATTATTTAATTGTTCATTTAACTCCGTTGGTTCTTTCATTGGGTTTAATTTTATGACGTTATAATTACTAGGGCCCGCTAAAGTAAATAAAGTCAAAATTTCTTCAGGACCTTGTTACATGATCAAATGTGTACTAACGTTCGTTTCAGGTGTTCAGCAGTCTGTTTTAATAGAGTTTATAAGTCAAAATTGTCTTTATTAAAAATTTTCTTACAAAAACGAACAAATTTATGTTTTTTAAACACTTTTTTGAATTTTTGAGCTGCTATTAAAATTTTATGCGCAGTTTTATTTGATTTTAAATTTTTGAAATACTTGCAATATTTGCACTATCGTCACAATAATGCGTGCGGTAATTGAGAAGGAAATAGCACTTATTATGCATGAAACGTCATTGTTGATGCATAAATACATAATTGTTAGACAATTAATCTAATCCTGTAAAAGCCTTGCGCTCTTTACACGTGGTCTTTTAAGTTGTAGCTTGCAAAGCAAAGAATGCCAAAACAAGCCAAATCTTCTATAGCGAAAGTTAGGCAAACTTGCCAGGAATATCCGGATGAGTTTTCGGCAACTCCTGCTGGCGACTTGCGATGCAACTTTTGCGATCTGTTAGTCAAATGCAACAAAAATTTTTTGTGGAAAGCCACCGCAAAAGTAAGCAACACCAAGGAAAATTGGAGACGAAGAGTAAATCTCAAAGTATGCAAACCTTTTTACATTTCGATCAAGTAACCTTCAAGGAACAGGTTGTTTCTTCACTCTTAGCTGCAGATATCCCACTTCATAAACCAAACCATCCTTCCTTAAAGTCTCTGTTTGCTAGAATGGGAAAAGTATTGCCTTCGGAGACTGCAGCCCGCGCATGTGTTGCTAAATTGGCATCCCAACAAGAGGAACAAATTCAAGAATTACTTCGTGACAAAATTTTTTTTTTTGATTGTGGATGAAGCAGAGGTTGCTAAACAAAAGTATATTAGTGTGCTTGTGGGCCGCTTAGATGCTCCAAATCAGACATTCCTCGTTAATTGCCATGCACTTGACAGCGGTCGCAATGTTAATAGCAGTGGTATTCTGCACACTGTGGATGACATATTGCGACAACTTGATATAAAACGCGAGAATTTTTCATTGTTCTTGACTGATGCTGCTCGGTACATGTCTTCGGCTGGAAAGACATTAAAGGAATTATACCCTTCTTTGATGCACCTCACCTGCGTTGCGCACTTACTACATAACTGCGCTATGCGTGTGCGTGCTCATTTTAAAAATATTGATGAAGTAATAGCAACCATCAAGGCAGCAACTATCAAAAACAAAGATCGCAAGAAAGATTTTCATGATGCTGGTCTGCCATCTCCTCCTGACCCTGTAATTACACGATGGGGAACTTGGCTTAGAGCTGCCTTATATTATAGTGAGAACCTTCCAGCTGTTCGTACCATTGTCAACAATTGGACAAGTGCAGGCCTCTTAGTCAGCAGAGCAAAAGACGCTATCAATGTGCAAGGTTTGGTGTCGGACTTGGTTAAAATGAATCAATACCGGACTCTAGCAGCCAAGGTAGAGTTCTTAGAAGGAAGTGCCTGCACAATAACCAAAGCATACGGACTGGTGAAGAATATGCAATTCGATGATGGTCCTTGCGCAATTAAAGACTACATTAACAAACGACTATCCAACTCTGATTTAGAAACAATAATAAACTGTACCAACTTGACAATTGACCCAACAAGCTACGCACTATTGCAAAAAGCCCAGCCAACCTCTGCTGCTGCTGAGAGGTCGTTGTCTATGCTCAATAAATTACTGAGAAAAGACAGAAACTTTGATGTTAAGAACGTGAAAAAATATATGATGCTTTATTACAACAAAACGTCCTTGTAATTATACTGCGTGGCTTTCGTTAAAAAAATCATAGACATACTGTTAGTGTACAGTACAGTTGCGATAGCAACGCAATTTTTGTGTTACACACTAATTGATACCGGTACACACAATGGCTCGTTATCCTAGGATGTAACGTCATGCATCGCTTTGTTGCATTAGCTTCAACACTGAGTAATTGAGAAAATGTTCGAAGTAGGCTACCTTTTTCTTAAAAACTTATGTAAATTGCAGATTATAAAACATATTTCATTAATAAAGTGCAACAAGACATAAATAATACGCGGAAGCGGTTACGTCAAAATAAAGTCAAAATTTTACTACAATAAAGTTAAAAATTAATTTTTTTAGGTCAAAAAATGGCCCTAATATTTACACTACTTATTTTGATCAGTTGCCTGGGTTACCGGTACACTATAACTTGCAGTTAGAACTGTTAATTTTAGTTCTTACAGTTTTGTACTTCAGCCACTAGCTTTTATGATTTCTACCGAAACTAAATGACACAAAATAATACAAAAAGTCAGCGAGTAATGTTGTGATCGATGAAGAAAGCGCGTGCAAGCCGTGCATTGAATCCTGTAATACTAGGGTAGAAAAAATGCGGTATGCTTGATTAACGCTGTTCACATGCCATCAAGTGGGTCTAAAGGCCACGGACTTTTCGCATCTCAATCACATTTTTGATGTCGTCGCTGAAAAAATGATTGCGACATTTTCCATCTCGGAATCTCAACATGTTTCCAGCAGACGTTCGCTTCGTTCGAGTTCGCTGCCAAGTTTGCAAAATTGCTGTCAAGCATTTTTTTAAGCTTTATTCTTAAAACTAGTTTGACGTTTAGTTGGAAGCATCAGATAATTGCATGAATGGTGGTAACTAGTGAGGTTGCTCTAGATCAGTGGTTCTCAAACTTTTTAAAAATAATTTCGACTGTACGCCTGTACGGTCTCTAAAAACTTTTTTCTATCACTCTCGGTCCTTTATTTTTAAGCATAAATTTTCACGCAAATTCAAGTGAAGAGCAATATAAAAGGTCATCACGTCCGCAGATGTCCGATTCTCCTTGCAAAGTCAAGTGAAGAGCAATAAAAAAGGTCATCACGTCCGCAGATATCCAAGCAATCACAATTCAGTGGGATAATTTATCAGAAATCCGCGACCTCTTTGCGGTCTCCCTGAAACTGCTTCGCGGACCCCAAAGGGAGCGTAGTCCCCACTTTGAGCACCACTGCTCTAGATCATGCAATCGAAGAAGAGTTTTTATGACACACATTGACGTATTTTCAGGGCAGCCCTCACAATTTTCGATGGATCAATGGTCATGACGCGTTAGTATTCGATGCCTGGGATACAAATCAACCGAATGTGACGTAAGTAGCCCTTGCTACGTCAGCAATTTCACGGGACAATATAGCTATATGTTGATCAGGATTTTTAGTCGTAGTGTGAAACTTTACCAGTAGGCTATATTCAAGTAGGGAAACCTGGTTATTTGGCGTTGGGGTGATTGTTTCAGTTTGAGTGTGATGAAAAGCGTATGCCAGGTTTCAGTTTTGGTTTGTTTTCAAGGCTGTTGAACAATAGGTTCCAGTTTCGATTTCAGTTTAGCTTACAACAGACTTCGGTTTTAGAGTTTCAGCTTCGGATAAAGTTTCTGCCAAGAAAGCAAACTTACATTGAATAGAGATTATTTCGATTTATTACAATGATGCGTGACAGCTCAGATAACCGAGTGAGTAGCACCACTGCTTCAGAGTTGGTTCAAGTTTGATTCCGAATCGGGTCAAACGAAAAACTCCGAAATTGGTGTTCACAGCTTCTCTATCGGACGCCCAGCATGAAAGGGACAGTGATGTTGTTAGTGGGATGATTATTAGAACCTAAATCCAGGTTTCAGTTTCAGTTTTGACGTTTCAAGAAAAGACGATTTTGGTTCAAGTTTATGTTTTAAAAAATTTGGCTGAGTGGGCATCAGTTTCAGTTTCGATTCAAAAATCTCCTTTAAAATTGGAATTCCAGGTTTCAGGTTCTAGCCTTGAGTATGTCCTACAAAAGAAAAAAACGCGAAAATAATGAAAATTAATGAATCAAACCAAAATTTCATTATGCTTGGGATATTACGCTAAAGCGTGTAAATAATAAATAACAGACGTTGTTTTCAATTGTATTGAACAGAATTTGAGCAGTAATTCAGGGAGACTGCAAAGTGAGTTTGTGCTCTTCAAGTCAGCAGACACCCGTATACCGGTGTATGTCACACGCGATCGGCTCCAGCCGCAAATCAAACCCGTCACGTAGGATCTGTAACGTGCGCGTGTCACCGTTAGGTCATGTCCACTGACGAAATGAGCAGCGGGGCCCTTCTCCGCGTCTTAGCTCCTTGGCAACACAGCTTATAACTGGGCCGAGGCGTCGGAGCGGTGGCGAACAGTTAGCGGTTCTACGTTCGATTTGTACGACCTGGTAATTAGCAGCAGATCTTCCTCAACAGTGACGACGTCGTTTGCCACCACGCCTACACAAAATACAATGAAAATGTAATAAAACAACGCATATTTTGTTAATAAACTGTAAGTTTATGTCGTTGTTTCTGACGATGTTAATTTTGTTTATATTTGCGTTGTTTCGTCACAGAATCGAGCAATGCGTTTTCTTTCTCATCAAGCATCCAAATTTGCGCCCAAAAATGTTTCCAAGCATTTACCTTGGAATTAACTCAGCTGTTAAGCGCATCGCTATCGGTGTGGGGGGTTCGATTCCCTGGCCGTTCAAGTTGGACACAACGTTGCCAACGACTCGCCACCGTTACGACGTTTCTTCGGAGCTGTGTTGTCCAGGCGCTAAGTCGTGAGAATGGATCCCACCACTCGTTACACGCTTCGGTGTAATATCGCGAGTTTAATGAAGATTCGATTTGATTTTTGAAATTTGCGACCCGAAACAAACTTATGGCGGACTTGCACCGGCCGACGAGCATGTCGTTGCCGACCTCTGGTTCTGCAGGAAGCAAAGTATTTGCGCGACTGGTTAATAAAAATTGTGTAGAGGCTTAATGCACTAAATGGGAGAATGGGAAACAAAAGGAGCGTGTCCGATGGCCCACTCCATAAGTTTTTGTTAAGACAATGTTATAATGTAAAGAGTTTGAATGCAGCGCCAAGCCGAACTGGCCTACAGAACTTGAATGAAAATAGATGTGTTGAGAAGTAAACAAACAAAACTTGTCTTCTAAAAAATTTATCTTGTACGTGCTTTTTGTTGTCTCCTAACCTACTTTTCCTTCAAATTCTGTTGGCCAATGCAGCGCCATGTAAAGTGTTTACTTGCTTTAAATAATATAATCAAAATTTTGCTTGTTCTAAAAAAGGAGAGCGCTTGCCGTTTGCCTCCTTTCTAACGCCGCTGGAATAAATGGCTGGCAAACTTCCGACTAGCAACTTGCAATAATTGCAGCGGCAGCCTAATAAGTTTACTGCAGAAACATTAAATTTCGCAAAAACGACTTGTGTGCTAGCGGAGCCTTTTAAGCCCGGGTAATTATTTCAAATCTTTTGTTTTTTCTGGCAGCTATCCTGGTAGCACCTGCATCAAAACCGAGTTAGACGCGAATGGGAACTGGCAAACTGCCAGATGCAGCGAAGAAAAACCTTTTGTTTGCAAGAAAGGATTACGAGGTGAGTTTGAAAATTGTTTTGTCGGGCTTATGTCGCTAATCAACCACATAATATATTTTTTTCTCGACATTCTGCAGGTTTATATGGTGGTACAGCTCTTTCCTGCATGCCTTCTTTTTTGTTATGTGAAATTGATTTGTAATGTTTTATAACTACCACAAGATATTTTTCGAATTTATTGAGTAATTTTTGATAGCCATGCCCCATAACGTCTAGCAGGGTTGGGAATCGATACTGAAAAAAGTTAAGAAATAATCGATATTCGATAGTTCACCAAAAAGTTAAGAAATAATCGATTTCGATCGTAGTTTAAAAAAGTGAAGAATAAAGAATATTGTGATCGATATTCGATATTATGCTGAGTGATTTTAGCTTTTTCGAAATACTGCAAACCTAGTGTTGACGTACACCAAATGCACTTTTGCAAGCAAAGTTACTGGTACTCGCCAGAATCACAAATTTTGTCAGATGCTAGTTTCTCAACTCTCTGGCAACTCTTCCATTGTGGCTTTGCAATTTGCTTTTGTCCATAGTTAAGATTAAAAGAAAAATACGATAGTTTTGCTAGTACAGGTTTACGGAATGAATGTATTATTGCACACGTTAGCGCCAAATAATTGAAATGACAAAAGCAATGATGCTGATAAAACATTTTAAGCAAACGAATGGTTAAACATTTAAACTACGGCAGTGACATTTTGGCCTTTGATCAGAATCAAACATGATGGATGGACCCGGGTAGTGTTTTCTTTTAATTCAAATGCAATTTGCTGCGCTAAGTGATAAAATTTTTCGGGTCTTCGGCCCATGCCCTATGAGTGCCCTGCTTTTCTGAGCCATGTTCTTTTTAATCATTGCTTATGGTCCCAGTAGTTTACCGGGCTTGCTAACCTCGCATGCTGTAACTTACTTTTAATTTGGCAATTTCGCATTAAGTGTTGCACTAGTTTGGAACTGGGTTAGCGCTTTGCGCACAGCAGTGTTCCCTCTAGAGTGAGAAGTTTGAGAAATATGCAAAATTTTTGGGCAAATTTTACTGATTCTGAACCAGAAATTAATATTATAAAATGCAAAACTGAAAAACTTAAACAAAAAACTTGAATATTTTAATGCAGGACTGTAGCTTGTATCTTGGAAAAACAAATTTAATGCAAAAAATTTGTAAAAGGGGTCCTCAAAGTAGTGAAATCTTTGGGCAAAAATTTCAATGAATTTATCAGTTGGGCAAATTCGCTCTAGTCAAAATCCTAGAGGGAACACTGGCGCACAGTCTTGATTATCTTCAACATTTATCAATATCAGCAACTATACGTTAGGGTATCTATCCGCCTATTGATGTGCTTATAAAAATTGACTTAATTGTTCCAAGGCTATGGGGAGATGGTTAAACTTTAGAAGGGTAAAAAAGCTTGTATTTACACAAGCAGAAGCCAGGCGAGAAAAAACATTTATTCAAACGAGGAAGGTGTACAGAATATGATGTTATATGCTATTTTGCATTTTCATGCTGCTTTATTATATTTAACATCAATTTTTGGACTTTGCTGCGAATGAAAAAGTCAGGAGCCCTACAAGCTAGCTCAAAGCTTGTAGTACCATAGCCCTTGCACACCGCTTACCTGTCCCCAAGTGCTACAAGCCCCCAAAATATTTTGCTCCCCAAAATTGTTAGAATAACTTGTTTCCATACATTGAGCATTTGACTGAAGGTGTCTATTATTAACAGTATACGCCGAGTATGTGTGACTTTATTTTAGATGATGCCTTTCAACAACGTTTTTGGAGGACTTTCCATAACAACTTTTTTGTAGCCCCCCTCCCACACTCCGGACGTGCCTGCAAGACCAACTTTGGCTATTACTTTTTGCACAACTTCAAGCACTGCGTAGTTATAAAGCGCAGGCCTCCCGGTACAATGACAGTCCGATTAAAAACTGGAGTTGGTTGAGCAATTTTATTGATAAATTCAATAGTCAAGCAGTCTCACTGCTGAGCTTTATGCACTAGTAGCAACTCATATCAACCTCGAGTTTCCGTCTACGCTACTTCTGGTACTGGTACTAGGAAGGCCTATGATTGTTTTTCGGGAAACCAAAATGCAGCAGGCTACCAGCTGATCACTAATTCAGTCGGCCACCAATAAAGCAGTAAAATTACCGGTACCTATATACCTACACCACCACAAAACTGCTAACTTCGCTTCCATAGCGCAATACAAGGCCTAGCTACCTACATCCTAACCAATTGAGCATTTAGCCGCATGCGCTAAGCCTTTTCTGGAATTTGCTCACGGTCACGCAGTAGCTTAAAGACAAGCACCGGACATTGCATGCGGGTGCGACCAGATAGATGCGAAACGACTTTGTTCTAGCAACGCTGTTTTATTTTTATTTTCACTCGAAGTTTTGGCACAAAAAAATTATATCAGCGAAAAAGGAATGACATACCGACAAGCATTTTAAATTTACTAAAGTAAGATAAAATAATCTGGACGAAAAGAATCGATCATCGAATATCGATTTAAGCCGAAAAAAAGTAAAGATAAGGCCATATTCGATACTCATTCAAAAAAGTAAAGGCTCCCAGGCATTCGATGAACAAAAAGTAAAGAATATCGATATCGACTATCGATTACAATCGATTTTTCCCAACCCTGACGTCTAGTATGGGAAGATGGGGTGAACTGATACTGCGGGTATGTTGGATCACAAAAAGTATATTGAGTAAAGAGCCAGGCGGGTTCAAGTCTCTCTCAAATTTTTCGAGACTACTGCTGCAGCATCATTTATTTTCTCTCTTCATATGCCAACAATGATTGATTGAAATCCACAAGTGACCGAGACTTGTGGTTTTTTCAGAGACGTGTCCTGACGGCTGGTATTACGCAAATAAAAAGTGCTATCGGTTCTTCCTCAACGACAACCTTCACTTGACGTGGACACAAGCACGAGATTATTGCGCATCAATCAACGCGCAGCTTCTCAAAATAGAATCGTGAGTAAAAATATAATCCTGCACGATTAACGCAGAATCTCTTAAAAAACCAAAGTAGTTAAATGCTTTAATCAGGTGAAATTATTTTTTTGCGATGACATAAACGTTTTCACGTTTAACTATGTTTGTTTTTTTTATTTGTTTAGGGGCACATTTATCCTCCTATCACGAGAAAGCGATCAAAGTTGCTTAGGAGTTGCCAGCCATCAATTTACCACTCTAAGATGGGGGAATACCGCTAAGTGCCTTTCCCAACGGCACAACAAGTAAACTTGCCGGCTTGTTCTCCACACTGTCCCTTAAATGCTGAGCGTCAAGCAGAAGCAGGGAAGCTGTGAATACCAATTTTAAAGTCATTGGTTTGACCCGACTCGGAGTCAGACCCGAGTCTAAAGCTCAAGAGGCGGACGCTGTTACGCTCGGCCATCTGATAGTTCGATATAAAACCCTTTCGCGCGCAAATGAAGTTTATTTGAATTAAAAGCCAACATTCATTTTGCTCTCAAAATTTGCAGTCAAGTAAATGCTTTGTTGTTATTGATGCGCCAAAATCAAAACGTTGTTGGTAAGAGCATGGCAAACAGGTAAACTCAAACTCGCAACACTTTTCGTGCAAAGGAACCGATCGTATCTCAGATGTTGCTTACTACGTTGATTTATATTTTCAGATTAGAAGAGCAGTTGTACATTGCAAGTTACTTTCCTCAGTGGAACGACGCCAATGTGCTTCAGATATGGATGGGACTTTCCGGTATGAAACACTGTTGGTGCAATTATCATGCAGCAATTATCAAATCAAAATCTCCTTTATTCACGCCATATTATACACCGAAGCGTATAACGAGTGGTGGGATCCATCTCCTAACAACATAGCTCCGCAGAAACATCGTAGCGGTGACGAGCCGTTGGCGACGCTGTGTCCGATTTGACCGATTGGGGAATCGAACCGAGACGTCCCGCATCGATAGCGATCAGCTGAACAACTGAGCAGACCGACTGGTCACGCGCCAATCACGTGGAAGTGATGAATTGTTGCCAGAGAGTTCTGTAATATTTTTTTTAATTTTCTCTGCGGCAGCCCTCCTTGCTAAACTGAGTAAACTTTACAAGCTTGTCTCACATTTTGCACCAATGAAAAAGTAAAGTTTGCTCAGAATTTTCGTGCCCATCCTTTTCTTTCTTGCCTTATAAAGTCATTGATTTATTGTGCTTACAATCAGCGAAGGTCGGTGTGCAATTGTGCACGGCTGTGATGGCCTGTGGCATCTCAATAAACTGCATTGACATTTGTTAGATGTGAGGGTTGACGACGTGTTTCAATGGTCGGACGGCAGCAGGCTCAGAGATTATACAGAATGGGATGTGCAACCAAGTGCAATAGCACGACAAGGGATAGATGACTGCGTATGGATTTACACCGGAAAAGGCAAGGATGTTACCGTGAATCCTCTATTGGAGCGCAATCTTTATTTGAGCGCCACCCCTGATACAACGTTACTGTAGGGAAGGGTTGAAAAATTAAGCGTCGTGGCGCTGATGTAGACGTTTTAGGGTATTTGATATTAAAACTGTTGTTTTATTTATTTTTATGTATCGTTGCTGCAGTTTGGAAATCATGTGGTTTGCAACATGCGAGTGTTTCATCTGTTGAAAAACGCCGTTTTCTCATCTATATAGTTGCACATGTTAGGCTTTTGAGGCTTTTGCCAGCTTTGTTTTTTCTAAAGAAACGTTTAGAAGTTGTTCTATCTGCTGGATTTTTGCGCAGTCTCGTAGAAGATGTCGCTATTCTTGAATAATCTCATCTTTTTTTTGTATTAAAAAGATCGGTTCGAAAGCATGCATTATGTGACGTGGCCAATGACGTTGACATCTGCTGTACGATAGATTTAAACCATAGCTTCAGCCCGTTGATTGCCAAGACCACTGCCAAATATTATTAAATTCGATGATAATGTTCTTTTAGAACAGCTCAGGTAGCCGAGTGGTAAGAACATGTGCTTCTGGAGCTGTAAAATCGAGTTTGATTCCTAGTCGAGTCAAACTAATGATTTTAAAATTGATATTCACAGCTTCCCTGCTTGACGCTCAGCATTAAAGGAAGAGTGTGGAGAACAAGCCGGCAAGTTTGCTTGTTGGGCTGTTCAAAAAGGCTCGTACGGGATTCCCCTATCTTGGTAAGGTAGACAAACGGCTGGTAAATTCAAAGCAAGCTCGTTAATAGCGCTTTGATTGCTTTCTCGTGATAGAAGGATAAGCATGCAGCTGAAATAAGCCAACAACTTTTTATTTAAGATAAAACTTCCAAGCATCTTGCGTGTAGACAACAAGAAATTGCAAGTAACGTTTAATTTCATTTGGAATATACTGTAAATACAGTACAAAAAATAGTTTGCTGACCCTGAGTAAAATAACTTGCGGTATTTGGAGAGAAGTAAGCAGAAATTATCAGCTGAGATTTCAACTCTTTTCACATTAAGCGAAACGTTTTTGGTGAAAAAGTATTAATGCAAGCCAATTCTTGTTTGCTCAAATAAGCTCGAATCGCAACTGTCGCACGTTTTTCCCATTCAGAATTTCGAATTGCTCTGAAAGCAACCAATGAAGCCACGCAGTTCTATTTTTTTGTTTCAAATATGATAACTTCGAATTAATTCTCGTGGTGTATTGTGTCACATTGTTTGAAATTAAGCAAGGTGCTATTTTTTGATACATATTTGTATTTTTTTCTGTCTCGTTATTAATGTTTGCATTCGCAAGTTGCTCCAACTGGGTGCAGTAGACTTAGATGACCTTGTCGATTTTCACTGTTTCTATCCTGCGCTCTTTTGCGTCTTTGAAAATCAATTAACTTCGTTCTTCTTCTAAATAACTTAAAGCAATGTTATGTTGCAGAGCGAAGCAACTGGGAAATAGGAAACTGCTTCACGTTGCAACCATACGCTTGTGAAATTCCTGAAGGAGTAAGCTTGTCTCCTGTGCCTATTCCTTCAGGTAGTACTACAGTGGAATGATAAGCATGTGCTTGCATGTTAGATAATGTTTCCTCGCAAGTGCAAGATTTGTTCACCTAGCGATACGCTGACACACCTACATGGCTCTGCAACTGATCAGGAAACGCTAACATGCATGTTCAACCTTGGTCTCCATTTTATTGATTTTACCAAGCCAGTGTTTGCATAAGTCATGGCTGCAGCTTCCTAATTCAAACTGATATATCTCCCTATGCAATTAGGCATTCAGCACGAACAAGACCTTATTGCTCTCTCATTCAAAGACAAGACCCGTTCGTCGACTACCAAAGCCAGTTCGCCGACCGCATGAGTCGTGAGTGGTTTTGCGAACGGTTCATAAAACCACTCACGACCGGTGCCTTGCACTTGCGACCTCTGTCGATCATTTTTGCATTCGGCGAATGCTTTTTCGATCGCCAACAATCTAGCCTGACCAGTCGGTGACTGCGTGCAAAAAACTAGCCTTGGTTTATCAGCAACAGGTCGCATCGCTAGGTGAGATCGTAACCATACTACTGTACCCAGCCAGTATGAACTGCCATTTTTGCTCATAAAGTTAGCCGATTAGTCGGTGTATTGAGATCCAGAACTGGTTTCGCGGTTCGATGCTCAAATAGGACATTTTTTGTGATGCATGTACTTCACTAATACAAAACCTTTAGCTGCAATCACGTGGCTTAAAAAAAGGAAGAACTGCCATTTAACTGCATGAGATGGAAAATTTTTCAAGCTTATAGTTACCAAAGTTACTATTGAGATCAAATGTCAGGATGTCCCATGTCGCACGCCAGCGTGTCATTACCTCTAAAGGCTAGTTAACGCCCCTCCTTAGGTTCACGCCTCTGCCACAGGTTATAGCTGATGATTTATTGATAGAGATATAGGCGACAAAAAGAAATAGGCCTGCTGCGGATTTACTTATGAATGTTTATAATGATATTGAATGGTGATTTGTTGACTTTATTTAGCGAACTATTCTTGCGAGGATGGTTGGAGATTGCATAAACAGCATTGCTATTTTTTTTCTTATGATGAGCTTAATTGGGACGAAGCCGAGGCTTATTGTCAACTTCCTGAAAATCGCTTTTCACATCTCATTAGCATCCACGATGAGAGCGAAAATTCATTCATATCTGGTAAGCTTTTAAATCAAATCAATTCTTCATCATACTCGCAGTATTACTTCGATGTGTAACGGGTGGCGGGATCCAACTCCGCTGCTTAACACCTGGACAACGCAACTCCGAAGAAACGTCGCAGCTGTGGCGAGCCGATGGCGACACTGTGCCCGATTTGACCGACTTGGAAATCGAACCTCAGATATCCTGCGCCAACTGGAATGTCTTTAGCCACAGCGCCAACTGACCGGCATCAACTATCTGGTAAGTTTTTGGCAAGCAACTGGGAGTTAGTTACCAATAACACAGTCAAGAAACAGCTAAAATACTTGCTCGGACGTTTCGGCTAACTTCTGGTGCCATTGTCAATGTTTCAAGCTACGCTGGCTAGGCCTAATTATGTTGTTACGTTCAGAAAACGTCGCAAGGACTATGAGGCGTTCCCTAAACGAAGAAACAAAGAATGACAGTTGACTACTGTCCCCGTAGATTCTAATTGACAAGGAATATGCTGTCCTATCAGCGCCTAACGTGCGATGTATCAACAAATTCTTGTCTTCAACGAATTCTATTGATTCAACCACATGCAACACGATAATTAACCTTAGCATTTAAACCTAACTTAAACACACTTAATTAGATCTAACTAGCTGCGGATACGCTAGAGGTAACTTTAGCGTTTCCTAAAGAAATAGAGAACAAAGTAAACACACTGACCAAAAATTAACCGGCATGCAACAACTATACAAACAGCAAGAAAAAATAACCCTTGCACCAGGTAGCAAAGGTACAAAGACCAGTGGTAGCCAGCACAGGCATCACGGGAAAGCTAGACAGACTAACAACGGTCCCGTAGTGTAAATCATAGCCAGCACCGAGCTACGATCCAACCGAGAAAATAGCTATGTTTCAACAAACACAGATAACTGTCAAATACAGGGCTAATCGCGCTCGCAGGCTAACAAATACAGGCATAATAATAGGTGAAACACACTTACCGTGCAATCCTATTACAGCATAAACTACACTTCAAGTCCCAACACTGCACTTATCCAATCTCTAATATAATGGCAAACACAAACCCGCCAACATAGAACATTATACAAACATGGGGAGATTCTTGATTGAATTGCGTTTATAATCCCTAATTCTTTCAAATTGTTGATTAAATACAATTCTCGCTGCCATATTTACTATTGGACAATGAACATGTACCATACGGTAGTAAAAATTGGAATGGTCTTAGCAGAAATCGTTGAAAAAAAGCTATTAAACTGGTCCGCCCAAACTATCACTTTTCAATGTGACAACAAGTTTTATAAACAACTTGTAGTGATTGCAAAATATGCTTTGCATAGTTGCAATACTTTGTGTAGTCGCAATGCCTATTTATTTATCGCATAATTATTCAGCTCATGACTACGACATTCGACTTTAGAGCTTAGGCCTATTCGTTACACAATCTCGTAGTTGATGATTTGTTCTATTGAATGACTTTGTATTATCCGCTTTAGTTTAATGGTTTGCTTTGATGATTATTATTTACCGCTCTTGCATAACAGACAGGAAATAAGCTTATATATTTATGGATTCTGATTCTGCCAAAATAGATGGTTTTAAAAAGATAGTTCAGAGACGTAAAGCAAATGTACTCCTGCGTTTGTAAAATGTTGTTTGTTGTATTTCAATAAACGGACAAAAACCGTCACACACTTTTGGAGTCAGATCGTTTGATCGTTTGCCATGACGTCGTAACGCGCTCGCCCACTGGATCTTTGATGACTGACATTATCATGAACTACGTCATTGACAAAGCCCTCGCAATTTTTCCCGAGCTTCACCGACCTAACTTTTTCTGCCGACCTGTAGATGACTGTTTTGCCACCTTTCCAGAACCAACTTTATCGACGTCTTCTTCAATATCCTCTACAAAATACAGATCCAATTAACAACAGAAATGAAGAAATGAACAACTCGATATTGCCTTTCTTTACGCGTGCATCGAAAAATGAGAATGCGGGTTCAAAACTAGCACTCAGCACGACGCACTCAAACCGGTCTTTTTCTCACCACAACACATTCACACCGGTCTTTTTCTCACCACAACGCACTCACATCGGTCTCTTTCTCACCTCAACGCACTCACACCGGTTTCTTTCTCACCACAAAGCACTCACACCGGTCTCTTTTTCACCACAACGCACTCACACCGATCTCTTTCCCAACACAACGCACTCATACCGGTCTCTTTTTCACCACAATGCACTCAAACCGGTCTTTTTTTCACCACAACGCACTCACACCGATCTCTTTCCCAACACAACGCACTCACACCGGTCTTTTTCTCACCACAACGCACTCACACCGGTCTTTTTCTCACCACAGTGCACTCACACTGGTCTCTTTTCCAACACAACGCACTCACACCGGTCTTTCTCTCATCTCAACGCATTCACACCGGTCTTTTTCACCACAATCGCACCGGTCTCACTCACACCGGTCCCTTTCTCACCACAACGCACTCACACCGGTCTCTTTCTCACCACAGCGCACTCACGCCAGTCTCTTTCTCACCGCAATCGCACTCACGCCGGTCTTTTGCCTACCACAATCGCGCTCACGCCAGTCCCTTTTTAACCGTAATCACACTCACACCGGTCTTTTTCTCACCGCAGTCACCATCACACCGGTCTCTTTCTCACCACAACCGCACTCACTCCGGTATCTTTCTCACCACAACGCACTTACATCGGTCTTTTTCTCACCACAACGCACTCGCACGGGTCTTTTTCTCACTACAGTGCACTCACACCGGTCTCTTTTCCAACACAACGCACTCACACCGGTCTTTTTCTTTCTCACCACAACGCATTCACACTGGTCTCTTTTTCACCACAACACACTCACACCGGTCTCTTTCACACCACAACGCACTCACACCGGTTTCTTTCTCACCACAGTGCACTCGCACCGGTCTCTTTCTTTCTCACCACAACGCATTCACATCGGTCTCTTTTTCACCACAACGCACTCACGCCAGTCTCTTTTTCACCACAACCGCACTCACACCTGTCTCTTTCTCACCACAATCGCACTCACACCGGTCTCTTTCTCAAATATTCCAGTTTTTTCCCCATTCGCTACAGACGCAATTTAATCAACAACTTCCTCCAACGTTCGTTTGTGATCTGTAAATCATACTTGCAAATACTCACGGAATGCCGCTCAATTAAAGCAACCCTTCTGAAAAATGAAGATCCTTCTAGATTTATAGCCAGACGTATTAAATAGTAACTAGCTAACTTTTCCAGACACGCTTATCTGTGTGCGTCTCCGGAACAGCTGCTGGAGTAGGAGGCTTCAAACATCTTGATCCTCTGCGACGAGGAGTAGATGCTTTAGTTGGATGCTAAGGTTGGACCAAGTTGGATCTTAATTGTAATTTTTACAACAAACTCGTCCCAACCTCAAAGCCGAACTCGCAGCAAGTTTACCTTCAAATTAACGCAGCTGGGCAATATAATGCAACATCGAGAAATCATCGCAGCAGTTCATTAACAAGCATCTTCCTGATTCCCAATTACGTTTCATCCACTCAGCCAACAAACTTAAAAACTACTTTCACATAAAGATCCTCAAAACCACCTCACAAAAAGTAACCTGGTATAAGCCTACCGCCTTAAGTGCCTTAAGTGTTCTTATGCATCCTTCTACACTGGTCAGACTCGCAGAAACTTCATCAAACGCCTGGAAGAACATCAAAGTAGAGACACCTCGGAAGTATGTAACCACATCCAATCCTACACCCACCATGAGGTAGACTTTAGCAACCCACAAATCTTCACCCATTCTCCAGATAAATACACACTTCTCATCCTTGTTCATTCAACTACACAAAACGTATCTTACGGACTCGACATTTTTTCCACTTCGCCTCTTTAACACGTGACTAAAAAGCCCCTCCTGTCTCACCTCATTTCATTGTTTAAGATATAGCTAAGGGTAGGTATAGTGTTGACGATGGCACCAGAAGTGAGCAAAACGTCTGCCCAAGTATTTTTAGCTGTTTCTTGACTGTGCTATTTGTAGTTAAACTGGTGATTTTCTCATTTTTAGAAAGTCTTGTCATAATAAGAAAGGTTAACTTGGCTTGTTTTGGTTCAAAGCAGTGCATGATTTTGCAAAACAATTCTTGAGTGATCGTTTTGTTTGTTTCGCTTTGCGCGACTTTCATCTGATTCAGTTATCGAAGCAAGCATTGTTGCTTGTTCCAAATTTTCAATTAGCAATGAGTAGGTAACGTGTCTCTTGCTTCAGGTCACATCAAAGGTCAATCATGGACTGGAATGACGGACCGAAAAAATAATGCATGGTCCTGGTCGGACGGAACAGTAACCGGAGTGAGTTTTTGCGACATCTTCCATCTTTTAAGCTTAATTTAGCGCACTGATCACGACTATGCTGCCTTTCAGGCTCTATATCAATGTTGATATGACTTCAGGAAAGTAGAGGATGAGTTGACTTTTTTTTAAGTAGTAATTACCTGGTGTCAATATGTCTGCCGTAGTATTAGGCATGGTACTAACGCAGTAAACTGGTTAATTCAGCGCGCTGAACACGATAATGCTGCGTTTCGGACCGTATATGAATATTGGTATCGCTTTATTTTAGTGATTGCTCTTTCGTTTTATTGTTCGTATCGTTGTATCTTACAAGCTTTCGTTAGACTTGGAAAAGGGGAGGCTCATTGTTAAATTAACCCATTGCCCCTGGTTTTTTGATATTTTTCTCAACTCTTCCGACCGAAGACATGCGCAACCACGACAAACCACCTCCGCGTTTGTGCCATTATCGTTGGAAATGCATTTCCAATACTGACTCGTCAGCAATGGCAGCATAGCACGGGTTTTGAATGTAAACTTTTGCTTTCTTAAGAATTTCCAGTGTACTTAGCACAGTAGCCTGGAGTCTGGTTTCGGTCTTTTAAACATTTTTACTTTTGTATGGCAATGTTATGGAAGCTATCCAGTGGCGTGGAAGAATATTGAAAAAAAGGGGAGGAGCCAGAAACTGCAAACCATCGACGTAGTCCGGCATATTTCACTCGCTTAACAGCACTTGCTCTTTTTCACTGAAAAGTAAAGTCGAAAAGGGGTCGCAACGGTCTTTCTAATTACGCTCCTGAAGCTATTTCTCACTGCAGTGCAAAATTTTGATTGCCACTGTCTTGCATAACTGGTATGTCGCCTCATCCACATTGACGCCAGCACTGCAGCAGGTCGCATCGATTCTCCAGGCCGTAATACTTCTTCTTGTAATGTTCAAATAGCATCATACGAGTTCGTGAAATCATCAACCGGTGAGCGCACTTGTGTTGCGCATCGCTAGCAAAACGGGAGGTCTGGGGTTCAATTCCCGGGACCAAGGACGTTAAAAGGAGGGGGCTCAAAAATTTACAAAGTTGTACAGTACACGCTATTGCACTTCAATGATGGCTTATGGCGTCACTTGTCATTCGTTTCTTTTCTTCATTGATGCCATGAAACCAACGTACTGACTTTTGCAACTTTGTGACAAAAGTGAACAAAATCGCAAAAACTGTTGGACTTCCTGGTAACTTCGTGTACAAAGCTCTCAGAGCTTTATTATGATGTCAAAGTTAAATTTTCTCCAATTTTAGAAGAAATTTTTGAACAAATAACAGCGAAACAACAAAATATCAAATTAGAATTACAGTAGCTAGCTTATCCTAGTAGCAGTGGCGTGGCGAGAAATTAAAAACAAAACTTACTCTAGGAGCAGTGGCGAAGCGAGAATTTTAATAACATTTTTTTTCAAGCGTATTTTTTTCGACGGAACAAATTTGAAGCTGATTAAGAAACAAAAAAAGCCGTAGGGGGGTCTGGGGGCATGCTCTCTCGAAAAAAGTTTGAAAATTTACATGCTGTAATGGCTATTTTAGTGCTTTTTGAATAATTTTCGACCCTAATTCTGAGTGCTTCACTTCATACGATGCATTTTGTTCGCTCATTTTTGATTATGCGTGCTTAAGGCGTAAGGCTTATTGCTATCGAAGTGGTTCGAAATTATGAAAAGTTGTATACATCAAAAACATTTTGAAAATAGCTAGTGGGTGGATGCATATTGCATAACCCTCATCTTACCCCTCTGGATCCGCCCCTGGTCCATGGCCAGAAGCTACAGAAACCATCGAAAAAGTCTGGCATAATTTAGTCATTTGGCTTTTAGCTTTGTTGTTTTTTCACTAAAAGGCAGAGTCAAAAGGGGGAGAGACGGCACAATGCCCCTCTCCCTAAATACGCTCCTGCCTAGAAGCCTGAGACTAGGAGCTTGTGAACGGATCATAAGTTCAACAAGAATGCTAACACGTTTACAAACGCCGATCTGGCTACTATGTGTTACGCTAGCGGGAGGAAAGCTTGAGCTCATCAAGCAGTCTCCAACTTTCAAGCGAGTTTTATTGAAGCAAAGCGCATGATACGCATGATGTATTGTTGCCATAACAAAGAGGTTATTTGCGAGTTGCGATCTGCGATAACGTTGCAAGTTGCGATAACAAAGGGCTTCGCCCCCTAGACGTTGGTATGGTAGCACAAATTTCAGCTCCCCCTACTTAAAAGTACTTCCGACGCCACTGCCCGGGACGGTCAAATCGGACACAGTGTCGTCACCGCTGCGATGTTTCTTCAGAGCTGTGTTGTCCAGACGCTAAGCCGCGAAGATCAACACCGCCACTTGCTGCACGCTTTGGCATAATACCGCGAATATAATGAAGATTTGATTTTCACGTTTTTACAGTGTACTGAAGATGCCATTTAGGCGAAATATATAATATGATGTTCACACTTTTCACCTAGCCCTGTCTAGAAGTGATTATAGTTTTTCACGTTTTCATCATGTAGTTCCAAGTAGTTTTTATGTTCTTTGTTCTGCGGAAATCAATCAACAAAAATCTATTTTATTTTATCGTGTAGGATTTTTATAACTGGAAGATCAATCAACCTGACGACGATGGTAAGTGCGTGCGAATCATTGGTATCGATGATGAACTGGCGTGGGGACAGTGGAATGACCAGCCGTGCACGAACACAGACTATGCAATTTGCAAAACTGCTGCAGGTTTGGCTACCTGGCTACTAGCTGTTTGGGACCATTTCAGTCTTACCGTATTTATTACCTTTTTCTCTAAATTCAAACTTATACTTTGTATCTTTTAAAAACCTTTTTCGTAAGAATGACAAACTTTTTACTGGATAGAGACGCTGCGATTTAAACAAAAATCATTTTGACTTTTATTCAAAGAAAATTTGATTCATTGAAATAATCAAAATCAAAAGATCAAATCTTCATTATACTCGCCGTACCACGCCCAAACATGTAACTAGCGACGGGGCCCATCTCCGCGGCTTAGCGCCTGAGCAACACTGCTCCGAAAAAAACATCGCAGCGGTGGCGAGCCGTTGGCGATGGTGTCCGATATGACCGTCTCGGGAATCGAATCTTAGGCCTCCTGCACCGATAACCATGTGCTTAACAGTTGAGCTTATTGGGCCGGTTCATTGATATGATTTCCAACCTTATTCAAAGAAGATTTTGTTTGAATAAAATTAAATCTGAATTTAGTTTCAAGCAAAACGTCTCTATTTTATAGAGTGTTGTTGTGGCGCTGGCTCTGCCTTTCTTATTTTCATTATTTTGTTGAAGAAAACGCGATATGAAGCGGGGGATGCGATGTAATGGACACGTCACTTCTAGTCAATTAGCAAGTTTTGCATCAATGCAAAGTTAAAGGCCTAGTATTGTTACTACAAAGTTCAAAAACATAGCATTAGGTCTATGTGGAAAATTAAACAGAGGGTTGCGGCTCGGACGCCAACCTTCCTGGCCCCACCACTGCTGGAAGCATGTTTTAATATTTCCTTTGGAATCGGTGAATATCTTACAAAGCTTAGGCCCTGTCTGTGACAAACAATGCAATAGTGCTGCAGCGAGATGAAGCACAGTCAAACTCATTGGATTGGATACATGCCTTAAAGATATTTGGCTAATAAATATTAATATCATATTGAGTCAACAAGTTGGTACAAACATCAACTTTGCGTGGCCCCGGGTCTCAGCCCGCCCCCCGTAGTCCACCTATGATGATATCGATGGCGTCTAGGAACATCTTGTCTATTTTTACAGATGTGACATGCTTAAAATATTATTTATGTTTAGCTCATACGGCTCCCGATCCTCCTCCCACTACCGGAAGTAAGTAGGTCGCTTGCTCAACCTTATCCTTTTTTCATTCGATATTGTTTCAGCAAATCCTAACGCCGATGTTTGTGAAAACGGCTACTTCCACAGTCCGGGTCTCCATAAATGTTACAAGATAGTCGCCGACTACAAGAGGTTCGGAGCTTGAAGCTTTTGTTTTGATTAAATCGGAGTATCGGATAAGGCCGACTTTTTCAGTCTGATTCTGGTTTAGTTCAATCTCTAAATGTTAGGCTCGCTTCCAACTCAGCGCATAGCGATATAACTTGGCTGCAAGTATCGCGTGCGGCTTGCAGAGAATTTATGACGATTCACTCCTGGCTCGAATTCATTTGATGCAAATTTTGGTGCGTTGCTAAAAAGCAAACTAAAGTTGGCTTTGATGAGGAGCATGCGGTTTGTGCCACTGATTGCCAATAAACCATTTCTTCGCAGGAGGATGCGGTTTGTGCCACTGATCACTGATCAACCGTTTCTCCGCTGGAGGATGCGGTTGGTGCCACTGATCACTGATAAACCATTTTTCCGCTGGTGGATGCGGTTTATGGCAGTGATCACTGATAAACCGTTTCTCCGCAGGAGGATGCGGTTTATGGCAGTGATCACTGATAAACCTTTTTTCCGCAGGAGGATGCGGTTGGTGCCACTGATCACTGATCAACCGTTTCTCCGCAGGAGGATGCGGTTGGTGCCACTGATCACTGATAAACCGTTTCCCCGCAGGAGGATGCGGTTTATGGCACTGATCACTGATAAACCGTTTCTCCGCAAGAGGATACGGTTTATGCCACTGATCACTGATAAACGCGTTCTCCGCAGGAGGATGAGGTTGGTGCCACTGATCACTGATCAACCGTTTCTTCGCAGGAGAATGTGGTTGGTGCCACTGATCACTGAAAAACCGTTTTTCCACAGGAAGCTGCGGTTGGTGCCACTGATCACTGATAAACCGTTTTTTCGCAGTGCGATGTCCGTAGTGTTGGAACCACAAGCAAAAAATGTTTTTCCCGCTTTTGAAAGTGCCGGAAGTTTCAGTCAGCAAACTGCACTGATCAGGCGTGAAAGGTCGAAATTATGTTCGCTAGAAAAGCTCCATTTGCAGCACCGTAGTGAGGAAATCAAAACAATTGTTTGAATACTCGACACCTGCACGCAGAGGGTGTTGTTGCTCACTTTTCTACGCTGATATAATTTCATGCTTGGAGTTTTGTAATTTGAAACAGCAGAATGCAGGGCCGCACCTGGAAAAAATATTTTACGTGAAAATTTTCTATGACAATATTTACTACTGACAGAGGCGTGGCCGGCTAGAAATTCCACGGAGGGGGGGAGGGGGCAAAATTACAACAAGTAAATAAATTCTTTCAAGGTTGATCTCAAAAATAAAAAAGATTAAAAGTCTTCTTTTGACGATCAAAAAAAAAATTGCCTCCTGGCTACGCACCAACGTAATGATCAAACTTGACGATCAAAAAAAATTGCCTCCTGGCTACGCACCAACGTAATGATCAAATGTTTCGGGGAAGGGATGATCTTCCCTTGCATACGGCCTTGGCGGAATAAACTTGTGAATTGGCATCCGTGTACTGTTTCTTGTATAAAAACTTGATTGATCCGTGCAGAACGTGGGCTGATGCCAGACTTCATTGTCAGCAAGAAGGTGGAGACTTGGTGGGGATAAATTCACCTGAAGAACAATCATTCATTCATTGTAAGT
Source organism: Trididemnum miniatum (assembly GCA_964006365.1). Lineage (NCBI taxonomy): Eukaryota > Metazoa > Chordata > Ascidiacea > Aplousobranchia > Didemnidae > Trididemnum > Trididemnum miniatum. The sequence goes on along the minus strand of OZ023234.1, from coordinate 34,114,283 downwards.
TTGTGTGTAAAGCAGCAAAGAGCCGTATAATTGCTTCAAATCAACTATAAAGATATCAGTTGATTGTCACACGGCGCGATAGGTAGTCATTTGCAGGTATTGAACGTCTGCATTAAACACCGCACACTTGTTAGGTTCACTTTCAACAAAAATAGCCACACAATGTTGGAGTTAAGGCCAGAAAATTAACATTCTCTGACATTTTCTCTCATGCAGATCACGCGGCGCTTGTAGCAGAGCCTTATCTGTGGACGGGCGGTCTGGATGCATACATTGGTCCCGATTTTATTCCCGATGTGATTCAAGACACATTCGATAACGGCTGGACCTGGATTGATGACTCTCCATTTAACTTTGTCAATTGGGCAGGAGGTGATTAGAAAATTACTACATTATAGTTTTTGTTGAAAGTAATTCTTGAAATTTCGTTAATCAAAATTCTATTGCTGTGAAATGCTTACGAAACTGTCACCTTGTATTCACGGAGGATAATTTCAAATTATTCAACTGAAAATTCAACAGTGATTAAGGGAGACTGCGAAGTGAGCTTGCACTCTACGAGTCAGCAGCCACGCGGTAAATAGGTCAAATGCGATCGGCTACCGCCGCGAATCGAACCCGTCACGCAGGATCTGTCACCTGCGCGCGGTGTTGCTAGACCATGTCGCTGACATTATTCATTTTGCGTCCGTAATTTTTCTTTACAAGAACCAGCGCGGTTCGCGAATCGTTATGGAGTAACTTCCGCAAAAATATCGGTAACATTGGGACTTCGTTCGTAAAATAAAAAAAAGCCGATGAAATTGCCGAAACGTGTAACGAGTGGCGGGATCCCTCTCCGCGACTTAGTATCTGGGCAACACAGCTCTGAAGAAACGTCGCAGTAGTGGCGATCCGTTGGCAACACTGTGTCCTATTTGTCCGGCCTGGGAATCGAACCCCAGACCTCTGCACCAATAATGATGTGCTTAACAGTTGAGCTGATTTGAGATGATGCTGTAGGTGAACCGAACAACGTGAACGATGAAGCTTGCTTGGAATTCTATACTTCTGATGGCGCCTGGAATGATGTTCAGTGCCAATATTTGCGAGGATACATTTGTGAGAAGGAAGACCCTCAACAGTAAGACATTTGTAACAATCACCTTGTCCACAGGTCCAATTTTCATGCTGGGCTATAAGTCCGCGGTTTTTTTGTCGTAATATAATTGGTGATGAGGCGGAAGCTATAATCGTGCCCTGAAAAGCCCGCAAAAATTGGGCATGTGGACAGGGTCCACTGCAACAACAAAATTGGAAAAACTTTCGTATTCACGTTTACTAAAAGTGATCGCACTTGATTGCTTGTTCAATCATGGGTTAGAATGACAGCGTAAGCCTAATCTATGGCAGAATAAGCAAGAGTTGAGTTACTGGATGTACCGGTACTTGAAAAGTTAAATGGCAAATTACTCAATGTTAATGTACTGTAGTTTCAAAAACAACGAGAGAACTTGTTTCTTTAAACGTTTTTGTAAAAACTGAAAACTCAAGCATCACCGTTTCAGTTCCTTTTAGGCTGGATAGTTAGAATCCAGGAAAAGTGGAGGCTCGTCGTCGTTATATAGGTGTGATTGAATAGTACTGTAAATAGATGAAAAGGCTACGCGAAAATTTGTTTTTACTTTTATGCGAAAGTAAATCAAGAGATGAGATTTTTTGTTGCGTTTAACGCGATATTACAAGTTTGTGTCAGCCACGGCTGATTGATTGTGTAAATTGTTGACGCATGTTTGTTGTTTGCAGGCCTCCCGATTCCCCGGCCGATTGCACTTCAGCGGATTGTTGTTTCAAACATCTAGGAGTAGAAGTTGGTGGTTCAATTGAAGATGATCAGTTATCTGCTTCCTCACAGCTAGATGCTGCATCCGGACCCACAAGAGGACGGCTGAACACACTCGATGAATACGTGTAAGTTGATGGGGATTTTGTTATTTTCAGGTAAGTTGCAAACATAAGATGTAGCATGATGTGAGGTTGAATTGCCATCGAGGTTCATAATTGTTGACTGGATATTCAGAAGTTTGTGATGGCTTGTTTGAAATTTTTATATCACAAGTTGATTGCAAAGTATTTACCTCATCACCACGTACGGATGTCTCTAGTCTAGATTGTCATTTTCAAAAGGTGTCACTTGCAAGTTTGTTTTATGAATTCTAGGGACTTTCTTGGATTAGGAGGGCCAGGCAGAGGAGCATGGATAGCACCTGAAAGTGACAAGACTCCTTGGTTTAAAATTGATTTTCGAGATTTCCGAGAAGTGAGAGGAATTATCACTCAGGTAGTCGAAACGATTGAGGTGTTCGTGGAACATTATATGTGCGTCGCAATCAATTTGTTTTTAGGAGCATCAACATGGGTTTTTTAACTCAACCCTAATAAAAAGACAATAGCCAGCATATTAGTAATCATTTTATAAACGTTCCTGTAAAGACTTATACCTCATCAGTGTAGTTCTAGCTTAGTGCCTCTGCTGTTTCACACTGATGATGGTATAAGCTTTTACCGAAACGTTTGTAAAGCGAAGCAAAAGATTCATTTTTCCAAAGCTTTTCATCCGGCTCTCTTCAGGGGAACTCGTCAGAATGAATAATGTGCGAACTGAACTTATTTTTAAGGCAAAAGAAAGCGTTCTGATTGGTTGAAGGAAAGAAAAGCTCTGATTGGTTAGGAGGAGAGGAAGTGAGAAGGAATAGACGAATTATTTTCCTTGCAGAAAATGGGTTTGATAGATAGCTTCCAAGGCGGAGAGCTGAAAGAGAGAACGACCTCGGGCAAGAATTAAACATTTGTCGTCATCGTGATGAGAAGCACATGTAGGGTTGTCAAGGCGATGTTGACCAATGGCAGACTCGTGGAATTGCCGAGAGCGACCGTTGCCTTTGGAACAGCGAGAAAGGTTTTTTCGGCTGGAGGAGATGACAGTGAATTTAGGGTGTGCTGCTTAGTACGCTTTTGGAGACGTTGAGACGTGCAACCAACTGACCGACTATCACAGTGGCACGCAAATTGGTAAACAAGATTGCTACGTTGATGGGAAGGCAGCATGTCTTTTTCAGTGATGGAGTACTCGAGCAGCGTACTCGTACTCGAACCTAAAAGTACTCGGACTAAAAATCAGTCGAGTACTTTGATTTTTTCTCCAAGATATTGGTTGTAACTTCACTATATTTAATCCTTACGAGGGCCATGAGCCACAATCGTGGCTTCATTTAAATTGGCGTTGTTGCGATTTTTAGGGTATTCCCCCGAACATTTTGTGGCTTGTTCCGGTTCCTGTTTTTTCACAACAATAAATAATTTAAATGAAAGTGACCCAAGACTTTGAAAGGTTTGCTGGTGGAAGAGGGTATAAAAGAAAAGAATCTTATAGTTATTAGCGATGATAGAGATGAATTAGAGGAGTCTGCGTAGCGTATATTTAGCCAAAGTGGCATAATTTTGTGCCCTCATCGCTCTACTACACGATCTGTCAAGATGGTAAAAACTTTGCTGTTTTTGAAGTGTAATGAGCATGCTGTTTCAGTTGTCGATTTTATGTAAATAAATTTTCGTGCGTATTATTATGAGTCAATCATCAGCCGATAAACTCTGAGGCAAAATTAAGCGACAAAAAATTAAATAAACAACTTCAAATGGTTCCAATTTATGCAGCAAATGCCTGCAACCAATTTTATAGTGTAAAGTTTAACTGCGAAAAGTGTACTCGGTACTCGTACTCGAGCTTGTAGTACTCGTACTCGAAGTCAACCACCAGTAATCCTACTCGAAGATTCTCAAGTACTCGATACTCGTACTCGAAGGTTGAGTACTCGACTCCATCACTGGTCTTTTTTAGTAGATGACAAGAGTTGTCGGGTTGTGAAAACAACACGTGGCTCGACGGCAAAATAGCAGCGTTGGACTGCAGAACTGATTTGTTTTTCGAATCTCGTCGAAAGGTTCACTAACCATGGGACATGTACAAACAGACTGAGTAATTTTCTGCTGTGTGGACTGGTCTGGCACTAAACTGCTTGAGTTTGCGCTTCACAGTCATCGTGATTGCGTGCTCAGGGTAGCCATTGTCGATCAAAATTGATCGGATTTTGTTCAATTCCGGTTCCAGCTTGTGTTTCGAGCTGACCATAAAAGCTCTGTGCACCAGAGTGAAGATCAGATTGACTTTCCGCTTGGTGGGGCTAAAAGAACTCTAGCGTATAGGTACTGGACTGAAAAGGTGAGTTTCGTATATACCGAAGTTACCAATTCCGAATTCAATATACCGAATTACAAACACAAATTCTGAAATACAAATTACTAATACGAAATAAAACTTACAAACACAAATCTGCCGTCCAAAATAAAAACGCCGTATTTGCAATTTTGTCAATTTTCACTTTTTTCAAAATTTTGATAGTAGTATGCTCAGGTTTTCCAAATTCGGTCTGGTTCTAATTTTAGAAATTTAAAACGCCGCATCTGCAATTATTTTCAATTTTTACAAAGTAAATGCGACGTATCTTCACTTCCGGCCCACAACGTGGTAATTGTTCTTAAAACGTCGTCACAATACAAGGTAAAAACGCCGTAACTGCATTTCAGGAAAAGCAAATTAACAGGCACTCAGGCATTTCATCAAAATCAAATCTTGATTATACTCGCGTTTATACGCCGAAGCGTGTTACGAGTGGCGGGGCCCATCTCCGCGACTTAGCGCCTGGGCTACACAGCTACGAGGAAAAGTCACATGCAGCGGTGGCGAACCAGTTCATGCACTTATTAATAAAACTTTGTGCTAAATGGTTGTCATAAGGCATGTAGTGTGGTTTATGCTATTCGCTACTGCAGGGGTGACAGGCCTGTTTGCTCTCGCGGGCCACTTAGTCATTTATCAATGAGCAAGCGGGCCACTATATTTAACCCTTATGAGTCAATCTTTTTGAAATACCCTTTTTCCATCCACAATCTGTCGTTTTTTTGCCAAAAACATCGAAATAAATAGCTAATTAAATATTGATTGAAAAACATAATCACAAATACCTAAAAAAGCTGTAAAATTTGCGTATATAGTTCTACAAGCTCACCAGTTCATTTCGGCAAACACACATAAGGCAAGCTAAGCTCTCACTCAAATAGTTACTTGTATAACTGCACTATGCTGAAGCTGCACGAGACCCCGAGTTATGTTGTTATTATTACATAACTATGGACGAACTGCTGAATCCTGGAATAGATGAAAGGCTTGTACTGTGCGTTTGTACAATTCCTGTGTGATATGCGCGTGGTTCGATCAGGGGCTCAGCTTTTGATGTCGCATCACAAAGATTAGACGGGCAGCAGAAAATTTTTTCGAGGGCCGCATAAGATTATAAAGTAAACACACCTTTAAGCAAATAGCTACGCGGGCCGCATGTTCGTCACCTCTGCACTACTGCAATATTAAGCAGTTTTCGCTTTGTAACAGTGACGATTTTTGGTGTCAAATACAACGAAAAATATAACTTACACAATTTTTTTTCGCTAGCAGCTAAATCTAGTAGTTGCGGTTTATGTTCAAGATACTACCTTATTTCGTGGCTATAAACGATATCAACATATTGCTGTTTTTGTTAGGAGTGTGAATCATTGTTCGTTGCGTGTTTGTATTGCATACGTACTGAAGATGGTTTATTAACCAAAATCAATTTAACAATAAATGATTTGTGTTGATTAAACTTAGATGCTGGAAGGAACTTCTTGATTTTGCTTGTTCACTGGTGTGCGTGACCTCAACCAAATTCAATGACCATAGAGTAGGTACACACACCGTTTTCTATTAAAGTTGTAAACGCAAAATTAATAAACATGTAAACAAATAAACAAACACGCAATAACTTAAGCCAAGTGCAGGAATGAAATTTCGAGGCGAGAACTGACATAAATGTACTATGCACAAGTGATCCCATCTTGGAATAGAATTCATCAAAATAATCGCTATAGGTTATGATTAATTATCGGTTGATTACTTATATATACCACATATTTAAGTACAAACCGTGTGTATTGTCGGTTGACACTGAAGTTGGCTAAGAAGGTAAATAATAAATTGCTTATTGAACAACGAGCTATTCAGTATGTACACATTAATTCGACTGCATAACAGGGATTTATAGTCACAAACTTATAGAAGAATATTACGATATTGGATTAACCTTTCATTTCATGTAGAGTGCAAAATTAATCACAAACCAATGGTTAAGAGAAAGAAAACGTATTTCGGTGAATTAACTCAAACTATATTTAAATTCACTCAATAAGATAACAGTATACTTTAAGATAAAACAATCTTTAACTCACCAATTGTGTTCAAACCAAGAATTGTTTCGTTCAAACCAAGGACTGTCTTATAATCGCCAGTATTTGCAATAAAATTCTCAAATTTAAAGCTAGAAGCTCGGTCGTTCATTAAGTTCCATCGATTACGCAATGATCAAACCACGTGCATTTGCCGTAATTTCACGAGACAAATATGTGTTGCCAAAAATAAAACGTAATTCACAAATACACGAACTTATCAAGAAATTGTATGGGATTAAGAAGTGAAGTGGCGTTTGTCTCGTTATAGATTGAAGAGGGTAATCATATTAGGGAAAGTAATTGGGATCTAACAAAATCGACAAGAAAGTTAACACTCCCCCCCCAAAAGAGATTGTCACACAGTATCGCAAACAGAAGAAACCACCAAATCATAAACATTCAAAGTCAAATTCACATCCAAGCATTCAAGAAACAGAATCTCTCCCAGCATTCACGCAGAGTTAGAAGGAAGAATGAGACAAAGTTTCGAAATGGGCCGTTTAACTAGACCATCTTTTGTCTGCAACACCACTGTCCTCACATAACCCTTCCTGTCAGGGAAGACCTTCGTAACTTTAGCCAATGGCCACTGATCTCTGGGAGTATGGGATTATGTGATTAAAACGACGTCTCCAAAAGCCAAGTTTCGACGTTTCTGATGCCATTTTCCACGCGGTTGAATGGTTTTGACGTACTCGACGACCCACCTTTTTCAGAATTCGTCTGCAGCAAATTGTACGACTCTAAAACGTTGTCTTGAATAGTTGTCAGATTCGTTTGATTCAATCGGTGGAGGGACGATTTCGGGGTTAAGTCGAAGAAGGTGGTTTGGAGTCAATGGATGAGAAGACTGACCTGCCTCCGGAACGACTTCAGTCAGAGGACGAGAGTTGACCACAGCTTCAACTTCAGTAAGCAAAGTCTGCAGTTCGTCATCATTCAAAGCAGCCTTAGGCATGATGGCGAGTAAAACTTTCCTCACTGATCTGATCATCCGTTCCCATATTCTTCCCATACGGCTAGCATTGGGAGGATTGAAAGACCAGGTTGTTCCTTGTTTTCGTAGATAGTTGTGAATCTCGGTATTTTGGTTCTCAAAAAACGAGTGATTGAGGATTCGCTGAGCACCTACAAAATTTGTGCCGTTGTCCGAGTAAATGCATTTCACTGGACCTCGACGAGCCAAGAACCTGCATAGAACGTTGATGAAAGAAGAAGCGGTCATATCATAAGATAACTCCAAATGAATAGCACGTCTGGTTGTGCACGTAAAGAGACACCCATATCTCTATATCTGCGATCTCTTGACTTTGGCCATTAGAGGTCCAAAATAATCCACACCTACGTGCGTGAAGGGTGGTTGGTGAATTTGAAAACGTGCTAAAGGTAGGTCGGCCATGTACTGGCGTTCAGATCTGGCATTACATTTCTTGCAAATGACGCAGCTGTTTACAACTCTGCGCACTGCAGCTTTGGCATTAATGACCCAGAAACGTTGACATAAGCTATTTAACGTAGTATTTATGCCACAGTGTCCCACAACCTTGGAATATACATGATTAGTGATTAAGAAAGTGAACTGTCCAGATTCTGGTAAAATGATTGGACGCTTTAGATCAAATGCCAGACTGGCATTATCTAAGCGGCCACCAACTCGCAACAGACCGTCTGCCATAATCGGATCGAGTCGATATAAGCAAGATTTTCGAGGAATTCGCTGGCTCCTTTCAATGCAGAACATTTCGTGAACAAAGTTGTTCCGTTGAACGTACTGAATGAGGTCTAATTCACACTTTTCCAAATCTGCAACTGATATTGGTTGTTGAGGTGGCAGATTTGTACCCGTCATCTGGCGGTGTAGGTATAGCTTAAATCGAGCAAGCCATGCTATAATTTTAGTCTGTTCAGAGAAGAAAAACTTTCAATAAGAGTCATCATTGGTGACTGAGTGTTAGGCCGAGAGCTACTTGTTTCATTGGTAGAAGATGCTGTAGTGAAAACAAGGTTCTTCTCGAGGTCAAACTTTCGAGGCAGCTCTGGAGAATAAGATTTCGATGGGAGAATAGGCCATTGATCTGGTGGATGCTTGAGAAACGGAGGGCCTTCATACCACATCAGATCTTTAGCCAACGATTTTGCACTCAATCTACGGGTGAGTTTGTCAGCAGGATTTTACTTTGTTCCAACAAAATTCCAATCATGCACTTTGGAATGTTGCAATATCCGCTGTAGACGATTTCGTGGATACAAAGAAAACTTCTTTGCATCTGCTCGTAAACTCTGAAGAACAATAGTAGAGTCAGTCCAAAATAGACAAGGTGCATCTGGGATCTCTAGTTCTCGTTTTATTGTGTTTGAGAGTTTGACAGCATTAAGAGCGGCTTCCAATTCGAGCCGAGGTATGGTATGTTGTCCAGACCCAGTAACGTGACATTTTGCCATTATCAGACGACAGATTATTTTAGAATCTTGACCAATAATTCTAGCATAACAAACCGCACCTCTCGCCACATTGGACGCGTCCGAGAAGAAATGAAGCTGTAGCTGGATTGGCTCATGCGAAATCTCCTTGAAACAACGCGGGACTCTAATGTTCTCAAGACCCACCAAGCTCTGAATCCAAGACTCCCATTGCTTGAGGTTTGCACCAGATAAAAGGTTCGTCCCAATCTAATTTAGCTTTACATATTTCACTGTAGACGAGACGAGCCCGAAGCACCACAGGTAATACAAAACCTAGTGGATCGTAAAGAGAGTTGGTTATGGAGAGGATATTTCGCTTGGTTGCACAAGAAGTTGGTATAGAGATCTTAAAGAAGAATTCGTCCGTGGCAAAGCACCAGTTGACGCCAAGTACACAATTGCGAAGGGTAGTAGAAGGCATTGCATTTAGAGGAGATTTAGCTCTATCCTCTTCAGAAATATGCTGCATTACAACGTCATTGGTAGACATCCACTTCCTGAGTTTGAATCCTCCCTTTAGCAGCAGAGCACTTAGTTGTTGCACTACTTCGATCGCGGTTTTTCATTTTTGACACTAACTAAACAATCATCTACATAGAAGTTTTTGTGGACAATTTCAGAGATGAAAGGATCAAAATGCCTACCAAATTCCTTGGCAGTTTGTCGAAGGCAAAACGAAGCGCAACTGGGAGAACTCTTAGCGCCAAACAAGTGAACTGTCATTTGGTAAACAGATGGTGCTGTATATAGATTGGCTAGAGGCCTCCAGAAGAATCTTAAGGCACCTCGATCCGAGGAAGACACTCGTATCTAGTAAAACATGGATTCCATATCCGATATAATAGGGATCTTTTCTCTCCTGAATCGCAATAGTACCCCCACCAAAGAGTTCATGAGGTCAGGCCCTTTCATCAAGAAATCGTTAAGGGATTTGCCATCTGCTGAGGCAGCGCAATCATAGACGATCCTGACCTTATCCGGTTTTTTCGGATTTAAAACTGGGTGATGAGGAATGTACCATTCCTTAAGACCACAAGATGGGCTAGTTTCCGTCACCGGTATTTGCTCAGCGTGACCCATTTCAATTGTCTTTTCCATTTGCATGGTGTAGCGCTGATGTAAAGTTTGGTCCTTTGATAAGCGCTTCTTTAAGCTATCAAGACGTCGAAGAGCCATTTTACGGCTGTCTGGCAATGAAGCAGCAGCATTGCGCCATAAAAGTGGAAGCTGATAACGCCCATCTTCGTACTGCAGATTTCGGGACATAATATCATAGGCAATTGGGTCTTCTAATGCGTACTTGCATCCAAGCTCACCAATTTCTTTGTGCTGTTTAAGCAATTTAAGAATATTTTCCATGTCACTAATTTCTGGAGATGGTGAAGTCGAAAAGAATTCTCCTTCATCGGTCACGATTAGGCTCTCCAGATCGTGCAGGTCAGGCGGCCACTGACATCCCCGCACAAGTAAGTTGGTAGATGTCTCTTGAGAAAAAATATCATTGTCACCAGCTAAAGATGTTCCGCGTAACATCCATCCAAACGGAGTCAAGACTGCATCGGGGCTTACGTCGGGGTCGGGAGAGAACCTGCTCTCAATGCACCGATGTGCAGCAGCATAGTCACTTCCTATCGGCAGAGTAACAGAGCCCCCTTCAATCTCCGTCAAAGACACATCACAAAGATGAGAGTGCTTCTGAATATTCTCTGAACTAAGAGCAACAGATGGAGCTACAGGGATATTATCAACGACTACTACCTCGGACAAATTCATAGCGTAGTCGTCGTTTAAAGAACATATGGAAAAGGATACAGCTATGGTATTAAGAACATAAGGATTTCCAGGTGACAAGGTCTGAACGGCCAACTTCGCTGGAACTGAGCTTTCTAAGTCTAACCTCTTCGCTAAACATTGCTCACATAATGTCCTGTCGGATCCCGTATCTAATAGAGCATAAGCGTACACGACATGATCATTGCTTTTTACCTTCACAGGAGCAATATCCAAATAGGCTCTACTACTAGTAGTAATGCCAGAGGTACGAGAAGATAGCGCAAGAGTTTTTGTCTCGACTAGTTTGGCTGAAGGATCAGGTTCGGGAGCAGAGTTGCCACCTTTGGAGTCGCTTGAAGTCTCCTTAGACAAGGAGTACGGAGTATGTAGCAAACTATTGTGATCGTCACGTTTATCACAATTTTTCCTCATGCACTTTATATTAAGAGTACAGCTTTTAGCATGGTGCCCAGGATTAAGACAGCGTTTACACAACTTATGCTTTTTAACTAATTGAGACCTGTCCGAAAGAGGCAATTTGCGAAACTTGCTGCATTGGTAAAGTTTGTGCATCTCCGAACAGCAGTGGCATTTCGGCTTAGACAAAGATTTTTCGACTTCGCTTTCACTCTTTGTAGTCGTTTGAAATGTAACGGCTTTAGTTTTCTTAGGAGGGTCACTTCGTGATAAACTTGGACCAAAAAGTTTCAAGCCAAAAATGGAGTTAGAAACCTTCGCTTGAGTTTCCACGAAAAGTGCTAGGTCCTTAAAGGAGGCATTGCGACCAGATTCTTCGGTGATTTTTACCGCTGTGTCAACCCACTTACGCTTAAGATCCAGAGGAAATTTACTAGCAATTGCAGTGAGAAAGGGTACAGAGTCTAAACTGGACGCAACTCTGTCATCTGCTAAAGCATGGCAGCATCGTTTCATCAAAACAGAAAGCTTATTCAATCGATCAGCTGTGTCCTTGTCAAGTTTAGGAAAGGAAGTCAACCTTTCTTCACATGCTTGTGCTATGATGTGTGGCTGGCCATATCTGTACTTGAGCTCTTGCCAAGCCAACTCATATGCATACTGGTCATCATGAAGATCCGCGTAATGCTGGATATTATTGGCCACTTCAGCGGAACAGTGCTGCAATAAATAAGAAAGCTGTCGTTTTGGAGACAGCCAGTCCCCAATGTGACCTCGAAAACGATTGTAAAAGGCCCAGTAATTCAAAGGGTGGCCTTCAAATAACTTGATACTGGGCTTAGGCAAAAGCCGATCCGGGTCTAGATATCGATTATAGGTACGGGGCGTTGTGTACTCAGGTCTTTCCCAACGATCGGACTCGAAGACCTGGGCAGCCGGTATACGATCCGGTACCTCCATCCCAATGTCACGAGCATGATGTGAATTTACTCGCTGAGAAACTTGCTCATTTCCAGTATGCAGCCAGGGACATGGCGTTTCGGTGTAGAGATGGCCAAGTCCTAACCGCGAAGGATTAGGGTGAGCTTCCCGAGAAGACTTAGTGAAAGCAGACATTTGCGAACGTTGTTTCCCTACCGCAAGATCAAAGGTATGCAGAGAAGAACGTTGAGCTACTCCAATATTTAAAGAATGAGTGGAAGAAAGATCATCGTATTGAACTTCAGCTCTACGAAGGGTAGTTTCTAGTCTTGCGGCCTCAATGCGACGCTCATCCTCTGCAGCCAGCTTTTTTCTTTGCCATTTTGCTTGCATTTCTTCCTGTCTATTTTTCAGCTTTTCTTGGCGTCGTTTCATCTCCTCTTCCAACTCTGTCTGCTGCCGTTTCATTTCTGCCTGCTGCCGTTTCATTTCTTCCTGCCGTTGTTTCATCTGCTCTTCCATCTCTGCCTTCTGTCTTTCCATGTCTGCCTTGACCCGTTGAATCTCCTCTTCTTCTCGTAATCTTTCAAGGTTTTGCATCTTTGTCAGGCGAGCTAGTTCAAGCTTAATCTTTGCTTCCTCCAAACGACTAGCAGAAGTAGCTGTGGTAGAAGTCTTAGATCCTTTAGAAGACTTGGATGATCTGTGTGATTTTTTATAAGATCGAGATTGATAAGGCAAAACGTCCTTTTCGAAACAAGGCGGAGAAACATCAGGAAGTTGAACGTCAGACGATATACCAGGAGAAACATCGTGCGAAGAACCAGGAGGAATACCAGCAGGTGGTGAAAGAAGCAGCCCAGGGGGATTTCTTGCCTGAAGAGTAGCTTTCGCAGAAGAGTGGACCGTTCCTTCAGTCTGGCCTATGCTAGGCATACTTACCGCTGGTTGATTTCACGAAGAGACCATTTGGCTACTAGAGACAGGAGACCTAGCATCCCTTCTATACTGACCAGAATCTACATTGCTAGAAGACGCTTTATCTAACCAGTGCTGAACTTTCGCTTTGAACCCCCAATACCCTGCATCAACATCTAGCTTGCTAAGAGAAGTACTCGGGATCAGGTCATTATCATTTAAGTTGGAACATAAAGAAACTAAGCGATCATAAGCGGAATTAACGTCAGGTAAAAAAGATTGAATATCATTAGCATTACTCATATCAGTCATGAGAATATCAGCTTTCCTGTACCATTCTATCAGAGAAGCAACAGCTCCTGAAATAACCTTTTCATTAACAGGATTCATAGCGTGACATATACGCCCACTTTTAAGTTCCATAAACGTAAATATAAACACCACACTAATAAACAGCAACGAAATTGCATATAATATCAACGTCGAGTAACATCCGGGCAAACTGCTAAACCCGTAATTAGTTTCGTAGAACGAAACCTTCACAAATTGGAAATTGGACAAAGTCAAACCTTTCAAAGGTTATTATAATAGAACGCAAATCCACAGTTCGCTGTGATTGCCGCAATTGCTGTCGAAACGCAGCACGATCTGACAAACGTGCTTTTTACAGACACGAATGCGTATAATTCGTCGCTCAATCGCGAGCTGTTCAGTGTTCACAATGGAACGGCAGTAAAGAAAATACCAGCGTCTATTGTAACTTGTACCTTGATTCCGTTAACTTGAATTTTCCTTCCGAGTAAAATTGAAAACTTTGTTGGTTAAACTTAGATGTTGGAAGGAACTTCTTGATTTTGCTTGTTCACTGGTGTGCGTGACCTCAACCAAATTCAATGACCATAGAGTAGGTACACACACCGTTTTCTATTAAAGTTGTAAACGCAAAATTAATAAACATATAAACAAATAAACAAACACGCAATAACTTAAGCCAAGTGCAGGAATGAAATTTCGAGGCGAGAACTGACATAAACGTACTATGCACAAGTGATCCCATCTTGGAATAGAATTCATCAAAATAATCGCTATAGGTTATGATTAATTATCGGTTGATTACTTATATATACCACATATTTAAGTACAAACCGTGTGTATTGTCGGTTGACACTGAAGTTGGCTAAGAAGGTAAATAATAAATTGCTTATTGAACAACGAGCTATTCAGTATGTACACATTAATTCGACTGCATAACAGGGATTTATAGTCACAAACTTATAGAAGAATATTACGATATTGGATTAACCTTTCATTTCATGTAGAGTGCAAAATTAATCACAAACCAATGGTTAAGAGAAAGAAAACGTATTTCGGTGAATTAACTCAAACTATATTTAAATTCACTCAATAAGATAACAGTATACTTTAAGATAAAACAATCTTTAACTCACCAATTGTGTTCAAACCAAGAATTGTTTCGTTCAAACCAAGGACTGTCTTATAATCGCCAGTATTTGCAATAAAATTCTCAAATTTAAAGCTAGAAGCTCGGTCGTTCATTAAGTTCCATCGATTACGCAATGATCAAACCACGTGCATTTGCCGTAATTTCACGAGACAAATATGTGTTGCCAAAAATAAAACGTAATTCACAAATACACGAACTTATCAAGAAATTGTATGGGATTAAGAAGTGAAGTGGCGTTTGTCTCGTTATAGATTGAAGAGGGTAATCATATTAGGGAAAGTAATTGGGATCTAACAAAATCGACAAGAAAGTTAACACTCCCCCCCCAAAAGAGATTGTCACACAGTATCGCAAACAGAAGAAACCACCAAATCATAAACATTCAAAGTCAAATTCACATCCAAGCATTCAAGAAACAGAATCTCTCCCAGCATTCACGCAGAGTTAGAAGGAAGAATGAGACAAAGTTTCGAAATGGGCCGTTTAACTAGACCATCTTTTGTCTGCAACACCACTGTCCTCACATAACCCTTCCTGTCAGGGAAGACCTTCGTAACTTTAGCCAATGGCCACTGATCTCTGGGAGTATGGGATTATGTGATTAAAACGACGTCTCCAAAAGCCAAGTTTCGACGTTTCTGATGCCATTTTCCACGCGGTTGAATGGTTTTGACGTACTCGACGACCCACCTTTTTCAGAATTCGTCTGCAGCAAATTGTACGACTCTAAAACGTTGTCTTGAATAGTTGTCAGATTCGTTTGATTCAATCGGTGGAGGGACGATTTCGGGGTTAAGTCGAAGAAGGTGGTTTGGAGTCAATGGATGAGAAGACTGACCTGCCTCCGGAACGACTTCAGTCAGAGGACGAGAGTTGACCACAGCTTCAACTTCAGTAAGCAAAGTCTGCAGTTCGTCATCATTCAAAGCAGCCTTAGGCATGATGGCGAGTAAAACTTTCCTCACTGATCTGATCATCCGTTCCCATATTCTTCCCATACGGCTAGCATTGGGAGGATTGAAAGACCAGGTTGTTCCTTGTTTTCGTAGATAGTTGTGAATCTCGGTATTTTGGTTCTCAAAAAACGAGTGATTGAGGATTCGCTGAGCACCTACAAAATTTGTGCCGTTGTCCGAGTAAATGCATTTCACTGGACCTCGACGAGCCAAGAACCTGCATAGAACGTTGATGAAAGAAGAAGCGGTCATATCATAAGATAACTCCAAATGAATAGCACGTCTGGTTGTGCACGTAAAGAGACACCCATATCTCTATATCTGCGATCTCTTGACTTTGGCCATTAGAGGTCCAAAATAATCCACACCTACGTGCGTGAAGGGTGGTTGGTGAATTTGAAAACGTGCTAAAGGTAGGTCGGCCATGTACTGGCGTTCAGATCTGGCATTACATTTCTTGCAAATGACGCAGCTGTTTACAACTCTGCGCACTGCAGCTTTGGCATTAATGACCCAGAAACGTTGACATAAGCTATTTAACGTAGTATTTATGCCACAGTGTCCCACAACCTTGGAATATACATGATTAGTGATTAAGAAAGTGAACTGTCCAGATTCTGGTAAAATGATTGGACGCTTTAGATCAAATGCCAGACTGGCATTATCTAAGCGGCCACCAACTCGCAACAGACCGTCTGCCATAATCGGATCGAGTCGATATAAGCAAGATTTTCGAGGAATTCGCTGGCTCCTTTCAATGCAGAACATTTCGTGAACAAAGTTGTTCCGTTGAACGTACTGAATGAGGTCTAATTCACACTTTTCCAAATCTGCAACTGATATTGGTTGTTGAGGTGGCAGATTTGTACCCGTCATCTGGCGGTGTAGGTATAGCTTAAATCGAGCAAGCCATGCTATAATTTTAGTCTGTTCAGAGAAGAAAAACTTTCAATAAGAGTCATCATTGGTGACTGAGTGTTAGGCCGAGAGCTACTTGTTTCATTGGTAGAAGATGCTGTAGTGAAAACAAGGTTCTTCTCGAGGTCAAACTTTCGAGGCAGCTCTGGAGAATAAGATTTCGATGGGAGAATAGGCCATTGATCTGGTGGATGCTTGAGAAACGGAGGGCCTTCATACCACATCAGATCTTTAGCCAACGATTTTGCACTCAATCTACGGGTGAGTTTGTCAGCAGGATTTTACTTTGTTCCAACAAAATTCCAATCATGCACTTTGGAATGTTGCAATATCCGCTGTAGACGATTTCGTGGATACAAAGAAAACTTCTTTGCATCTGCTCGTAAACTCTGAAGAACAATAGTAGAGTCAGTCCAAAATAGACAAGGTGCATCTGGGATCTCTAGTTCTCGTTTTATTGTGTTTGAGAGTTTGACAGCATTAAGAGCGGCTTCCAATTCGAGCCGAGGTATGGTATGTTGTCCAGACCCAGTAACGTGACATTTTGCCATTATCAGACGACAGATTATTTTAGAATCTTGACCAATAATTCTAGCATAACAAACCGCACCTCTCGCCACATTGGACGCGTCCGAGAAGAAATGAAGCTGTAGCTGGATTGGCTCATGCGAAATCTCCTTGAAACAACGCGGGACTCTAATGTTCTCAAGACCCACCAAGCTCTGAATCCAAGACTCCCATTGCTTGAGGTTTGCACCAGATAAAAGGTTCGTCCCAATCTAATTTAGCTTTACATATTTCACTGTAGACGAGACGAGCCCGAAGCACCACAGGTAATACAAAACCTAGTGGATCGTAAAGAGAGTTGGTTATGGAGAGGATATTTCGCTTGGTTGCACAAGAAGTTGGTATAGAGATCTTAAAGAAGAATTCGTCCGTGGCAAAGCACCAGTTGACGCCAAGTACACAATTGCGAAGGGTAGTAGAAGGCATTGCATTTAGAGGAGATTTAGCTCTATCCTCTTCAGAAATATGCTGCATTACAACGTCATTGGTAGACATCCACTTCCTGAGTTTGAATCCTCCCTTTAGCAGCAGAGCACTTAGTTGTTGCACTACTTCGATCGCGGTTTTTCATTTTTGACACTAACTAAACAATCATCTACATAGAAGTTTTTGTGGACAATTTCAGAGATGAAAGGATCAAAATGCCTACCAAATTCCTTGGCAGTTTGTCGAAGGCAAAACGAAGCGCAACTGGGAGAACTCTTAGCGCCAAACAAGTGAACTGTCATTTGGTAAACAGATGGTGCTGTATATAGATTGGCTAGAGGCCTCCAGAAGAATCTTAAGGCACCTCGATCCGAGGAAGACACTCGTATCTAGTAAAACATGGATTCCATATCCGATATAATAGGGATCTTTTCTCTCCTGAATCGCAATAGTACCCCCACCAAAGAGTTCATGAGGTCAGGCCCTTTCATCAAGAAATCGTTAAGGGATTTGCCATCTGCTGAGGCAGCGCAATCATAGACGATCCTGACCTTATCCGGTTTTTTCGGATTTAAAACTGGGTGATGAGGAATGTACCATTCCTTAAGACCACAAGATGGGCTAGTTTCCGTCACCGGTATTTGCTCAGCGTGACCCATTTCAATTGTCTTTTCCATTTGCATGGTGTAGCGCTGATGTAAAGTTTGGTCCTTTGATAAGCGCTTCTTTAAGCTATCAAGACGTCGAAGAGCCATTTTACGGCTGTCTGGCAATGAAGCAGCAGCATTGCGCCATAAAAGTGGAAGCTGATAACGCCCATCTTCGTACTGCAGATTTCGGGACATAATATCATAGGCAATTGGGTCTTCTAATGCGTACTTGCATCCAAGCTCACCAATTTCTTTGTGCTGTTTAAGCAATTTAAGAATATTTTCCATGTCACTAATTTCTGGAGATGGTGAAGTCGAAAAGAATTCTCCTTCATCGGTCACGATTAGGCTCTCCAGATCGTGCAGGTCAGGCGGCCACTGACATCCCCGCACAAGTAAGTTGGTAGATGTCTCTTGAGAAAAAATATCATTGTCACCAGCTAAAGATGTTCCGCGTAACATCCATCCAAACGGAGTCAAGACTGCATCGGGGCTTACGTCGGGGTCGGGAGAGAACCTGCTCTCAATGCACCGATGTGCAGCAGCATAGTCACTTCCTATCGGCAGAGTAACAGAGCCCCCTTCAATCTCCGTCAAAGACACATCACAAAGATGAGAGTGCTTCTGAATATTCTCTGAACTAAGAGCAACAGATGGAGCTACAGGGATATTATCAACGACTACTACCTCGGACAAATTCATAGCGTAGTCGTCGTTTAAAGAACATATGGAAAAGGATACAGCTATGGTATTAAGAACATAAGGATTTCCAGGTGACAAGGTCTGAACGGCCAACTTCGCTGGAACTGAGCTTTCTAAGTCTAACCTCTTCGCTAAACATTGCTCACATAATGTCCTGTCGGATCCCGTATCTAATAGAGCATAAGCGTACACGACATGATCATTGCTTTTTACCTTCACAGGAGCAATATCCAAATAGGCTCTACTACTAGTAGTAATGCCAGAGGTACGAGAAGATAGCGCAAGAGTTTTTGTCTCGACTAGTTTGGCTGAAGGATCAGGTTCGGGAGCAGAGTTGCCACCTTTGGAGTCGCTTGAAGTCTCCTTAGACAAGGAGTACGGAGTATGTAGCAAACTATTGTGATCGTCACGTTTATCACAATTTTTCCTCATGCACTTTATATTAAGAGTACAGCTTTTAGCATGGTGCCCAGGATTAAGACAGCGTTTACACAACTTATGCTTTTTAACTAATTGAGACCTGTCCGAAAGAGGCAATTTGCGAAACTTGCTGCATTGGTAAAGTTTGTGCATCTCCGAACAGCAGTGGCATTTCGGCTTAGACAAAGATTTTTCGACTTCGCTTTCACTCTTTGTAGTCGTTTGAAATGTAACGGCTTTAGTTTTCTTAGGAGGGTCACTTCGTGATAAACTTGGACCAAAAAGTTTCAAGCCAAAAATGGAGTTAGAAACCTTCGCTTGAGTTTCCACGAAAAGTGCTAGGTCCTTAAAGGAGGCATTGCGACCAGATTCTTCGGTGATTTTTACCGCTGTGTCAACCCACTTACGCTTAAGATCCAGAGGAAATTTACTAGCAATTGCAGTGAGAAAGGGTACAGAGTCTAAACTGGACGCAACTCTGTCATCTGCTAAAGCATGGCAGCATCGTTTCATCAAAACAGAAAGCTTATTCAATCGATCAGCTGTGTCCTTGTCAAGTTTAGGAAAGGAAGTCAACCTTTCTTCACATGCTTGTGCTATGATGTGTGGCTGGCCATATCTGTACTTGAGCTCTTGCCAAGCCAACTCATATGCATACTGGTCATCATGAAGATCCGCGTAATGCTGGATATTATTGGCCACTTCAGCGGAACAGTGCTGCAATAAATAAGAAAGCTGTCGTTTTGGAGACAGCCAGTCCCCAATGTGACCTCGAAAACGATTGTAAAAGGCCCAGTAATTCAAAGGGTGGCCTTCAAATAACTTGATACTGGGCTTAGGCAAAAGCCGATCCGGGTCTAGATATCGATTATAGGTACGGGGCGTTGTGTACTCAGGTCTTTCCCAACGATCGGACTCGAAGACCTGGGCAGCCGGTATACGATCCGGTACCTCCATCCCAATGTCACGAGCATGATGTGAATTTACTCGCTGAGAAACTTGCTCATTTCCAGTATGCAGCCAGGGACATGGCGTTTCGGTGTAGAGATGGCCAAGTCCTAACCGCGAAGGATTAGGGTGAGCTTCCCGAGAAGACTTAGTGAAAGCAGACATTTGCGAACGTTGTTTCCCTACCGCAAGATCAAAGGTATGCAGAGAAGAACGTTGAGCTACTCCAATATTTAAAGAATGAGTGGAAGAAAGATCATCGTATTGAACTTCAGCTCTACGAAGGGTAGTTTCTAGTCTTGCGGCCTCAATGCGACGCTCATCCTCTGCAGCCAGCTTTTTTCTTTGCCATTTTGCTTGCATTTCTTCCTGTCTATTTTTCAGCTTTTCTTGGCGTCGTTTCATCTCCTCTTCCAACTCTGTCTGCTGCCGTTTCATTTCTGCCTGCTGCCGTTTCATTTCTTCCTGCCGTTGTTTCATCTGCTCTTCCATCTCTGCCTTCTGTCTTTCCATGTCTGCCTTGACCCGTTGAATCTCCTCTTCTTCTCGTAATCTTTCAAGGTTTTGCATCTTTGTCAGGCGAGCTAGTTCAAGCTTAATCTTTGCTTCCTCCAAACGACTAGCAGAAGTAGCTGTGGTAGAAGTCTTAGATCCTTTAGAAGACTTGGATGATCTGTGTGATTTTTTATAAGATCGAGATTGATAAGGCAAAACGTCCTTTTCGAAACAAGGCGGAGAAACATCAGGAAGTTGAACGTCAGACGATATACCAGGAGAAACATCGTGCGAAGAACCAGGAGGAATACCAGCAGGTGGTGAAAGAAGCAGCCCAGGGGGATTTCTTGCCTAAAGAGTAGCTTTCGCAGAAGAGTGGACCGTTCCTTCAGTCTGGCCTATGCTAGGCATACTTACCGCTGGTTGATTTCACGAAGAGACCATTTGGCTACTAGAGACAGGAGACCTAGCATCCCTTCTATACTGACCAGAATCTACATTGCTAGAAGACGCTTTATCTAACCAGTGCTGAACTTTCGCTTTGAACCCCCAATACCCTGCATCAACATCTAGCTTGCTAAGAGAAGTACTCGGGATCAGGTCATTATCATTTAAGTTGGAACATAAAGAAACTAAGCGATCATAAGCGGAATTAACGTCAGGTAAAAAAGATTGAATATCATTAGCATTACTCATATCAGTCATGAGAATATCAGCTTTCCTGTACCATTCTATCAGAGAAGCAACAGCTCCTGAAATAACCTTTTCATTAACAGGATTCATAGCGTGACATATACGCCCACTTTTAAGTTCCATAAACGTAAATATAAACACCACACTAATAAACAGCAACGAAATTGCATATAATATCAACGTCGAGTAACATCCGGGCAAACTGCTAAACCCGTAATTAGTTTCGTAGAACGAAACCTTCACAAATTGGAAATTGGACAAAGTCAAACCTTTCAAAGGTTATTATAATAGAACGCAAATCCACAGTTCGCTGTGATTGCCGCAATTGCTGTCGAAACGCAGCACGATCTGACAAACGTGCTTTTTACAGACACGAATGCGTATAATTCGTCGCTCAATCGCGAGCTGTTCAGTGTTCACAATGGAACGGCAGTAAAGAAAATACCAGCGTCTATTGTAACTTGTACCTTGATTCCGTTAACTTGAATTTTCCTTCCGAGTAAAATTGAAAACTTTGTTGGTTAAACTTAGATGTTGGAAGGAACTTCTTGATTTTGCTTGTTCACTGGTGTGCGTGACCTCAACCAAATTCAATGACCATAGAGTAGGTACACACACCGTTTTCTATTAAAGTTGTAAACGCAAAATTAATAAACATATAAACAAATAAACAAACACGCAATAACTTAAGCCAAGTGCAGGAATGAAATTTCGAGGCGAGAACTGACATAAACGTACTATGCACAAGTGATCCCATCTTGGAATAGAATTCATCAAAATAATCGCTATAGGTTATGATTAATTATCGGTTGATTACTTATATATACCACATATTTAAGTACAAACCGTGTGTATTGTCGGTTGACACTGAAGTTGGCTAAGAAGGTAAATAATAAATTGCTTATTGAACAACGAGCTATTCAGTATGTACACATTAATTCGACTGCATAACAGGGATTTATAGTCACAAACTTATAGAAGAATATTACGATATTGGATTAACCTTTCATTTCATGTAGAGTGCAAAATTAATCACAAACCAATGGTTAAGAGAAAGAAAACGTATTTCGGTGAATTAACTCAAACTATATTTAAATTCACTCAATAAGATAACAGTATACTTTAAGATAAAACAATCTTTAACTCACCAATTGTGTTCAAACCAAGAATTGTTTCGTTCAAACCAAGGACTGTCTTATAATCGCCAGTATTTGCAATAAAATTCTCAAATTTAAAGCTAGAAGCTCGGTCGTTCATTAAGTTCCATCGATTACGCAATGATCAAACCACGTGCATTTGCCGTAATTTCACGAGACAAATATGTGTTGCCAAAAATAAAACGTAATTCACAAATACACGAACTTATCAAGAAATTGTATGGGATTAAGAAGTGAAGTGGCGTTTGTCTCGTTATAGATTGAAGAGGGTAATCATATTAGGGAAAGTAATTGGGATCTAACAAAATCGACAAGAAAGTTAACACTCCCCCCCCAAAAGAGATTGTCACACAGTATCGCAAACAGAAGAAACCACCAAATCATAAACATTCAAAGTCAAATTCACATCCAAGCATTCAAGAAACAGAATCTCTCCCAGCATTCACGCAGAGTTAGAAGGAAGAATGAGACAAAGTTTCGAAATGGGCCGTTTAACTAGACCATCTTTTGTCTGCAACACCACTGTCCTCACATAACCCTTCCTGTCAGGGAAGACCTTCGTAACTTTAGCCAATGGCCACTGATCTCTGGGAGTATGGGATTATGTGATTAAAACGACGTCTCCAAAAGCCAAGTTTCGACGTTTCTGATGCCATTTTCCACGCGGTTGAATGGTTTTGACGTACTCGACGACCCACCTTTTTCAGAATTCGTCTGCAGCAAATTGTACGACTCTAAAACGTTGTCTTGAATAGTTGTCAGATTCGTTTGATTCAATCGGTGGAGGGACGATTTCGGGGTTAAGTCGAAGAAGGTGGTTTGGAGTCAATGGATGAGAAGACTGACCTGCCTCCGGAACGACTTCAGTCAGAGGACGAGAGTTGACCACAGCTTCAACTTCAGTAAGCAAAGTCTGCAGTTCGTCATCATTCAAAGCAGCCTTAGGCATGATGGCGAGTAAAACTTTCCTCACTGATCTGATCATCCGTTCCCATATTCTTCCCATACGGCTAGCATTGGGAGGATTGAAAGACCAGGTTGTTCCTTGTTTTCGTAGATAGTTGTGAATCTCGGTATTTTGGTTCTCAAAAAACGAGTGATTGAGGATTCGCTGAGCACCTACAAAATTTGTGCCGTTGTCCGAGTAAATGCATTTCACTGGACCTCGACGAGCCAAGAACCTGCATAGAACGTTGATGAAAGAAGAAGCGGTCATATCATAAGATAACTCCAAATGAATAGCACGTCTGGTTGTGCACGTAAAGAGACACCCATATCTCTATATCTGCGATCTCTTGACTTTGGCCATTAGAGGTCCAAAATAATCCACACCTACGTGCGTGAAGGGTGGTTGGTGAATTTGAAAACGTGCTAAAGGTAGGTCGGCCATGTACTGGCGTTCAGATCTGGCATTACATTTCTTGCAAATGACGCAGCTGTTTACAACTCTGCGCACTGCAGCTTTGGCATTAATGACCCAGAAACGTTGACATAAGCTATTTAACGTAGTATTTATGCCACAGTGTCCCACAACCTTGGAATATACATGATTAGTGATTAAGAAAGTGAACTGTCCAGATTCTGGTAAAATGATTGGACGCTTTAGATCAAATGCCAGACTGGCATTATCTAAGCGGCCACCAACTCGCAACAGACCGTCTGCCATAATCGGATCGAGTCGATATAAGCAAGATTTTCGAGGAATTCGCTGGCTCCTTTCAATGCAGAACATTTCGTGAACAAAGTTGTTCCGTTGAACGTACTGAATGAGGTCTAATTCACACTTTTCCAAATCTGCAACTGATATTGGTTGTTGAGGTGGCAGATTTGTACCCGTCATCTGGCGGTGTAGGTATAGCTTAAATCGAGCAAGCCATGCTATAATTTTAGTCTGTTCAGAGAAGAAAAACTTTCAATAAGAGTCATCATTGGTGACTGAGTGTTAGGCCGAGAGCTACTTGTTTCATTGGTAGAAGATGCTGTAGTGAAAACAAGGTTCTTCTCGAGGTCAAACTTTCGAGGCAGCTCTGGAGAATAAGATTTCGATGGGAGAATAGGCCATTGATCTGGTGGATGCTTGAGAAACGGAGGGCCTTCATACCACATCAGATCTTTAGCCAACGATTTTGCACTCAATCTACGGGTGAGTTTGTCAGCAGGATTTTACTTTGTTCCAACAAAATTCCAATCATGCACTTTGGAATGTTGCAATATCCGCTGTAGACGATTTCGTGGATACAAAGAAAACTTCTTTGCATCTGCTCGTAAACTCTGAAGAACAATAGTAGAGTCAGTCCAAAATAGACAAGGTGCATCTGGGATCTCTAGTTCTCGTTTTATTGTGTTTGAGAGTTTGACAGCATTAAGAGCGGCTTCCAATTCGAGCCGAGGTATGGTATGTTGTCCAGACCCAGTAACGTGACATTTTGCCATTATCAGACGACAGATTATTTTAGAATCTTGACCAATAATTCTAGCATAACAAACCGCACCTCTCGCCACATTGGACGCGTCCGAGAAGAAATGAAGCTGTAGCTGGATTGGCTCATGCGAAATCTCCTTGAAACAACGCGGGACTCTAATGTTCTCAAGACCCACCAAGCTCTGAATCCAAGACTCCCATTGCTTGAGGTTTGCACCAGATAAAAGGTTCGTCCCAATCTAATTTAGCTTTACATATTTCACTGTAGACGAGACGAGCCCGAAGCACCACAGGTAATACAAAACCTAGTGGATCGTAAAGAGAGTTGGTTATGGAGAGGATATTTCGCTTGGTTGCACAAGAAGTTGGTATAGAGATCTTAAAGAAGAATTCGTCCGTGGCAAAGCACCAGTTGACGCCAAGTACACAATTGCGAAGGGTAGTAGAAGGCATTGCATTTAGAGGAGATTTAGCTCTATCCTCTTCAGAAATATGCTGCATTACAACGTCATTGGTAGACATCCACTTCCTGAGTTTGAATCCTCCCTTTAGCAGCAGAGCACTTAGTTGTTGCACTACTTCGATCGCGGTTTTTCATTTTTGACACTAACTAAACAATCATCTACATAGAAGTTTTTGTGGACAATTTCAGAGATGAAAGGATCAAAATGCCTACCAAATTCCTTGGCAGTTTGTCGAAGGCAAAACGAAGCGCAACTGGGAGAACTCTTAGCGCCAAACAAGTGAACTGTCATTTGGTAAACAGATGGTGCTGTATATAGATTGGCTAGAGGCCTCCAGAAGAATCTTAAGGCACCTCGATCCGAGGAAGACACTCGTATCTAGTAAAACATGGATTCCATATCCGATATAATAGGGATCTTTTCTCTCCTGAATCGCAATAGTACCCCCACCAAAGAGTTCATGAGGTCAGGCCCTTTCATCAAGAAATCGTTAAGGGATTTGCCATCTGCTGAGGCAGCGCAATCATAGACGATCCTGACCTTATCCGGTTTTTTCGGATTTAAAACTGGGTGATGAGGAATGTACCATTCCTTAAGACCACAAGATGGGCTAGTTTCCGTCACCGGTATTTGCTCAGCGTGACCCATTTCAATTGTCTTTTCCATTTGCATGGTGTAGCGCTGATGTAAAGTTTGGTCCTTTGATAAGCGCTTCTTTAAGCTATCAAGACGTCGAAGAGCCATTTTACGGCTGTCTGGCAATGAAGCAGCAGCATTGCGCCATAAAAGTGGAAGCTGATAACGCCCATCTTCGTACTGCAGATTTCGGGACATAATATCATAGGCAATTGGGTCTTCTAATGCGTACTTGCATCCAAGCTCACCAATTTCTTTGTGCTGTTTAAGCAATTTAAGAATATTTTCCATGTCACTAATTTCTGGAGATGGTGAAGTCGAAAAGAATTCTCCTTCATCGGTCACGATTAGGCTCTCCAGATCGTGCAGGTCAGGCGGCCACTGACATCCCCGCACAAGTAAGTTGGTAGATGTCTCTTGAGAAAAAATATCATTGTCACCAGCTAAAGATGTTCCGCGTAACATCCATCCAAACGGAGTCAAGACTGCATCGGGGCTTACGTCGGGGTCGGGAGAGAACCTGCTCTCAATGCACCGATGTGCAGCAGCATAGTCACTTCCTATCGGCAGAGTAACAGAGCCCCCTTCAATCTCCGTCAAAGACACATCACAAAGATGAGAGTGCTTCTGAATATTCTCTGAACTAAGAGCAACAGATGGAGCTACAGGGATATTATCAACGACTACTACCTCGGACAAATTCATAGCGTAGTCGTCGTTTAAAGAACATATGGAAAAGGATACAGCTATGGTATTAAGAACATAAGGATTTCCAGGTGACAAGGTCTGAACGGCCAACTTCGCTGGAACTGAGCTTTCTAAGTCTAACCTCTTCGCTAAACATTGCTCACATAATGTCCTGTCGGATCCCGTATCTAATAGAGCATAAGCGTACACGACATGATCATTGCTTTTTACCTTCACAGGAGCAATATCCAAATAGGCTCTACTACTAGTAGTAATGCCAGAGGTACGAGAAGATAGCGCAAGAGTTTTTGTCTCGACTAGTTTGGCTGAAGGATCAGGTTCGGGAGCAGAGTTGCCACCTTTGGAGTCGCTTGAAGTCTCCTTAGACAAGGAGTACGGAGTATGTAGCAAACTATTGTGATCGTCACGTTTATCACAATTTTTCC
This sequence comes from Trididemnum miniatum, assembly GCA_964006365.1. NCBI lineage: Eukaryota > Metazoa > Chordata > Ascidiacea > Aplousobranchia > Didemnidae > Trididemnum > Trididemnum miniatum. The sequence continues at coordinate 34,087,382 of OZ023234.1, read as the reverse complement.
TCATGCACTTTATATTAAGAGTACAGCTTTTAGCATGGTGCCCAGGATTAAGACAGCGTTTACACAACTTATGCTTTTTAACTAATTGAGACCTGTCCGAAAGAGGCAATTTGCGAAACTTGCTGCATTGGTAAAGTTTGTGCATCTCCGAACAGCAGTGGCATTTCGGCTTAGACAAAGATTTTTCGACTTCGCTTTCACTCTTTGTAGTCGTTTGAAATGTAACGGCTTTAGTTTTCTTAGGAGGGTCACTTCGTGATAAACTTGGACCAAAAAGTTTCAAGCCAAAAATGGAGTTAGAAACCTTCGCTTGAGTTTCCACGAAAAGTGCTAGGTCCTTAAAGGAGGCATTGCGACCAGATTCTTCGGTGATTTTTACCGCTGTGTCAACCCACTTACGCTTAAGATCCAGAGGAAATTTACTAGCAATTGCAGTGAGAAAGGGTACAGAGTCTAAACTGGACGCAACTCTGTCATCTGCTAAAGCATGGCAGCATCGTTTCATCAAAACAGAAAGCTTATTCAATCGATCAGCTGTGTCCTTGTCAAGTTTAGGAAAGGAAGTCAACCTTTCTTCACATGCTTGTGCTATGATGTGTGGCTGGCCATATCTGTACTTGAGCTCTTGCCAAGCCAACTCATATGCATACTGGTCATCATGAAGATCCGCGTAATGCTGGATATTATTGGCCACTTCAGCGGAACAGTGCTGCAATAAATAAGAAAGCTGTCGTTTTGGAGACAGCCAGTCCCCAATGTGACCTCGAAAACGATTGTAAAAGGCCCAGTAATTCAAAGGGTGGCCTTCAAATAACTTGATACTGGGCTTAGGCAAAAGCCGATCCGGGTCTAGATATCGATTATAGGTACGGGGCGTTGTGTACTCAGGTCTTTCCCAACGATCGGACTCGAAGACCTGGGCAGCCGGTATACGATCCGGTACCTCCATCCCAATGTCACGAGCATGATGTGAATTTACTCGCTGAGAAACTTGCTCATTTCCAGTATGCAGCCAGGGACATGGCGTTTCGGTGTAGAGATGGCCAAGTCCTAACCGCGAAGGATTAGGGTGAGCTTCCCGAGAAGACTTAGTGAAAGCAGACATTTGCGAACGTTGTTTCCCTACCGCAAGATCAAAGGTATGCAGAGAAGAACGTTGAGCTACTCCAATATTTAAAGAATGAGTGGAAGAAAGATCATCGTATTGAACTTCAGCTCTACGAAGGGTAGTTTCTAGTCTTGCGGCCTCAATGCGACGCTCATCCTCTGCAGCCAGCTTTTTTCTTTGCCATTTTGCTTGCATTTCTTCCTGTCTATTTTTCAGCTTTTCTTGGCGTCGTTTCATCTCCTCTTCCAACTCTGTCTGCTGCCGTTTCATTTCTGCCTGCTGCCGTTTCATTTCTTCCTGCCGTTGTTTCATCTGCTCTTCCATCTCTGCCTTCTGTCTTTCCATGTCTGCCTTGACCCGTTGAATCTCCTCTTCTTCTCGTAATCTTTCAAGGTTTTGCATCTTTGTCAGGCGAGCTAGTTCAAGCTTAATCTTTGCTTCCTCCAAACGACTAGCAGAAGTAGCTGTGGTAGAAGTCTTAGATCCTTTAGAAGACTTGGATGATCTGTGTGATTTTTTATAAGATCGAGATTGATAAGGCAAAACGTCCTTTTCGAAACAAGGCGGAGAAACATCAGGAAGTTGAACGTCAGACGATATACCAGGAGAAACATCGTGCGAAGAACCAGGAGGAATACCAGCAGGTGGTGAAAGAAGCAGCCCAGGGGGATTTCTTGCCTGAAGAGTAGCTTTCGCAGAAGAGTGGACCGTTCCTTCAGTCTGGCCTATGCTAGGCATACTTACCGCTGGTTGATTTCACGAAGAGACCATTTGGCTACTAGAGACAGGAGACCTAGCATCCCTTCTATACTGACCAGAATCTACATTGCTAGAAGACGCTTTATCTAACCAGTGCTGAACTTTCGCTTTGAACCCCCAATACCCTGCATCAACATCTAGCTTGCTAAGAGAAGTACTCGGGATCAGGTCATTATCATTTAAGTTGGAACATAAAGAAACTAAGCGATCATAAGCGGAATTAACGTCAGGTAAAAAAGATTGAATATCATTAGCATTACTCATATCAGTCATGAGAATATCAGCTTTCCTGTACCATTCTATCAGAGAAGCAACAGCTCCTGAAATAACCTTTTCATTAACAGGATTCATAGCGTGACATATACGCCCACTTTTAAGTTCCATAAACGTAAATATAAACACCACACTAATAAACAGCAACGAAATTGCATATAATATCAACGTCGAGTAACATCCGGGCAAACTGCTAAACCCGTAATTAGTTTCGTAGAACGAAACCTTCACAAATTGGAAATTGGACAAAGTCAAACCTTTCAAAGGTTATTATAATAGAACGCAAATCCACAGTTCGCTGTGATTGCCGCAATTGCTGTCGAAACGCAGCACGATCTGACAAACGTGCTTTTTACAGACACGAATGCGTATAATTCGTCGCTCAATCGCGAGCTGTTCAGTGTTC